>BROF01000909.1:16202-26669 GCA_024346535.1 Eptatretus burgeri | reverse complement strand
CGGAGCATAAACAGAGACCAGGGAAATGACACCGAAGGAGTGACGAATCCTTAATCTCATAATACGCTCGTTGACCGGTGTTACCTCAATTATCATTGGGGTCAGCTTATTGGACACAGCTACAGCAGAAATTGGACAGAAATTTGGGGAGGTGTTGGGGATGGGAAGAGCATGGAAAGGGCATAAGGTGCAACACCAGAAAGGAGGTGGTGGAAGACAGAGAGATAACCGACCTGTCTGTGATATTTAAGTGATAGGTCCAGAGCAGGGGTATATTGGGAACTTATTATGACCCGAGAAAATATTTCGAAAGTGGTGCATGTTGGCAGTCCAAATTGAGATCCTTGTTATCTCTTTGCTGATGACTCCACTCTCCACCATACCATCTCTCATCCCTCTGATTGACAGGCAGCAGCTTCTTTACTCTTTGCAGACCTGGATAAAATCACGAGTTGGTCAAACACTTGGAATATGTCTTTCAATCCTGACAAATCCCACAAACTCACTGTTTCTCTGAAAAGACCATCTCACGGATTGTCCCATCTACTTCCTCCACAATCCTCTTGAATAAGTTCAGTCACTCAAACTTTTGGCCCTCACTATCAGCCATGATCTTTCTTGGGAAAGCCATATTTCCAAGCTGGCCTCCAAAGCCAGTCGCCGACTGGGCATCCTACATCATGCAAAGTCCTTCCTTGGCACACCTGATCTCCTGACCACATACAAGGCTTTCATCCGCAGTCTGATTGAGTACTGCTCTCCCCTATGGGGTGGTGCTCCTGCCTCACACCGAGCTTGACTCCACGCTGTGGAAACCAAGGCTTTTAGGATCATTGGTATTTCCCGCGATGAAGCTCAGCCTTTGGGTCTCGCACTCTCTCACCAGAGGCAAGTCGGTGGTCTTTCTGTCTTCTGCTGTTTCCTCTCCAGCCTTGCCCCTCCCCCCTTGCTCTGTCTGTGATCTGTCCCCCTACATTTCTGCAGGGCGTTCAAGGTCCACCCAAAAAATCCCTTCTGGTGAAACTGCCAAAATCAAGAATCACCGCTCACCTTCATCTTTCATTCCTCTTTTTTCCCGCCTCTGGAACGAACTCCCACACTCTCTTCAATCCTACTCCTCCCTCCAGGTCTTCAAAACAGCTGTTCACCACCATCTCTTATCTTCTCCCATCCAAAACCATGATATTTTCTACTCCTGTTAATCCACCCCAAACCTACCTCCTTCAAATTCCCTGTTGTCCTTCCTGAAACTTTTTGCAGTACCATCTTGTTTATCCCGTGTACCCCGCCCCATCTGTCTCTCTTCCACAGATCTCCTACTGTCTCCGTTCCCCCCTATTTTGTGCTTCCCTCTCCCACCCCTCTTGTTTCCTACCTTTTTATATGTTTCTGTGTATTAGTTCTTACACGAGCCATTACTTGGTATGCAAAAAAAGAAGAATCTGTTTTTAAACGATCCTTGCCTCATAATTTAAAATAATAATACAATAATGTCAGATTCAAAGGTGTGTGTGTGTGTGTGTGTGTGTGTGTGTGTGTGTGTGTGTGTGTGTGTGTGTGTCACATTCCCCTTGACTCAGGCCATGGCCAGGTGGGCTGAGCTCAGAAGGCCTCAAACAGTTGAGGCATATTATTTCAGCATGGGGTTTTCCTGCGTTTTTGCTTCTTTTACCAATTACCCCAATGGTAGGGAAAGAAAGGATCTCCCTCCACATACACCAATTTTAATATAAATAGTAATAATAAAACAGCATGTAATTAAAACAACAATAATCAGTTTATATCCCCTGAAGGTACAATTTTTGATCGGCCCTAATGTAAACAAAGAAAAATAAACGGACATGAATCAAAAATCTCAATTATGGTCGCAAGCTATTTACAAACACAAAGAATGTTGGAATGATTGGGTGCAAAACAGCAAAATAATTGGAAGCAATTGGAGGGCAGAATAATCGAAATGAGGGAAGAAACGGGAGAATAGAAAGAATGAGGGGTTGCTGCCTTTCGGGTCATTGGCCCGATAACTTAAGTAAGCCTTGTCAGAGTGAAATGCCGGTGCCCTGTTCCCCACAAACTACCAGGCAGAGAAGGCTGCTGTACAGGCTCAGACAGGTGAACAGACCAGCCCATAGGCAGATGAACAACCTCAAGGAGATTGACAGCACGGATGGATGGACATCTTGGGTAGAAGGATGATGCAGGAAGTTCTGGGGCCAGCACACCGATGCACTCTCTCACAACATTCTTTGACTAATTATCGTGGTGTTCTCGAGACCCAACTATCTGTGCTCCTTGCAACTCACTCACAACACTGTTGTTGTGAAGCACAAATAGTCCTTGCACCTACCTACACACAGTGCAATCTGTCTGCCCAACAACCTTGTTCCTTGGGTTTTGATGGAATTTCATCTTTAATTAATTTAGGCCCTGTTTATCCTAAATTAAATGGAAATTTAATTTAGGCCCTGTTCATCCATGGGTGGTTGATACTAGCAATAAAGTTAGGGTTTATATGAATTAAGCAGAGTGGGGGAAGGGAGAGGTTCAATATTAGCTTATGGGACAACTTGTGGCATCCTAACCACAGGCAGAGTCAACCCCACCTTTTATTAATTCAACATCTGAACAGGATTTGAACTCAGGATCCTCAGATTCCAAGCCCCCAACCTAACCATTAAGCCAACACCAGACATAATATTATAAATCTTAGGTTTTATAAGCCTTTTTGCACTGATGATTTTAACATAATGTAGAACCTAGGAGAGATAAGATGGTTGTTCCCTGCCAATCTCCTTTGGTTACCTCTTAATTAATCTACTGAATCAGCAATTCGGAATAATTGTGGAACTGTGCAACCAAGAGACACAAAGTTGATTTCCTCAGAGAAAGAAATGTATTTATAATTTCCTGACACAAAATCTGCAGAAGATCCATGATATACTCACTTCAGGGAATGAAACAAAATGACTACTGAAGGAAGTATTTAGCGAATCCATGACATGATTTTATGTGGAAATTTAAATGAGACATTCTGAGTGCTATGGAAAGCCATGTCAGAGACTCATGGTGGGATCACTTGAAGGTTAGAGAAAGATATAATTGGTAATTTGTCGAGGAGAAACCAAAGGTTCAGTCTGATATCATTAAAGAATAAAATGTCCAACTTACCCTCGTATTGGTGGAGGTAAAGAAGCACAAGCTTAAAGACTTACAAATCGTTTTTGTACTAGTGGCTATGCAAAGTCTTGTCAAACTAATACTGTGTAGGGGATCAGTTCCAGAAAAGGAGTACAATAGGAAGGTTTACACTTACTACACACTGTATTTATGTTGGTGACACTTTTAAATAAAGGTTAAGAATTTATGTTGAAAAATTAGGAAGTTGGAATATTTCAGAGTGGGGAATCTTTAATAACTATTCTGAGAAGTGATGCAATCATGATAAAGATTTCTACAGCAACAATCTATATATAATGGAGCAAATGTATGTATGTATGTATGTATGTATGTATGTCCACTCTGGACCCATTGGTTGGACAGCTGGCCTGATGCCACCCACAATTTTAACCTGGAAAAAAATCATATGTCCACCATTTTGGTAAGCCTAAGACATCTTCTGAAGTGTTATATTCACAATCGCCATGCCTTTGCTATAAGTTTTCCATTCAGTGTAAAATAACCGAAACGACTGTTGAAAACATCATCAAATATCGAAAGGTTGGAGCCGATAGGCATAATGGACCTTGTAAAGGCAACAGTACATAAAGGCCTCAGACTTCGGGCCTCTGGTATCAGTCTATGGGCCAGTACAATTGGAATTATCTGAGCTATATTAACCATGATGATGAACAGAACAGATTATACAGAGTGTTCCAAAAGACCAGGCCAACCTTGGTTAATATGTTGTTATGGATTTTAGAACAATCTGGCCTGGCCATTGGTGCTACTCCTGTCTGATGAATGCATCCACACATCCAGGTCCTTAGACAGTTATTTCCTTAAATGCATGTTCAGATTAGCCCCATCCCCATGTCTAATGGGTTCTTAAATGTGATTTGTTGAGAAGGGTAAATGATAGATGCCCTCTCTTATGGGAAGCTTCTTTTTTTTTCTTTACGACACGTTCACACACATTTCTTTCACGAGCAGTGAAGCCCACCCTCGTTTTTCCTCAGCAGCATTCTTTCGCGAGCTTCGACGCCCACCTTTTTTGAGAGCGCATGGGTCATCATGGTAACCGTGCCCCAGTGGGGTGGGGTGAGCTTGGGGTAGACGGCACCCCGTAGAGATAAAAAGACGTTCTGTGAGGAGATACATTTTGAGAGTGGGGGAAAAGTGAAAGCGATACGTTCTGAAGAAGAAAGAGATACGTTCTGAGATAATAAAAAAGCGTGAACGAAAGAGGTACGAGAGAGAAGCGAGCATGAAGCGGGTGTAGGCATGCAAAAGAGAAGGAAACGCGCATGTGGGTGTTTGGCCAGCGCCAACAGCGAGACGGTTCGTCCTGCCTGGAGCTTCGGCATGCGAGCGTGTGGACTGGCGTTAAAGGCTGCTCCGCGAGAGGCTGTACGACAAAGCTGGGTGCTGGCGACGGATGTGACATGTACGCACAAATTTTCAGAACGTTTTTGCTTCACGGATGACTTTCTGGTGAGCGAGACAATTTTCTCTCCCTCCCCTCCCCCTGAATGGTGGTGGTCGGATGGCAGCTTAGCTGCCGGGGTAGCTATCATTTCTTGAAGTGCGACTGTGTCGCTGATGCAGTGCCCCTCTACCAGTACACACTGGTACTCATTTCGCCGACCTCGGAGGGATGACAGGCTGAGTCAACCCCCTGGTGTATTAATTCAGCAGCCGATGGGGCTTGAACTCAGGACCCTAGGATCCCAAGCCGCTACCCTAACCACTGAGCCAACACCAGGCTCTGCCTGAATGATCTGTTGGGTACCCTTGTCTGTGTTTAGCTGTAAATCAACCCCCATTAAGCTTCTGCTCTTTGTCTCTTTGTAGTGTAGTAGATAGTTGAAAAATCGTGCAAATTATGATACAAGCATCAAATTTGGCATTTCTGTTCTGCAGGGCTTTCTGATCAAATCTGCCTGATTGGCCATTTGAAAATCCAAATTTTGAAAAATTTGAAAAAAAAAAATTTTTTTCAAAAATATTTGAAGTCACAGCTGGCTGAAATTCTTGAAACACAAGTGAACATCCCAGACAGAGAACCAAGGGGAGATGCAGTCATCATTGATGGCTCAGCACTTATCAATGCCCTACCTCCACGCACTTCAAAGATATTTGATGACTATGCTAAAGAAGAAATCATCCCAAAGGTGGAATCCTATGGTGCCAGGTATGAGAGGGTGGACGTAGTGTTTGATGTGTACAAGAAGTCAAGTCTGAAGTCCGAGGCAAGGTTGAAAATGGGGCAAGGAATGAGAAGAAGAGTGACAGGAACCAGTAAGACCCCAAGTAACTGAAGAAGCTTTCTTCGAGATGACAGCAACAAGACCGAGCCGTTTCACTTCCTTGCGGAAAAGATGTGTGAAGCACAGACGACAAGCACAGTCATTGTCACAAAAGGAGAAGATGCCATTAGCAACACAAGGAAGTCCCTGGATGCTGTGTCTCCATGTTGTCTCGAAGAAGCTGATACTCCAATATTTGTACACGCCAGGGATGCAACGACGGATGGTAGCAAGACCGTTATTAAGGCTAATGAGACGGACGTACTAGTCATAGCAATATCTGTACTGCCATCCTTACAGGAACTAGGTCTTGAGAACATGTGGATTGCCTTTGGCCAAGGAGCCAATGCGCGATTGATTCCAGTCCATGGGGTAGTTTCTGCAATAGGGCCTGAGAAAGCTGGAGGGATCCCATACTTCCATGCGTTCACTGGATGTGACGTCGTGTCTGCCTTCCGCGGTAAAGGGAAGAAAACTGCATGGCAGACTTGGAACGTCTTTGATGATGTTTCTGAAACATTCACCAATCTCAGCCAGCATCCAACATTGATTCGTGATCTTGACTTTTTTTGAAGTTTTTTTTTTTTTTTTTTCCAAATTTTTCAAAATTTGGATTTTCAAATGGCCAATCGGGCAGATTTTATTAGAATCCCCTGGAGAACAAATGTGCCAAATTTGATGCTTGTATAATCATTTGCACGATTCCTCTCAAAAATTGCTGTTATCCGCCCCACTATTCCTGGCATTTTGATTGATTTTGCTTTGAAATTCTTTATTTACCTCAGCAAATGAAAAGTTCTTTTTATTTATTTATTTTATTATTAATAAATTATTTGTCAATTTCCAACCTGTCCATGTTTGTCCTTTCCTTCATTGGTCTAGCATTGTTCGAACCGAGATAGACTGGGAGGTAATTACCACAGACTTGACCAATAATAGTCGGCACGCACCTGCGGTTAAAATGCTCGGCCGCTCTAATTAAAATCTAATCAGATAATATTGGTGCTTTGCCGAGGGTGCGCTCCCTTCTCAGGTAACCACGTGACCTCTAGTTAAACGGAATAATTAGACGGTGGACACTGGAACTCGTGGTTGACTGCGTGGCGTTCGTGGTTTTAAAACAAGCCACCGTACCATAACGTTAATTGTGAGCGGTGGCCCCAGGTCCGGCTCTACCGAGGACAACCGGGGATTAATCCCCCTGAGTGACAAGCTGGCGTCTCTGTATCCGTCACCGCAACAATATTTAGTACCACAAATGATACGATAACATTTGGTGAAATATGATAAAGAAACTCATAACGTTTTCTTTATTTTCAGGTCGTGATTTAATGTCAGAGAAAATGGCGACTCCACAGGAGAAAGCTCAGTGCGTCGACTGGTTCATCGAGACGAGATCCGACATGCAAGTTCAGCGTAATTTCCGTACAAGGTATGGAAGGAATCCATCATCACGGCCTGGTAGCAGAGAGTGATACAAGGGGTTTAAAGAGACTGGAAGTTGTCAGAAACAAAAGTACCGGTCGACCAAGCGCAAGTCCAGCAGACGTTGAACGAGTACGTGAATCATTTCAACAAAGTCCCAGAAAATCAATCCAACACGCATTCGGAGAACAGGGACTACCAACCACCACTGCACACAGGACTTTGCATGAAAGGCTGAAGCTTTATGACTATAAGGTGCAGATTCTGCAGGAACTTAAACCTAATGACGGTCCCAAACGCAAGGCGTTTATGTTGGAAATGCTCAGTCGCATAGAGGATAACAAAGAATCCTTGAAAAAGGTCATGTTCACTGCCGAAACTTGCTTTCATGTATCGAGGAAGGTCAACCGGTACAATATCAGGATGATTTTGAGCTCTGAAAATCCCCATGTGGTCATTGAACACATCCATGACAGTTCAACAATCAATGTGTGGTGTGGCCTTCTCCATGACCGCTTTGTGGGTCCGTATTTCTTTGCAGAGGACACAGTGATCTCAACAATTTACATAAACATGTTGGAAGGATTCATCATCCCACAGATTGAAGATCTGCAACCCAATATCATTTTTCAACAGGACGGTGCTACCCCTCATTGGGCCTTTGTTGTTTGAGCCATCCTAAATGAAAAATTTCCAAGTCGGTGGATTGGCCCAGACAGGCCAACCGCCTGGCGACCAAGATCACCAGACATAACCCCACCTTGATTTTTTTTTTTCTGTGGGGGTTTGTCAAAGATTATGTCTACAATACCAAGGTTGCAAATCTGCTCGGTCTTCGTTCTCAGATCACAGCTGCATGTGCACTGGTGGACGCAAACATGCTGAGCTGAACATGGCAAGAAATCCTTTACCGCCTTGATGTCCTGTGCACGACAAATGGAGCTCACATTGAAGTGTGTTGATGGTGTGCACAAAACCTTATGAGTTTCTGTTTCATATAAACCAAAGGGTATCGTTGTATCATTTGTGGCTCTAAATATATGAACAACTAAAGTTGTCTGGGTCTTGTTGGAACACTCTGCATATGCATATGCATATGCTTGGTGTTGGCTTAATGGTTAGGGTGGTGGGCTTTGGATCCTCAGGTCCTGAGATCAAATCCTGCTCAGCTGTTGAATTAATACCAGCTGGGGTTAACTCGGCTTGTTATCCTTCCGAGGTCAACAAAATGAGTGTCAGCATGCTGGTATACTGTCGGAGTGGCGACCCGTCCAGGGTTGTGCCCAATAGCCATGGAGACTGCTTCAGCAGCACCAACTCTCTGCACAGAGTATGGTCCCAATCCCCCCCTGCATATGCACAAAAGCAGCATGCATGTTTTTGCTTCATGTACATCATCCGGGTTATTTTTATTTTTGTGAGTGATCGAGGCAATGGTCTGTTGCCTATACACCGCCCATATAAAGTTGTGTGTCAGAAGAACGTGTTGTACGCTTGAAACAAGACCATAGGGTGGATATTCTGTTAGTTTAAATAATATCTATATATTCAATCATATCACTTTTTATTTTTGAAGGTTTCTTCGGAAATCCTTTTCATGATTTTAGATTCCAGTACTGTATTATCATTACGAGAATAAATGACCCATCACTTTGCTGACAGAAATAACAATCTTTGCTGCAATGGCTCATCTATGGGGCAAGAAGAAAAAAGGATTCTGAGGAGATCCTCCGTGGGGGGATAACCAGCATCGCAAGTTGGCGTTTTCAGTTTCGCCACTTGTGCCCATGTACCCTCATACACACCTTCCTTTTTGTTTTGCATCACAAACTTTCCTGGGAGTTCCCCGAATCTACCATCTCATTGGATTTATTGAAATCCATTCATGAAATTCCCTCATCTCCTCTTCCACTCCAGGCTAGAGTTCCTCAAGGCAGTGCTCGGGCCCTGTTCTTTTTCTGATTTTCATCAATTATCTCTCTGACTCTCTGGAAAATCCTCTTTATCTCTTTGATGACTCGACCCTCTGCCATTCCATCTCTCATCCCTCTGATGGGCAAGCAGCAGCCTCTTCACACTCTGCAGTCCTGGATAAAATCACAAGCTGATCCAACACATGGAACATGTCTTTCAATCCTGAGAAATCTCACACACTCACTGTGTCTCTCCAAAAGGACCATCTGGAACCCCCCCCCCCCAATCTACTTTCTCAACAATCCTCTTCAAGAAATCCTTTCATTCAAGCTTCTGCGTCTTTCTATCTGCCATGATCTTTCCTGGCCACATTTCCAAGCTGGCCTCCAAAACCAGTCACTGATCATGCAAAGTCCTAGTTTGGCACACTTGAGTTACTAACCATGGAGAAAGCTTTCATCCACAGTCTGATGGAGTACTGCTCCCCCCTCTGGGCTGGTGCTCCCACCTCTCACCTTTCTCGGCTTCACGCTGTGGAAATCAAGACATTTAGGATAATTGGTATCTCCCATGGTGAGGCTGAGTCTTTAGGTCTCTCACTTTCTCACCAAAGGCAGATTGGTGGTCTTTGTCTTCCACCATCTCCTCTCTAACCTCTCCCCCCCTGCTCTATCTGCGATCTATTCCACCCCCCAGCCCCCCATATTTCTGCAGGGCGCTCAAGTTCCGCCAGCAACCCCCTTCTGGTAAAACTACCAAAATCAAGAACCACTGCTCACCTTCATTCTTTCATTCCTTTTTTTTTTCCTGCCTTTGGAACAAACACCCACACACTCTTCAATCCCACTCTTCCCTCCAGGTCTTCAAAACAGCTGTTCACCACCACCTCTTATCATCCCCCATCCAAATCCTCGATCTTTTCTACCCCCGTCAATCCACTCCAAACCCCTCCTTCAAATTCCCTGCTTTCATTCCAAAAAGTCCCTGTCGTCTTTCGTATAAGGTCCTGAAAGTCTCTGTCATGTCCATCTTGTTTACCTACCCTGTGTACCCCACCCCATCCCTCTCCCTTCCACAGATCTCCGAATGTCTCAGATCCCCACTGTTTACTGCTTCCCTGTTCCGCCCCTCTTGTCTCCTGCTCCCCTTGTTCAGTATGTTAGCTCTCATATGAGCCTTGACATTGTATACAAAAAATTAAATCTGTTAATCTGTTCTCAAGTTAACAAAAAAGGATTCCTGGCAGAGCCTGTCCTCCATGAGGGGATAACCAGCATCCTACATTGGTGTTTGCAGTTTCTCCAGATGTGCCCTTGTATACCCATGCACAAACAGCATTTTTCCCGTTTTTTTTTTTTTTTTGCTTCACAAACCTTCCTGGGAGTTCCCTGAATCCACCGTCGCTGGATTTATTGAAATCCGTTAATGCGTTCTCAAGTTATAATATGACAAACAGACCGACAGACATGACTCCTTTTATAAAATAGATGATGCATTATATGGTATGCCAGGGAATCATACATAGTACCTCAATATTGTGCTTATTTCTGGTTCAATTATCGTCCAAACAATTATAACAAACAAAAAGGATCCCTTTCAATTTATATTGCAGAGCTTGTGTGTGTGTGTGTGTGTGTGTGTGTGTGTGTGTGTGTGTGTGTGT
>BROF01000909.1:0-10540 GCA_024346535.1 Eptatretus burgeri | reverse complement strand
AAAATATATATATATATATATATATATATATATATATATATATATATATATATATATATATATATTTATATACATACATACATACAGTGCAGGGTTCTTCTCACCTATTGGAGAAGATAATCTGTTCTTGTGTATGGTAGCTTGGCTGCAAGATAGCTATCATTCACAGCTCTGCTGCTGATGCTGTGCCCCTCTACCACTGCACGGTACTCATTTCACCAACCTCAGAAAGATAACAGGCTGAGTCAACCCCATCTGGTGTTAATTTAGCATCTAATAGGGCTCAAGCACAAGACCCTGGGATCATAAGCCAGCCACCCAAGCCACTAAGCCAACACCAGGCTGGAGAAGAGAATGAAAACTTAAAACAACACTGTTAAACCACTCGGTCACAAAAACAGACATTACTTTTTATTGCCACTTGTCCCAAGGTATGCACACACCTCCAAGCTGTCGAGCTTTCGTTCGAATCTTAGCCTAGCTATAAACTGTCATCTTGGTGTTTCATAGGCAAGCTGATTCATTAATGTGTGTGCCATCCCTAGGATGGACGTTAAATTGGGCACCCTGTCTGCCACCATCATTGGTGGACTTTATAGATTCTGTGGTGTTCGATACGAAGAGTGGTCGAGCTATCGCTGGGACCAAACAACAGATTGCAAATTCTTTACTCCATTCTACAAGAGGCACTGCATCAGCAGCAGAGCTATTCCCCCAACACTGATGCCAAACTCGCAGCCATGTGCTGTACATGAAATGAATGAATTGCCACTTGTGTCACAGCACTGGGCTTATGTGTCACACCATCCTCTTTTTCCCTCTCACTCTCAGCATCCTCCCTTCCACAATACCTCATTCCCACTATTCAATTATAGGCAACTGTACATAAATAAAAATGCTAAATTGCCCATCCCTTCACACCCTCCCCCATTGTTTTATTCCTCCCATTCACTTTACTTACTCATGCCTTACCCTGTACTCTTTACCCTAACAAGAAAACAAAAACAAACAACAAACAAATTGGAATTTTTTAAATGTCAGCACGTCAATTAAATAACCCCTGACATCACTCCCGTATGTGGAGCTACAGCCAGATATCTTTGCCAGCTTGACAGCTTTAACTCCATCGACTGTTTACAAATTACCACTGTACTGATCGTCTGACAGCCACAACCATGATTCGCTAAATACCACAACCATCTGCTTTGGGTTGGCCGATTAAGCTCTTTGGGTTATTATCCCCCGCCAATTATTGTTAGGTTGACCTATTAAGAGCTGTCAGGAACCCAGGTTAATATCCTCTACACCACATGTGTTTGGCCATTGTCTACTAATGTCCTTGCTTTCATATAAAAGCACATTGATGTCTACTAATGCCTTTGGCCCACATGTCATTTATGCACAACCCCTACTACGAGCCTTCGGTCAATGTTTGAAAAGTCCATTGAACACCGAATTACAAATATGTGAGATGATGTGTTTAACTTCCGGTTCGGGTGGTTTTTTTGCATGTGTGGTGAAATCTGAGCTCCCCATTTCCACCTCATAAAGCTGAGTTTTCTGAACCGGATTCGTCGTGTTTTTATGTTGTTGTGTCTTTGTCTAGGTGTTTCTGTTGTATCCTGTGCACTATTTCTTGTTAATTCGTTCGATGTTTTGTGCTATTTGCTTAGTTCATGCTGTATTGTTCAAGACCGAGCTGATATGGCCTTCCATCTATCTATCTCTCCATCTATCTATCTATATATTACTAAAACTTTCATCTTGTATGTATGTATGTTCTCGAAATACAGCCAAAACGGTACACGATAGCGCAAAATTTTTTGGCCCACCTTACTCACCATTCTCCTGCAGTGTGCAGTATCAAGTTTCGGTCAAATCTGGCAACGAAAAAATTATTAAAAAATCAATTCCCGATTCAGTCAAGTACTCTTCGGGAGAATTTGATGAATGCAAACAACCTCAGCGGTATAGTTCGCTGGAGCTATGTTTTTTTTTTCTTCTTGAAATGACTTTTTTCATCAACCGCTGTCACAACAGGAACCCAACCGGTTCACGGGTCGTCTAGTTAATAAATAAAATTGTGTTTCGAAGATTACGCACAATAATTTCTTCGACTTTCTTTTCTCCGTTTTTTTTTCACATTGACGCGCAATATTTTTTCATCAACCGCTGTCACAACAGGAACCCAACGGGTTCACTGGTCGTCTCATCAGATATAAAGTGCATCTTCCTATGTTGCTTTTATCGTGGATATATTCCCAAGTATCTTGCTTCTATTAACTCAAAACTATCCTATTTCCTTTCCTCGCTGCAAAAAATCAAAACAAACACACAAGAAAGATGTCGTGCATGGCACGATACTTGCGAAATCCATCAAACAAATATGACCTTTGAAATAACTGGTGGTTGGATTAAATGACCAAATATGCAAATCCTCTTTAAAATTTTAAGTCAATCGGATGAGAATTGAGGATTTTAGAAATCCGGCCTATGTTAACCTTTTCAGCTTTTGACCTCAAACATAATTGCTGGTTGCATCACGGGATTGGAATGACACTTTTTCACTTTATGTAGTACTGGTGGCAACACTTGCACAGATATTTGACCTACTTTTACAAATATACTGCACAGTCAATTCATTTATCCCATAATTGCAGCCCACAGATGCCGCACTTTCACCTCCAGCCAACCTATCTAACAACTCCATTCAATGACCAAATATTAAATGACATGATCTGCAAATCCTCTTCAAATTCCAAGTCAATCGGATTAAAATTAACGCATTTAGAAATTCGGCCTATGTTGACCTTTTGACCTCAAAATAATTGGTGGTTGAATTCAGTGACATGGTATGAACATCCTCTTCAGTTTTCAAGCTAATCGGATGAAAATTTAGGATTTTATAAACTTAATTTAAGTTGTTGACCTTTGGACTATGTTGACTTTTTGACCTTTTGACCTCAAAATCAATAGGTTTCTTGCATATGACCTATCATTTGGTGAAGTTTCGTGAAGATCGGTTTAAAATTGTGACCTGCAAGCGATTGAAAAACATACAGACAAACAAAATCCCAGACCAGACCAACCAATATACAGGGTGGGGCAGAGAAACAGGTGATCATGAAAGCCGATCTCCACTATGTCAATCCGATCACAACTTTTTTGACTGATCAACTCGCTACTAGGTTTCCTCAAGTCAATGAGGCCATTTGGTTTCAACAAGATGGGGTGACGTCTCATACCACCAGAGTGTCAATGGCCGCTGTACAACAACTCTTTCATAACCACATCATCTGCAGGAATAGTGAGTGACATTGCTTGGCATCCAAGCTCCACAGACCTGTCATGTGACTTTTTATGGGGGCACTTAAAAAGTAAAGTGTACGCTCATCACCCACACAATAATGAAGAGCTGAAAGAATGACTTTATCAAAAAAATTGCCAGAATTTCTTTAGAGATGCTACGCCGTGTCATGGGAAACATGCGTGGAAGACAAGAGGAATGCTTGTACAGAGATGGAGGACACCTCGAGGATGTGATCTTCAAGAAATAAATGGCATGCTCTGCACTGTAAGATGGCATCTATCTATAATTCCAGCAATCTGCGTGTGTGTGTGTGTGTGTGTGTGTGTGTGTGTGTGTGTGTGTGTGTGTGTGTGTGTGTGTGTGTGTGTGTGTGTGTGTGTCTGTGACCACTGTTTCTCGACAACCACTGGTCCGATCTAATAGAAACTTGCCAGGTATATTGCTGGGGTCCTGAGTATGTGCCTTTTCAAGGTTTGATATTAATCGGACAAGTGGTTCCCAAGTTATGGCCATTTATTTATCAAACCAATGACAGGACACGTTGCTGCGTAGGCATGGCCGATGGGGAAAGGGCACCATTTAGTTACCAATGACAGGACACGTTGCTGTGTAGGCGTGGCAGTTGGGGAAGAGATCCTCAGCCGTGTTCCCCATTACGGGTTACAATGTACGGACTTCCGGATAGTGATGACTTAACGTATTCTAACAATTTCTCGATTTATATTGCGCATTTATAGATAAACACAATGCCCCAATCCAGTCGTCATTTACGAGAGCGAAGGAATGGCCTGTGTGGTTGTTTGAAAGTTTTTTTTATAAAAAAAAATTTGCACGTACGGGCATGCGAGAGCGAAGGAATGGCCTGTGTGGTTGTTGTTTCTGGCACGCGGTTTGAAAGTTTTTTTTTTTGCACGTACAGGTATGCACTAGTATTTGTGATTTGGCAAATACAAAATGATTATTTAATTACTGAGTTTTTTAAGTCGCCCGTTTCTCTGCCCCACCCTGTACTTGCGAATCTTCGATTTCCTAAGTAACAAACAGACAGACCGAATAACACACGAGACCAACCAATATACTTGAAAAATCTTCAAATTTCACAAATAAAAAGTCTATTTTTCACTCCATAACGATTCTCAGTTTTTGCTGAATTTCCTTCTGCTTCTGGTTATAAATTTCCCCCTTTTCTCTCCAAACTGAATCTACATTAAATATAAACATTTCTTTGAAAAAAAAAAACATTGAAAGAATGCACTTCAAAACTTGTATCTCCTTCGTCAACGACAGGCTCACTCTTGGAAGGTACCCATCCTTCCCTGTCGTACTAAACTGCTCCTGGACTCTGTCTTTTGCACCTGAGAAGGTGGAGAAGGTTGTTTCAACCCTCCACTGCGATTCTACTATTGGACCAGATAGCATCAGTTCATGTATCCTAAAACCCGCTCCCTAATCTTTTCACCCTGCAATTTGGGCGATGTCATCTTCCATCTGCTTGGAAATCTGCCAACATCACTGCAATCCATAAAATGGTGCAAAAACTGATCTCCTTAACTACTGACCGGTCAGCTTACTTCCAATCATCATGCAGGTCATGAAATCCATCATCGTACTTGATATGAAATCCTTCCTTTTCTCAAAAAAAAAACCTCGTCTCAGATCATCAATTTGGTTTCACACCAGGTCATTTCACCTTGGACATGCTGCTTCTACTCACCCAACAATGGATGGAGGCCCTTAATGTCAGGCTTGAGACAAGGGCCATCTTTCTGGACATATCTCGTGATTTTGATACATGGTATTCTGCCTTACTCTCCAAATTCTCAAATAGCATCTAAGTGGGGTTGGCATCCAAGGCCAACTCCATACATGGCTTACTGACTTCCTCAGTCCACATGTGTCCCCCATTCAGAGGCCTCTGAGATAGCCAAACATCTATTCTGCTTCCTTCATTGTATCCAAATAGTTGGAGTTGCAGTTGGCCTTGGAGAGATTGTCAGCACGAAGGTTCCAAGTTCAGTTTCTGCAGAAATGATGCTGGCCACTTGTGGTGATGAGTCTGAGGGAAGTAAAGGTAAGGGGCATCACACATGGGGGTTGGTCTGTGGGATGATGGAATGGAAGCCAGTCGCATTGTACAGTGGAACCACTGGGTTTCTGTCGGCGTACCTCTGAGACCACATCCAAAATCCAATGCAATATTCCCCAAAAGCCCTGCCAACTGCTTGTAAAATTTGGGCACAAGCTTATTTTTGGTCCTTCAGGGACATTAGAACCAGAATAAATGTCACATGATCCATACGCTCCACATAACATGGGGGCATTGCATCAAAGAATGATTTTTCATTTTACTCCAGAATGTACATCAAGAAGGTTCAAGGTGTTTGAGTAAAACAATGCAGGGAGAGTAAAATCATTAAAACATTGCCACCATGGGTGAATGACTGGGTGCCATCATGGGACTGTTAGTGAGAAAACTGGCTGGATGAGACCAACTGCCACACACAAGGTTTTGTTTGCCATGCTCTTGCTTGGAGGTTACAGGACCCATACAATGACATTCAGCAGTGGCAGTTAAAATCTCAATGAATGAGGATTGGGGAGCAACAAAGAGCAAACAGAGGGTGGCCCAAGTCATCAAAGCGCTTCATCGATGATGTCATTTTCTCTTGGTTAATGATACAGCACACACACACACACACACACACACACACACACACACACACACACACACACACACACACACACACACGGTTGTAGCAGAACGGAAGACAAGGAAACCAGTTAACTCGTCTGTTCCCCTAGTGAGCCGAGCCGTGTGTGCATCACATGTCACTGTGCATGCTTTCCTGACACCAGCTGAAAGAATAATTAATATGGTAAGTAGGTGCCGGTGGCATCTCCAATTGAACAGGATTTGGCAATCCCTTTGGGACATTCATTTTAAACACACCCCAGATGAGCGAGATACTCTTGTTCCTTTGTCCTCTCCCCTTCTCCCTCTCCCAACTGTGTCATCTGGCATATAGCAGTGCCTGTCTGTCGCTTCCTGCTACATCCATATCATTGTTATCCAAAACTATGCCTTAACTCGAAATTAAATATTCTCATGCTGAGATGTGCAAACTTACTATCTCATTAAGTCAATAATCTATCACTGCTAATGCTATTTCTACCAAATGCTGCAGCACACAATAAGAGGTAATAAAGAAATGAAAGCCATTAAAAAGCATTAAACACATTTTCTACAAATACAGCAAGCAAACATAGAGGGGTAACCAAATATGTTTCATGCAATTTTGCCATTCATGTCTTATTCTTCTCGTGTATGGCTGCTTGGCTGCCAGGTAGCTATCATTTATTGGGACGTAACTACACTGCTGATGCTGTGCCCCTCTACTAGTACACTGGTACTCATTTCGCCGACCTTGGGGGGATGACCGGCTGAGTCAACCTCACCTGGTGTTAATTCAGCAGCCAACGGGTCTCAAACTCAGAAACCCAAAGATGCCAAGCCAGCCACCCAAACCACGAAGCCAACACCAGGCTCTCATTCATGTAATGATATATAGGTTTAAGGTAACCACAGCACATAAAGGAGGTTATTGAGTGCTATAACACAGAGAATACCACTGATGATCTTTTTGAAAATAAATGCTGAACCACCTTAAGAACCTCAGTTTACTGACATATCGGCAAGCACCATTCGAGAGAGGAATCAAGAGTTCATTGAAAGCTTTATCCCACATTGTCTTGAGAGATAAGGACATGGACAGTTGCACATTTGATTGGTCGTGATGATGTAAAATGCCAAAACATTTTCTCAAAGTACTGCTAAATGGAAGGTTTGTCAAAAAGGTGATTTGTGCTCTTCAGTGTTCAAGTATATAATTCAAATGAAATAAAATAAAGATTTTAGAGGTTGTAGAAAAAAGAACTTTTGTTGGTGCAGAATATTTTACACCGCCTTATTTAACACGTTGCAACAGTTCTTCACGCCTGTTGTTTGTGTCCTTTGTGACATCCTTAAAAACAGTAAGTTTCCTGTTTGGAATGATTTTCAATTTTGTTTGACTGCCAGGCCAACAAACAGAATAAAACTAAAACCTCACTCTTCTCTGTGCATGAGTAATCGGGATGAATTCAGAGCCAAAGTACTGTTAAACTTCAGGTTCGTTTTCTGATTCGTGTTCAAAATATAACATTCAATTGAAATGAAATTGCAGCTCGATCATAAATTGACATTTGTACAGGGTGTCCCAAAAGTTACCTAAGGATTTAGAAATTTAAATAACATTTCTGATTTTTAATAATTTATGATTATTTTATACCAAAAGAAAATCTACAAAATGGAGATAAATTTGCTTTATTTGTGAAAAATGATGCAGCTTAGATGTCCTCCATTTTCGGCTTCGCAGAGACGGCCTCTTTCGACAGCATTTTCCATAACAGCAGACAATATCTCTGGCTGCAGCCCTCGAATTTCTGTGCAGATGTTGTCCTTGAGCTGCTGAATTGTATGGGGCTTATTGATGTATACACGCTCCTTTAGGTAACCCCAAAGAAAATAATCGGAAGGCATCAAATCAGGAGAACGTGATGGCCAAGAAATTTCTGAATTTCACAAAATTATTCGGTGTTCATGCTCTTTGGGTGAGAATTATTGATCGATGAAATTTAAAATAAAATTCCACGATTTTGGTTCTTTGTTCAGTTGTGAATTTTTCCATGGGTAATTTCCAAATGTAAATCTAAATTCTGAAAATAAAAAAACACATTATAAAAAAACAGAAATGCTATTTAATTTCTAAATCCCAAGGTGACTTTTGGGACACCCTGTAGAAAGACAGACAGAAATTAACCAATTCTTTAACCCTAATTTTTGCTTTGTATGCATGCGTTAAAAAGAGCTCAGAAAGGGTAAGAGGAACATAGATTGTCAGTTATAACTGGGGTAGACGCCAGGAAGGAAGAAATCCCTAGCTAGAAACCTACCCTACTACTGTACTGTATAAACATTACATACACATAGAAGGACACACCCACAAGCTCCATACAGATTGTAAAGATACACCCTAATCCTCCAAATATAGTTTGCTCCCTCAAATCTTGCTACAGTTTATAGATAAACACACTACTCGTGCGTGTCGAACAATCCTTTGACCCTAAGCACAAGCCAGCCCTCGCTCCTTGATCCACCATTTTTTAGCTGTGAAAGCTATACCTTGACGGGCATAGAGTTCACATGAAAACGGGAAGTATATGTTCTAATTATCGTGCAGGTTGCATGAGACAAAAGCAATTAGCAGATGCTCATTACTGTCCCATCACTCCCATTCCCCCTTCCTCAGGTTTCCTTATATCCCATGTAGCCGCTTCCCTGATTTCCGTGAGACAGAGATGCCGAATTTCATTACCTTGGCAATTAAAGACTAATTACTGCCTTCTGCAGCTGTAAAACTAATAAGCTTGCCCAATTATCCATTGTTGTGACAAGCTTGATTAACTTGTTAATTGCCTCAGTGAAAGCCACAATTGCAGTGTAATTGGAGGAATTCTGAAGAGGTCGTGTACCTGAGGATACAGGAGGTCTGTGCGTGCAGACATAACTCGAACAGGTGGGACGTCAGCTTTGTTGGTCCTTTCGTTAAAAGGACGCCTTACCACCAATTAACACGCTGGCTCTAGGCGGGGGACTTCAGAAGTGCTTACGGAGAGAACTGGGGCATGAAGCTATAATGGCAAACCGTGAAAATGAAAGCGCACACTCTTATTCCCGGGAAAGCAGCAAAGTTTGAAACTCGTCTGTTGTCAGATCTTCCCAGGTGGTACGCTGCTTCAATTATAGACGATGTGCCTCGGAGCGGCTTTGCCTGATGTTCCAATTTTTCATTAATAGTGCACAACTGCACGCGCACGAAGACTAACCTCCCTCCATCCGCTCTGTCTCCGGCGATTCATTTAAAAATGGAACATTGCCGTACTCATAATTCCTAATAAACGAGGTTCAATTAAACATGAAGCCAACACGCACGCATGGATTAATTCCGGTGATAATTAATGGTGAGGATAAAAAATTCATATCAGTCTCCTGTTCTCATCCTATTCTTGTCTTGACATAGATCAAGGTGATTTTTCGATGATCCCTTCACGATCTCCATTGTTCCGATCTTCAACTGAATGGGAGCTCGTTGCATTTATGCTCTCACGTCTCTGTTGCCTTGAGAATTTCCAGATGTTCCAATAGCTTTAACTTGGTCACAACCATGCTTTGTACTAATTATGATTTCATTTGAGGCTTGAACGAACGGTGAAGAATGTCGTGGATATTTCTGATAATGTGCAGAGGTGATGTTATGTTATATTTGCAATGTCTTGCTCAATGCGTATTACCATCGTGAGATCCTTCAAGACATGGATTGTTGGTCCACAAGTTCACCAAGTGTGCATACCTGTACACATCAGGGGCCATCTCTACAGTATACAAGAGCTTGGTTTAGGGGTAAGTTTAGCAAAATAAAATTTAGAAAAGGAAGAGAAGGATGTAAGATGCAAGAAAAGTGAAAGAGTTGTGGGGTTTAAGATAGGAGTTAGAAAAGTGGACAACAGGTTGGAAGACAGGAGTATAAGGGATGGTGAATCTTGGATATTTTCAAAAAAACTCAAAATTTCTAACATTGTTTGTGTACATTATGTGAAGATTTCCCCAACACTTTAACCATACTTCTGCAGCAGCAGTTGAAGTGATATCTTCATAAATTTGAAATATGAATAATCCAAAACAAGAAGTGACCAAGCCAGGATTGTACATCAAGAACAAGTAATACCTAATTATTTCTGTCTTAATAAAGAGAGCACAAGGTTACCATTTTCATAAATGCAAACAACTTTCTGTTCAATAAAATAACATCACATACATCCAACGATAAATTTGCAATTGTTCACCGGCTTTTGACATCAATATAAACTTTTATTACGGACCCCAGTCATGATAAAGCTGCAAATGGAGTACCTTAGCACCAATAGAGAATTGAAATTGCATCAGATGTGGCAAGAAATGTGAATTGCTGCAATCAGCTTGCCAGATCAATGACAAAAGACACCAATTTCATTTTTGCAATCTCCATCCTTACCTGTTTAGAAAGCCGTGTGAGCACGGGCAACTTGCGAGTCTATACTCTAATAAAAGGCAATGTGTGTGTGTGTGTGTGTGTGTGTGTGTGTGTGTGTGTG
>BROF01000908.1:398911-427162 GCA_024346535.1 Eptatretus burgeri | reverse complement strand
TATATATATATATATATCTATATATCTATATATAGTTGCAGTTCTCGGAACCGCATGCATACAACAGATAGGTGTCCCAAGACAGTTATTCCATTATTATACGTGTAGATAGTCCCCTTCCTTTTGTTTCGCGGGACAACAAGGGAGTGCGTTGCGATGATCTTTTAGCTGGGGTTGCTTCAATCATTTTTTCCTTCATTTCATCCCCACTCTTCTTCTTTTCTGATTATTCCTGCGGTAAATCAGCCACTGCGCCTTTGCTGTAAGGTGGGGAAACTGCAGCGCTGCGGTGAGGGTTCCACTGCCCTGAGATCCTCATTCCCGGGCGAGCCCAAAACCGGGCGTGTGCGGCGAGTGATGTGCGGTTGTTGGTGCTGGACTCTCGAGCTTCCGAATGTCTGGGGAGAATTGCTGATTGCATTAGCAAAGCATGCGAATAGATACCTCTTAAGAAGCTGCATGAATGGTGTTTTTCACGGCACGGGATGCATGGCTAGCACGACGCCTACGCCGCACGAAACACGTACGGAGGCCAATAAAGCCGACTCCACTCCATCTTGGGCAGGATACAAGTGTGCGGGTAGAAGCAGCTTGTTCTTTGTTTAACCTCAATACCCGACGCATATTGGTGTTCGCCCCACGCACACGCTCGCTGAGTCATGTCAACGCGAGTGCTGGCCACCTGCGTAATGGTGGAACGGCGCGCATTGTATGGAATGTGCTCGAAAGCAGACACGTACGCCGCTCCTGAAACGTGCATGAATTTATCCATGGCGATGTACCTTCGGTCCTCGCTGGCAGCGGTGGTTTCTCCACGGATGGTGAACGTCTTCTCATCTCTGCGGCCAGCGAGGCTGCGATCGAACCAGGGAATGTACAGTGCGGGCCACGTTGGCGCACGTGGAATGAACGCGTTGATCGAGCTGGTCCGACGCCCGAGCTGGCATGCGGGACCCTCGACCGCTTGCCCGGGGGTTTTTGCAGGATGATTCGTGTGCCAATTTCGGTGCAGGAGATTCATGTCATCTCGTCGGATTGCAGCTTAATATTCCCACTGTTTGTGATGGCCTTGCCGGAAACGAAGTGAGGCGGTTTCTGGCCCGAACTGGTGGGCCTCGTGAGAGGTCGGGGCCAATCGGAGTGCCTGATTCAGGTGATGACGTTTGGATTCGGCATGGCCCCTCCCCCCGAGCTGCGGGTCCTATAAAGGACGGAGAAGTTCCTCCGTCGGTCTGTCTGTGTTTCCTGCTCCTCAACTTCGCCTCCTCGTCTCCGCCTACCTCGACACCACCACGACCCACCCCCTGCTCCTCGACTCCACCTCCTCATCTCCGCCCCACCACGTCGACCCCACCCATCTTCCTGATCCCACCCACTGCGCCACCCTCACCCTCTGGACTCCGCCCTTTCTCCACTCAAGCTCCTCCTTCACGAGCACAGTCTGCACACGTGCGGCTTGGGCCAGAGGCAATGCGCCCACTGTTGGGTACCGCACCCTGTAGCATCCCCCCTACCCCGAAACGTATTTGTGGCACGTCGTGCTATCAGGCGCACAGGTACCGAGATCATAGCCTCAACACCCCCACCCTCCTGGTTGCAAAACTCCCTCTTCATCGGGTTGTGTGTGTGTGTGTGTGTGCTGGTGCCTGTCTGCTTAAGTGAGACTGTAGAAGATTGTTATCAATGTTATTGTTATTATTTCCGCGTTAAGTCTGCTCCGTGTCCTCTTTTGTAAGTTGCCTGTTTATTGTTGCACCACGTTTCTTTCTATCTCTGCAAAACACACCCCCAATAAATCTTCACTGTGCCACATATTTTAACTCGCCTGCTTATAAATATATTCTTATTATTAAGAATTTCCCCTGCTCCTTTTTGTCTTTTCTTCCACTGATCCAGCATAGTCCGTATCCAAGTTTAGCCGGGACTTTATTCCCAACGATCCGTTCCTTTTAATCGGTACGTCCTTGGCAATGTCGCTCGGCTGCATCCAATCTGGTAAAGTGATCTGGTCCGGTCGAGTGATCCGGTTCGGACAAGGTGTACCGAGGGCATGTTTCCCAGGTAATTAAGACACGTGATTAATTAGGTAACCCGATTAACCCATAGACGGCAGAACCTAAGGTCACGCGGTTGAGTTATTGGCGTCTACGGTCGGTTAAGCGACCCGCCGGACGGAATTATCCGTGTGTGACGGCCTACAATTCCGCGGAGTCTGGTGCGAACCGGCATCGCTTCTTTCACCTCCTGGTCTTCTCACTCGACCCCCGGCCCGCAACAATGCATATACATACATATATATATGTATACATATATATATATATATATATATTTACATATACATATATATATATATATATACATATATAGTTGTATGTGTGAAAAGAAAGACCAAGAAGGAACCCGAATAAGTAAAGAGCAAAGATGGAGTCAGCAGGAGAAACCTGGATCTCATTCGGGTTTCAGCCGCCACTCCACAACCCTCAAACCTATTCCAGGCGCATCCAAGTGAGACTGACAGAAAAATTTCTGTAAGAATTCACTTCTCCTTGTAGAGGTAGATCGAGAAAGAGAGGAATAGAGAGTGAAAGAGATGAAAAAGAAGAAAACGCAAGAATTAAAATGAATAAAGAGAATTATGAAAAAGTAAAAAAACCAATGTCACCCGCAGGGTGACCCGTATCTTGCCAAAAGGTGACCACGTGTGACTTCTTTAGGTCACACTGAGGTGAACAGAGCTGCTATCCACCAGGAGCGACTCCTTGAGGAATATCTACCAACGAGAGATTCCGATGAGAATCGTTCTACAGAGTAACCATGAAAAATATGTGTTTGCCTCATAACGTCACGAAATGACGTCATAATGTCTCAAGCTTGACATCTCTAGAAAGCACTCATCGAGGTGTTCAATTGGAGGTACTACACGATATGGTTCCTAAAACTTGAAAATTTGACCTTGGGGTCAAATATGTTTGACCTCAGGTGCTAACCATGAAGGTCAACGCCAATTGCCACCAAAAACTAATCAGCTGAGCGCCAGACCATATACTACATTCCCATAAAGTTTGGAGACGATTTGATTAAAATTACTCAAAAAATAAGGGTTTCGTCGACTCCCCTGATTTGCGACAAAGTGACCTTGACCTTTGACCTTGACCTTCAAAATTTTGTGCACTGAAAGGGACCTCTATAGGCCTCTGATATGCGAAGTTACAAAAATTTCCAATGATAACTGTGCTCTGCAGAATTTTTTAATACGTGATTACAGACTAAAAAAAAATAAAAAAAACATACAAGCTGACTAACATATCTTGCAAAAACTTCGTTTTGGCAAGATAATAAATAAATGCGTCAACAGCAGAGGCATTTACGGAAACGATTATTGCAGCAAAGTTTCTTCTTTCGCCTTGTGTAAGAGGAAGAGGAGGGGACAGTACAGGGGCAGACAGAAAGGGAGAAGAAGAAGAAGAAGAAGAAGAAGAAGAAGAAGAAGAAGAAGGAACAAGGGAGTACAGAGAGGAAGAAGAGTGGACAGGGGACTGCAGAGAGGAAGAGGAGGGAACAAGGTCCGACGGAGAGGAAGAAGAGGACCTAAGAGAAGAAGAAGAGGACCTACAGAGAGGAAGAGGAGGGAACAAGGTCCGACCGAGAGGAAGAAGAGGACCCACAGAGAGGAAGAAGAGGACCTACAGAGAGGAAGAGGAGGGAACAAGGTCCGACCGAGAGGAAGAAGAGGACACACAGAGAGGAAGAAGAGGACCTACAGAGAGGAAGAGGAGTTGCCAGGGGCAGGGGCCACAGAGAGGAAGAGGAGGGGACCAGAGAGTTCAGCGAGGAAGAGGAGGGGACAGGAGAGTACCGAGAGGAAAACGAGGAGAATCAAGAGAGGAGAGTAAGAGATTTGCAGAAACGGCGATCTTTTTAAAAAAATATTTTTTTTTTGCGCCATTGTGCTCGTCGGTTGCTTCATTCCAATTCAGTGAGTTTTCATCTTTTAAAATATTCTTCGCTCGATTTTTTTTTTCCTCCGGCAGTTTGATGTCGGAATGTTCATGTAAATCACAAGTCCATGTTGGGTATGTTGACCGTTTAAGGTGTGAATGGTTTCCACAAGGAAACGAGAGTCGGCCCTGAGTGTGGGAGGGGGAGGTCGGTGATTGGAAACTTGGTCGAGTCGTTCGAAATACTTTACAAATGGTACCGACTGGTTCGTTGCTTGACTCTGCGTTAAAAACAAGAGAAGGAACAGAGCACGGACAAACAACCATAGGTTCGTAACGTCGGCACAGCTCCTGAAGGCGCAGGCCTAGTGATCCCCTCGGGTGTTTGGGTTCCTTCCAAGGGAACTCGTTATTAAAGGTGTGCGAAAGTTCCCACACCCGTTGACGGAGAGGGTGTTTACATCTGGCTTTGTTGTACAAAGTGTGCTCGGTGCAGTTAGAATGCGAGTTCGTCCGCTGGTCTATAAAGTACGTACTATGATAGGCACGTTAAACGAGTCCTGGTGAGGGAACGCAGTGTTCCATTGCTCGTTCTCGTTCTCCCTTTGCTAAAGGTGTGGAGCTTGAGTTGCTCGTGGTTGATGCTCGTGTTGCACACCTTCGGTGGGGAGGACCGTTCTCGGACGCTTACTCTCCCGACGCAGAAGAAGAGTCCGGCGATGAGTGAGGAAACGAGAGCCAGCCATTCTTATTCTCGACGTAACCATGACTACCGTTTGGTTTTTATATTTATATATATATATATATATATATATATATATATATATATATATATATATATATATATATTTTTTTTTTTCCTGCTTTTGTGCGTTAATGTAATGAAGCACGAGGTGACACTTTAATAGAGGGACGAGACGGCTATTTGAGGGAACAGACGAGCTCCCCTCCCTTTCAGCGAGCCGCTTTGCTTCCTTTATGGGACAAACTTTCTAACCGATCCCAACTGAGCTTTCTCTTTCTGGCGAATTTCACTGGTAAATCCCATTGTGAGCTCTGAACGCCGGTTGCACCGTCGCTGTGGTGTGGTAGTTTAAGGCCTGTTGCAGCGTCAGCGCGGTTAGGTGGTTTACAGCAGGTTGCTCTGTCACAGATGGTGAGGTGGTTGAGGCCTGTTGCAGCGTCAGCGCGGTTAGGTGGTTGAGGCCTGTTGCTCTGTCACGGATGGTGAGGTGATTGAGGCCTGTTGCAGCGTCAGCGCGGTTAGGTGGTTGAGGCCTGTTGCTCTGTCACGGATGGTGAGGTGGTTGAGGCCTGTTGCAGCATCACGGCGGTCTGATGGTTTGCAGCCGGTTGCACCGTCACTGTATGCCTGGTGTTGGCTTAATGGTTCGGGTGGCGGGCTTTGGATCCGAAGGTCCTGAGTTCAAATCCCGCTCGGCTGTTGAATTAATACCAGGTGGGGTTAACTCGGTCTGTCATCCTTCCAAGGTCGGCAAAATGAGTGCCAGCATGCTGGTATACTGTGTCAGAGGGTGACCCATCCAGGATTGTGCCCAATAGCCAAGGAGACTGCTTCGGCAGCACCAATGCTCTGCACAGAGTATGGTCCCAATCTTCTCCTCCAGACCCCAACCCCCTTTCCCATCGTGGTTTACCGTCACTGCGGAGTCGTGGTTTGCAGCCGGTTACTCCGTCACAGATGGTGACGGTGTTTTGCAGCCGGTTGCACCATCACCGTGATGTGGTGGTGCACAGCCTGTGGTACCATTAGCGTCACCATCACCACCACTCCACTTTTGCTGATTACTGGTTTGCTTGGTTTGCATTTACAGAATAAAAAAGAAAAAGATTTGTACCGGATTCCTCAAGGGTAATCCTTGATAGATGCTGATCATTACCTCCACCACCGAAGGTGAAGGAGGTTATATTTTCACCCCTTTCTGTTTGTTTGTGTACAGGATATCTCAAAAGGTTGTGGACGGATTCGGACGAAACTTGGTGGACACGTTGGGTGTGTAACAAAAAAAAATTGATTCAGTTTTGGCGAAGATCCGAATCCGGATCCGGGTACGATAAGTATTTAAATTTTAACATGATTCTTCACCATTGTGAGATAGGGCCAAAAAGGAGATATGGCATGATATTTCAAAAATGTAATTGTCCAGATATGTTCTCGTGGATCAGCTATTGCGTGGTGGAGGTTTGTGCTCCACCGAGTGCCCTTCTATTTTATATTGGAATCCACTTCAGCAGATATATATATATATATATATATATATATATATATATATATATATATATATATATATATATATATATATATAATTATTTGTTGTGTTTGTGTGCATGATGAAATTGGCCAGGACAGCCCTTTCGATGAATTATATATAATACTAGCAAATACAACCCGTTGCTTCGCTGACAGAAATATTAAGGGTGGTGGGGAGGGGATGAGAGGGTGGAGTGAGGAAGATGTGGGGTTGCGATGAAGGGGAGGTAGGGAGATAGTGAGGCGTCACCACATATCGCTGTACACACTGGGAGAGGGGATGAAGCAAGGATGATAGGGGGAAAAGGGGGGGGGGTGTGGAAGGGAGTGTTCTGGAGATGCATTTGATTGAGGGAAAGCAGGGGTGGGGAGTGGGTGTGGTCCTCTTATTCTGGCATGAGTACAGGATTGAACTAAATTGGGTATGTTAAATCAGCACGTTCAAACTAGTCATACTAAACCATGTCCAGACACCGCCCAGAGATGTCTGTGGGGGGGGGGGTGGAATGGCTTTTGGAGGAGGTAAGCATGAAGGAAGGGAAGGAAGGGCGTTTTCCTTCAATCTTCAAAAAGGCCGTGCCAGTGTTCATGCCTTTGTTTAATTTCCACACAAACGATAACCTCTAAAATCTTTTAACCTAAGACCAATTGCGGAATTGATGTGAGCAGCAGTTCCGACTGCTTATTAAAAAACAAAACAAAACAAAATGCTTTCATTTGTCCAATTCACACATTCTTTGACACCCCTTCCTCTCTTCGACCTCTAGAGAGTTGTATTGTGGTGAATGAGGTTTGGGAGGAGGGTTGCGTGAGGGGAGGGAAAGGTAGCGAAAGGAGAGGGAAGGCAGCCTTCCAGGACATTACCAGGGCGACAAAACAGAAACATTTTATTTTTTTTAAACTGTCGTGTTCTATATAAAACCTGGCGGAGCATTTAAGTAGTAAAACACATGCTATCTACCTGGCAAAGGCCTGCTTGCATGCATGCACCCCCCCTCGCCCTCAATACACATTCCTCCTACCTCTTCACCGTCTATATTGACTGTGCACGTGCACCGGTGATGTACTCATTCTTTCACTCGCACACATGCACAGATTTCTACACCCCCACACTGCACAATGTCACGTCTCATGTGGCTTCGATGCCACAGCACGTCCGCTCCTCGCATGGCTTCGGGGCTGCAGCATGTCTGCTCCCAAAATGCAGAAGCACATGGTTCGCCAGATGGCCACATAACCTCCCTCACAGTGTCATGCACCTGGGTGTGAGCTCGAGTTCAGATCACACGCTTGTGAAACCTGTGCACCGCACACACGTAACCATGCATGCACACACACCTCACTGAGAGTCATTTGTACCACGTCCATGTGTGCTGTCTATGTACCTCTTCGGTTTCAGCAACTGCCGACTATTAATATATTGCAGCAACTATTAGTATATTAATATTTTTATTTTGTGATGAAAGCAGATTGCACAAAACAGTCAAAAAACAAACTCCTTCCTTAATTGCCTAAAAAAAGGACCCCTGTGGATTTTATCGGCATGGCTTGCAAAACCAGGTTATAGTGCACGGCATTGCGCAAAATGAAGTTACACTTTCTGCACATTCCTTAATCCTTTCTCCACTTAATATTGTTGCGGGCTGGCGTCCTGTGGTGAGAACGACCACTAGGTGGGGAAAGTTACGTCGTCTCCCACCAGACTCTCGGAATTGTAGTCCGTCGCTCACTGCTAATTCCGTGATGCGGCGGGTCGCTTAACCGACCGTGGATGCCAATACCTCAACCGCGTAGCGTAGGGTCTTCCTGCCAGGTGTAATCAGTTTACTTAATTAACCACGCGGTTTCGACTCCCGGGGACCCACGCCCTTGGTACGCCTTGCCTGAACCGGATCACTCCACCAACTACAGTGGAGTACCAACTATCAACTCCGGATCGGATGCAGCCGAGCAGAACTGCCAAGGACGTACCGGCTTGAATGAATAGATTATCGGGGATAAAGACCCGGCTAAACTTCGATCCGAACCATGCTGGACCAATGGAGGAAAAGACAAAAACGAACTGGGAACATTTGTACAATAATTTATTTACACTAGGCGAGGAAAAACATGAAGCCTGATGTTGGCGCAGTGGTGAGGGCAGCGGCTTGGGATCCAAAAGGTCCTGAGTTCAAGCCCCGTTGAGCCACTGAATTAATACACCAGAGGGTTGACTCAGCCTGTCATCCTTCCGAGGTCGGCGAAATGAGTACCAGTATACTGGGCCGGTGTATACCCCGGGTAAAATAGGTGTACCATATCCCTGTGTCGTAAGAGGTTACCAGGGTTGCGTCAGGAAGGGCATCCGGCGTAAAACATGTGCCAAATCACAATGCGGATCATACGGATGATCCGCTGTGGCGACCCCTAACGGGAGCAGCCGAAAGAAGAAGAAGAAGGCGAGGAAAAACATGTGGTACAGGAACAGGTTTATTGGTGTGTTATGTAGTGCGACAATTTCACAGCAACTTACAAAAGAGGACACAGAGTAGAATTGTCACGAGAATAATACAGGCAAGAATTACAGTAATCAAAAACTTTAAAAGTTTTTACTTAATTGACAGGCGCCACACACTCAGACACACATTCGGACAAAATATACCCAGTTGAATGGCAAAGGACTTTTCCAGCCATGGAGGGAGGGAGCTGAGGTTGCAGTTCTTTTGGTACTGAACGTTCCGAGGGAAGGGATGCTCCATGGTGCGGCACCTGACAGAGGTCGTGCAGTTCGGCCCACAGCCGCACGTGTGGAGACCGTGTCTGCGAAGGAGCCCGGATGGAGAGCGCGGAGTCCAAGGTATGAACGGGGCTGCAGACAGGAGCAGGAGCCGAGGTCTTTTCAGCTCTCTCACAACCAACCAAGGAACCAACTTTCAAATGGACAATGGTGCGCTGTGGCCAGCGAACCGAGGGCTGCAAGCGCTATTGTACCGTGGATCGTAATGGAGGGGATATAATGATTTATTAATCTAACTAAAAAAACATCGCAACGCACCCCAGTGTTTCCCACTACACACAAGGTAGGGATCTATCTACACATATACTTACGGCATAACTAACTTTGGGACAACTGTATGTTTGTGTGCATACGGTTCCTAGAACCGTAACAATGTAATTGCCCGAACTGTAGAAAAAATTCAGCCTAATGTTTTGCTTAAATAAATACACTTGGTTTTAAAAATTACTAATTTGTTTTAATTTTCAGATTTCACTCCAGATTTCGACACATTTCTTCCACGAGATCTGATTCTAAAATTGGATATAATATTTCGATAATACACTTTAACTTGAGGGGCACTCGGTGGAGTGCATACCTCTGCCATGTAATGCCTGAGCCATGAGAACATATCAGGCCCAATAGATTGTTGAAATATCATGCTATACAGTACTATTGTTACGAATCTGGAAACCTTGTGCACACAAACAGACAGAGTCCGTAAGCTTAGTTATTTCGATAAGTATGTGTTTACAGTTAGAATCCTTCCTTCTGTCTAATGGGAATTACATGTGTGCGCTACGAGTTATTTTTTTTTTTTTTTGCTAGGTTTTTACAACAATAACAACAACAACTACTACTACTACTACATTCACAACAACAACAGCGGACAGTCACCTCGCTCCGCCGGTCGTCATTGCCCACGTGTTTTTGGCTGAGGGCGTGGGCGGAGCCTCGGGTCGAGGCTTCGCTCCAAGGAAGGGCATTGACCGTTTCCTCCAGTCAATGAGCAAAGGGCGAGCATGACACGTGCGCCCCCTACCAATCGGGAGGTGACCACGAGTCATCCGACAACCCCTCGTCCAATCAGGAGGCAAGTGGGAGGAGAAGAGACCCCTCCCACCTCAGAAGAGTAGAGTGGTTGTCTGGACCAGTGTTGGGCAGACAAGGGTGCGTTCTGCAGGATCGTGGCGATTGCGGTCTGCGGTCTTGGTGGTGAGTACGGCTTGGTCTGGGTCGTGGGTTCGAGTCCCACCGTGGTGATTTGCGTTGGAGCGCTCGAGTTGGGATCCCCGTTCCCGTCCACGGACTCCGAGCTCCACAAGAGCGGGTCCGGTGAAACCGCACGAGGCGGGGAGGTACCAGGCTCTACCGAAAATAGACCCATGAGGTCCATTTCGTGTGTGTGTGTGTGTGTGTGTGTGTGTGTGTGTGTGTGTGTGTGTGTGTGTGTGTGTGTGTGTGTGTGTGTGTGTGTGTGTGTGTGTGTCACCGTCCTGTAAGTAGAATTGTTAAGTGCTTTTTCCTTGCTCATTGTATATTGCCTGCCTTTTATTCGTGATAAGTCTGCTCTATGTGCTCCACTCCATGATTATTATAAATAAATCCCCGTGTTAAATGTACCAGCTCGTTTTCTGTGCTTTCCTCCATTGGCCTAGCATGGTGCGTGTTGCGAATTGGTAGGGCCGTTCGTGCCGTGGATTGTTCATTTGGTCCGGCGCGACTTTCGTAATTCCGCTCGGTTACGCCGAATTCGAGTCGGTGATAGCGACTCGATTCGGACAAGGTCGGCCGAGGGTTTGGTTTCCCTGGTAGTTGGACGACGTGGGTATTTAGGTATATTGAAATTAGGCAATTAACCCTACCCCACACCGTCAAAATATTGGTGACCATGGTCCGCTAAGGGACCCGTGAACTCTCGGAGTTGTCCGAGAGTCACGACCTAAATTCCGGGTGTTCGGTGGGAGATGACTCCACTGCTCCACCTCGTGGTCGTTTATCGCTGCCGAACCCTGGCTCACAACACTATATCGTTTTTGGCCCTATCTCTCAATGGTGAAGAATCACTTTAAAAATTAAATAATCCTCATATCCAGATCCGGATTCGGATCTTCACCATAATCAAATTAATTCGTCCTCACCACACACTCAACCTGTCCACCGAATTCTGTCTGAATCTGTCCAAAACTTTTTGAGATATCATGTCATATATAATTTTTGGCCCTCTCTCCCAATGGGAAAGAATCATTTAAAAAATTCTCCAAGCCGGATACAGAACCGGATCTTCACCAAAATCTAATCAGTTTGTCCATGTCACACATCCAACCTGTCCACAAAATTTCATCCAGATACGTCCACAACTTTTGAGATATCCTGCACACAAACAAACAGGCAGAGAGGGGTGAAAACGTAACCTCCTTCGGTGGCAGAGGTAATGATCAAATCCGGATCTGGATCTTCACCAAAATTGAATCAATTCTTCCTTGTCACATACTCAACATGTCCACAAAATTTCATCCAGATCCGTCCACAACTTTTTGAGGTAACCTGTACACAGACAAACAGACAGAAAGGGGTGAAAACATAACCTCCTTCACCTTCGATGGCAGAGGTAATTAGTCCGTGAGAGTAAATCGTGTTCCAAATCGAGGCGTCGGAATATGATGAACAAAATGGCGAATCAAGACCACAGCAAGCTGACAGAGCGCTGACCGAGGATGATGTCTTGATAAAGGATAATTAAATAAGGCTGTTAATTATCTTCAAAAGGGGTGTTTAAATTTACCCAAACACCAAATTTCACTCTTGCACTCCTCCCTTGGAGATCCCTTCGTATGCATGAAAAGTTTCAGGCCGCTAGGTTTCATGGTTTTAGAGTTATGGAAGGGACACCGCATGAACACACACACACACACACACGCACGCACACATGAGTATGGATAATATTTGTTGTTTCCACATAAATACTGTGCTCTAGATGTATTTACTTTTGATTTATCATTACTGGACCAGACTCGGGTGATTTAGTGGTTTGAGCATCCGCTCTGAGTCTGGGAGGTCAGTGGCTCAAATCCCATCCGAGTCATACTAAAGACTGAAATGGTACATACTGCTTCCTTGCTTCATGCTCAGCATCTAAAAGGAAAGAACACAGGCAACCATTGCTGGGTAGGCAATGGCAAACCACGGAGTATAACCCTTGCATTAGATAGAAAGTTGACTCTTGATATCATTCCTGTATTCCACTTTAGTGAATGAATCGAAGTTTAAAATCTTTAACAGCACTGCATTTTCACTTGAATTATATCTTTGTTATTTTGATTAGAAATGTTCTCTTTGATCGGCTTTGTGATGACATTTTTCAAACCTCCTGAAGCTTGACTGTTTCCTGCATGGCTCTGCTTCTCTTGTCTGGTTTTGATTCCATTAGATATGTGCAGTCAACATGAGAGCAAGCGGAGTTTATAAAAAAAACAAACAAAAAAAACACTTGGTACTCTTGCGTGGTTATACTGCAGTGTATTGTGGTTGTTAGTTATGATCACGACATGGCAAGGTTGTGCAAGAGCAGTGTCATATTTGGCCCCACCCTCTGGGGTGGGGTCAAAAGGTCAGATACCAAACAATGCAATTATGGGTGCATTTTCAAATGAAGCTTTGTGTATGCGTTCAATATTGAGGGACGCATAAAATATATAATGGTTTTTTTGGGGATTTGCCCTCTGGTTCATGTCCCTGGGAGTGGGGATTGAGGGTCACGGGTAAAACGAAGAGAAAAAAAAAATTCCAACTTTTCAAGGGATTATTATTATTATTATTGTTGTTATTATTATTAATATTATTATTATTATTATTTTGTATGTGGGAAACATTGATCTGACAGTTCACAAAGCAGATCTCTTTTTTTTCTCTCCACATCGTGCAATTTCATGCAGACGTATCCCAGTCGCCAAGTACTTGCTGTCTAAACAAGTCTTGCTCTCCCATGGGGGTCACTCCTGTAAGATAAAAAAAAGGTTTTGTAATCACTTGGAAATGATTTTGAACGATTACTGGAGCAGACATTTTTTGTACATCCAAATTTATCTGCAAGTCTTTTAGTGCATTTGCTTGCAACTTGAATGATCAGTTGTGGTTGCATTCCAAAAAATCTAAATGCATTGTGAAACCACATTCCTTGTCAACTTTTAAAAGTTTCTTCCTCTCCATTTCAAAATCCCGTTCTGTTGTTTCCGGAATCCCCATTTGTGGTTACTTCTTCCACACACCGACAGGCAGACATTTTCTTGTTTATTTGCACTGCAGGTTGTATTGAGCTCTGACAGATTGTGCAGAGGTAGCTTATTTACCTTTTGGTGTGGGATGGATTCCTGGCCAGACTGTGTGTTTTTTTTTTCTTCCCCCCCCCTTTCCCTCTCCTCCCCTCCACCCACAAAAACATGTGCCCTCCCCTCTCCATACAAACTTGCCCCTCACTCTCCACACAGTGCACTTCACCCTCCTCACCCACGTTCCTCTGTTCCCCCTGCACACTTGTCTCCCCTTCACCCTCCACACAAACACACATGTGTGTGTCCTCCCCACCCCCACACAAACATGCCCCGCACACACGTGTGCTCCCCCCCCTCACACACTTTCCCTATTCCCACACACATGACTGACCCCCCCCATCCCCCTTGCATGCACATGCACACATGCGCCCTTCCCCTCTACGAACACACACACACACATGCCCCTTCCCCTCATGCACATGTGCCCCTCTCCCTCGCCCACACACACACTCCCCCCACCCCCACACGTGCACATGTCCATCACCACCACTACACACACACACACACACACACACACACACACACACACACACACACACACACACACACACACACACACACACACACACACACACACTTGCAAGTGGAGTGTTTGTGGGAGATTGTGTTTAAATGATAGTGCTTGGGGAAAATTACCAATATAATTTGGCGAATGCTGCAACTTAATAAAAGTAATTTGCTTCTGAATCGTCCATTTTTAATACTGATTGTTTTGGCTGTGCGTTTGTGATGTTACAACAAATCGACGTTTTTGTACATTCTAGTTATGTTATATTGAGGTACAGCTTGCTGAAAGCTGCCATGAGCACCAAGGGTTTCCAATTCCCATAAATGCACGAAACAGGTGTGTAACCTTTTTCTAGTTTAACGTTACCACAAGAGTGATTTTGGTGTGTTCAATTTATCTTTTTGCGATCGATGTTAAAATTATCTTTGTTTTTGACTTGCTTTGTTTAGTGCATTTATAAAACTGCTTTGTGTGTCATAATACATTCTGCTACAAACTGGTCACCATTTTTTAGCACTTTTAAATATAGCACCTCTTATCTGACTTCCACCCTTCCTCTCCTACCCACCTCCATGATGTTCTGTCAAGTGAGGTTTATTTTTAATACCGTACTACCGTATAAATCCCGATGATGATTTTTGACAAAGTAATATTCTCTCTTGCATCTGATTTCTGCCAAGACTGATTTGTGCAGCTGGAGATAGTTGTAATACCCACGCTCAAGTACAGTGTGTTATCGAACTTGTACACAACATTTAAAACTTTCTTCCATGAAATATGTTTCTTTGGTCACGTATCTATTATTGAACGTTGTTCTGGTCTCAAAGCATTGAAAAAAAAAAAAAACACGGGTATATTGTAATCGTCTGTTTGTCGGTCTGTCCGCCGTGCTATCTCATCCGAAATGGTGGCGTAGAAATTCACCAAACTTAGTCATGAGCACGACATGGCGGGAAGGGGCAAGGTCAGTGTCATTTTCAGCCCCACCTTCTCAGACGGGGTCAAAAGGTCAAATACTGAAAAATACAATTACTAGTACATTTTAAAATGAAACCTTGTATATGCAATCAACATTGTGTGACAAATGAAATATGTAACGATATTTTTGTACTTACTCCTTGGTTCATGCCCCAGGGGGTGGGAACTTGAGATCACAGGGGTCAAATCTGTGGAATTTTAAACTCAAAATTTGATATTGCGTCATTCATGGTGAAACTTGTTGCCATCTTGCAATAATGGTCTTTCAATCGCTTCAATTCATTTCATCTTTCAATCCCACGCTAGCGAGAGGAAGCGAGAGCTGGCAGGCTCTCACTTCCTCTTGCTAGCATAGGGATTTGTTATGGTGCGCCATTGACTTCGCTCTTGTTGTTCTTTTCCATGAGCCTCGATGGTGCCTGCAGAGTGATTTTACAGACTGTAGAAAGGTAAGGTACTGATCGTGGGGTAGTGGGGCAACAGTTGAACACGAGCAAGGCAGTGAACAAGTAGGGGAGGGCAGAGAGTTGGGATAATTTCGTTGGGGGGGAGGGTGATGACAAGGGTACCCTGGACATGTTGCTTCTGCTCTCCCAACAGTGCATGGAGGCATTCAATGTCGACATGAGACTAGGGTCATATCTTGAGCATTTGATGCAGTCTGGCACTCTGCCGAGCTCTCCAAACTCTGCCCAAAGCATCTAAGGCCACCTCCACACATGGATTACTGTCTTTGTGTACTCTCATGACCAATGCGTGGCTCTCAAACTGGATCCTCTCATCTCCACTCCCTGTCAAGGATGGGGTTCCCCAAGGCAGTGTTCTGGACCCAATCCTTTTCTTAATCTTCATAAACCATCTCTCTGACATTCTGGGAAATCCTCTTTATCGCTTTGCTGATGAATCCACCTTCTGCCGTGACGTCCCTCAACTTTCAAAAGAGACAGGCAGGAGCCTCTTCCCTCACTGCAGACTTTGATAGAATCATGGGCTGATGAAACACTTTGAATATGTCTTTCAATCCTGACAAATCTCACACTCTCTCTCCCAAAGGACTGTCTGACAAACCCTCTCGTCTACTTTTCTTAACAATCGTCTTGGAGAAGTTAAGTCGCTCAAACTTTTGGGCCTCACAATAAGGCATGATCTTTCTTGGGCAAGCCACATGTCTAAGTTGGCATGCAAAGCTAGTCTGAGCACCTCCATCAAGCAATGTCTTTCCTTGGCACACCTGAGCTTTTATAAACCTACAAGGCCTTAATCTGCTGCTTGATGGAGTAATACCTTCCCTTCTGTGCTGGTGCCCCTGCCTTGCACCTCGCTCAGCTTGACACCATGGAAACCAAGGCCTTTGCAATCATGGGAATCTCCCACGATGAAGCTGAGTCTCTGGGCCTATCACTTTCACACCGCAGACAAGTCTGCGGTCTTTCTGTCTTGTCTTTCACTGCCTCCTTTCTGGTATTGCACCCTCTGCCCTCTCCATGCTCTTCCCCCGTACCACCCTCTCCACGTCTGGCAACAACCACCTTCCGGTGAAACTCCTAAAATACAGACTCTCTGCTCACCACCATTTCAGGTCCTCCCCCATCTTCAATCATGTTATTTACTACCTTCACCAATCCTTCCCAAACCCAACTTTTTCCGAGTGTCCAGTTTTTTACCCTCGCCGAAGGAGAGGGTATTGCATTTGGGTCCATTTGTTTGTATGCACAGAACTTTCGTGTTTTTTCCACAACTGTTTGTCAGATTGAGAAGAAATTTTCACCATAGGTGTGACTGCTCATGTAGAATGTTTTAATGATAATTATGATGTCATCAGTCACGTGGTGTGGCTGCCATGTTGGAAAAACGGGAAAAATTTGAACCTCTGTATCTCTGAAACTGCACCCAGGAAAAAATTGGAATTTGGCACACAGCAAGTACTAATGGGGAATGTGTGATATTAATTTTTTTAAATGACATCATAGGTATCTTCGTTACGACGTCATAATTGCATATGTAGAACACTACATCTGATCATAAGAAAAATTGAGGGTCATGAGGATAAAATGGTCCACAGAAAAATGATGCCGTCGTTGGTCACGTGATTTGGCAGCCATATTGTTAAAAAATAAATAAACCTTCAAAAATATTCTTCTGAAGTGGCTGAACAGATCGAGGCAAAACTTTACATGTATGACCGCCTATCCATAAGGAACAAAAGATTCACACATATGATATCATAGGTCACATGGTTTGGCAGCCATATTGGATTTACCTGAAAACCTATAAAAACAAGGACAAATATGTCTAAGAGCCATGTCCTAAAGGTTTTGTCTTCACCAGAAGAAGAAGAAGAACAAGAACAAGAAGAGGAAGAAGAAGAAAAGAAAGAAAAAAAAAAACAACTTCCGATATTTCGTCACGTGCCTTGATTAAGCCAATAGCGAGACCCGTCATAGTGTATTTACGAAATAAATAGTGTATTTACGAAATTACGATACATTAAATGGAATAATCTTTAAATAGTAACGTGAACTTTTCGAAACTTTAAAGCAAATGTCCGAATATATTTAAAAGTTCATGATAGACGCTCTCAAAAGGCACCCTCAATGCGAGGATGTGTACAGGTGTTTAGTATTTAAGGAGATCCGGATCCTGTATATAAAAGAGCCGAGTCTGAAAGGTTTTGTCTTCACCAGAAGAAGAAGAAGAAGAAGAGGAAACAACGCCGGGCTCTCTTAGAGCCACGTTCGCTACGTGAGACGTGGCTAAAAATCTTCTCCTGAACGGCTGGACAGATCAAGGGGAAACTTCACACAAATGTTCCCCAAGCCTTGGGTGTACAAGTTTTTTAAGGAATAATTGATAGGCCACATGGTTTGGCAGCAATATTGGATTGAATCAAAATATTAAATATTGTTTTCTCTGGAACCACTTAATCAATCGACGTGAAACTTCACAATTATGATCTAGTTTGTGCCATGGAATACATGTTTTAAATTTCAATTTGATCGGATGCATGGTTTGGCAGCCAGAATTATTTATTTTTTTGATCTGGGTTCACTGATTTTTTTTTTTGAATAAGGCTCCACTTGGCTGTGCCTGGAAAGGTTTGAGCGTAGAGGAGTGGCAGCTGAAATGCGAATCCTAACCAGGTTCCTCATGATGACCTCATCTTTGCTTTTTTGCTTGTTTGGGTTCCTTCTGAATGCTCCAATGCAGGACTGCACCTATTTAGTCTTCCATTTGATTTGAATTGTATTTATTTTAATCCTGTTCTAAATTCAAGTGAAGAATAATGAAAAACGTCATGGGTCAGGGTCAGGTGTCTGATCAAAGCGGGATGTCTTGGTACCCGGTCATCACCGCCAGCAGTTATAAAGTGGTACTTCTAATTATGTTTCTTATTGGATACGAAACACGCCAGTACACAAACACCACACAAAAGTCCTGGTGAGGGTCTACAATCTCTGATTGCTCTTTTTCTTGTTCCTTATATTTTTGTGATTTGAGAGTTTGGGGCTGTATCCATCTTGTTCACACCTATGTCCTCCCCTAACCCTCATTCTTACCCACTTCTGTTATTTCTTGTCTCTCAACCCGAATGTTGGAGTTGTCCACTCACCCAGGTCAGATCAGGTATGGGAGCATGTGCCAGAGCAGCGTATCGCTGCGTCCACTTTCCACCGATACTCCAGGGGCCTCCATCTAGCCATCCCCCAGGCAGATGCCTGGCCCATCCCAATCTCCTTGAGATGCTGAACAACCTGCTGCAATCACGAGGCACGTGGTCGGCCCATTGGCCTCCTCCACTCACGAGACTTCCTCACTGAGAAAATCTGTTGAGCAGGATCAGCGTCAGGAAAACGAGCCACATGTCCATGCAGCCACAGCTGACGTTCATGGACTATGCAGGTAACAAATCTCATTTGAGTCTCTCTCAGCAACCACTCGTTGGACACAAAGTCCGACCAGCGATAGCCAAGGATTCTCCGAAGAGACCGGGTACCAAAGGAATGAAGTCTCCGTCTCAGATCCATGGTCAGGGTCCAAGTCTCACATCCATAGAGCAAGACTGGAAGCACCAAAGACCTGAAGACTCGGACTTTCGTCCTCCCGCACAGGTACCGGCAGCGCCACACCCCATTATCCAGTGAATCCATGACTCCCCAGGCTCGACCCAGACGTCTGTTGACCTCTGACTCACACCCAGCAGAGACATGAATATCACTGCCGAGGAAAGTGAATCTCTCCACGACCTTAACATCCTCACCACAAACAGGCACAGACAGGGCAGCAGCATCCAAGATTTCATTGAAAGCCTGGATCTTAGTTTTGACCCAGGAAACCCGTAATCTCAGCGGCTCTGACTCCTCATTCAGCACCTCGAGGGCCCCCAAAAGGATATCTAAAGTCTCCGCAAAGATGACTGCATCATCTGCGAAATCAAGGTCAGAGATCTTGACATTCCCAAACTATGCACTGCAGCTTGATCTCTCTGACATCCTCTCTGGAATCCAGTCCATACAAGTGCTGAAAAGTGTGGGGGCCAGAACACACCCCTGATGAACACCAGTAACAACTGGGCTTAAGTCAGAGATGGTACCACCACATTTCACAGCACTCTCAGTACCAGAGTAGAGTTCAGACATCAGATCGATCAGTTTTGGTGGCACCCCCCGAAGGCCAAGAATCCTCCAGAGAGCATCCCGATTCACTGAATCGAACGCTTTGCAGAGATAAACATAGGTTGCAAGTATCCTCTGCCGAAACTCTCGTCTGCGTTCAGTGAGGACCCCAAGAGCAAGGATACGGTCAATCGTTGACCTCTTTGGTGTAAAGCCTGACTGCTCTGGACGCTGGTGCTCAAGCAGATGGTGGCGAACCCTATCAAGAATTATCCGAGCAAAGACCTTGCCCGGCACTGAGAGCAGCGTCACCCCTCGGTAGTTGTTGCAGTCTTGGCGATCACCCTTCCCTTTCCAGAGAGGGACAACAAGGCCCCTCTTCCAGTCAGTTGGGATGATGCCTATGTTCCAGGCAGAGCACAGAACTGCATGCAACGACACGAGTGCAGCATTTCCACCAGTCTTGAGAAGTTCAGCATTGATGCCACAGATCCGTGGAGCTTTACCCCATTTCAACCGGTTCACCGCAGCCTGTGTTTCTACAAGCGAAGGTAGACCACAGTTGATTGGAGCGTCGGTAACAGGGATTGTAGCACCCCTGACGTCCAACTCTACAGCTGGTGGATCAGCCTGGTACAACCGCTCAAAGTAACCCACCCAGCGGGCCTTCACTTCGGACTCCTCTCTCAAGAGCCTGCCACCCTCTGCTCTTACTGCAGTACACCGAGGGATGGGCTTGGATGAACACAATGCGTGAATTCCCCTGTAAGCAGGACGAGAATCACTTGACCACAGGTGATGCTCTACCCCCTCACAGATTCCTTGCACATCGGCCTCCTTGTCCACCCTTAGTGCACGTACAGTTTTATGCCTCAGCTCCCTGAGCAGCTCAGCTCTGCCATTCAGCTTGGCCCTGCGACTCTGGTCAATGGTATCCAGTGTCCCTTGAGAGACAAAATTCTTCTTTGCCCTGCGGTGAGTTCCAAGACATCCACCGGCAACATCAAGGACGGTGGTCTTGAAGGCACTCCACAACTCTTCAGGACCTCCCAAAGCACCCAGACCCCCCAAATCTCCATTCAGCTTGTTTGCAAACTCTTCAGCTATCCTCTCATCCTTGAGCTTGCTAGCATCCAGCCTAGGCTGGGATGGTACCATTCTCCTGGATTTAAGGTGTAACTGCAGAGTTGTTACAACAAGCCGGTTGTCAGTATTGAGGAACTGAGCACTCCGTTAGACCCTGCAGTTCTGGATCATGCTCCAGCAACCATCAACGAGGATATGGTCAATTTCCTTTGCCACACCGCCAGCGTTGGAATACCAAGTCCAGCGATGAGCTTGTGGGTGCTGAAACCATGAACCAGCCACCCTAAGTCCATGACTTCTTGCAAAGTCAAGGAACTTAGTGCTATTCAGGTTCACAGATCCAGACCCATGAGGACCAACACATGTCTTATCACCATCCCTATCAGTTCCAGTCGATGCATTGAAATACCCCAAGCCTAGAAGTGTATCTCGTCTGGGGTACTGATCAACCACAGACTCGAGCGTGGCGTAGAATGTATCCTTCACGGTGAGATCGCTCCCCTCAGTCCGAGCATAAACAGAGACCAGGAAAATGACATCCAAGGAGTGACAAATCCTTAGTCTCATAATACGCTCGTTGACCGGTGTTATCTCAATTATCATTGGAGTCAGCTTATTGGACACAGCTACAGCAACTCCTTGGGCATCATGATCAACCAGAGTGCCCAGACCAATAGTAGGTGCAACCACCCACCATGATCTCGCCGCAATCCGGTCTCCGAACCTCAGAGAGTGCTGCTATACCCATGTCCAAATGCTTGAGCTCAGATGATAACAGAGACAGGTGATCATCCTCTCTTTGGGATAGGACATTCCAGGCACCCACCCGAAGGGACCGCCTCAGGTTAACCCAAGGAGACCGCCGTCTGGTGGAAGACACCTCAGCACCACTCCAACACATTCTCCTACAATCTGACCCAGGGATGTTACCCCGTGGTTTCCCTCCTATCATCAAAGATTGGGGGTCCTGAAGGCTTTTCCCCAATCCCATCATCCGGGAAGCTGCACAGAAGGTACTTCCACGGAGTGGGTTTTCAGATTTATTTGCGTTTTTGTGTTTTGTGGAATGAAGGGTTTTATGGTGGCCAGAGTGCAAATCCTGCCACCAACCTCCTAATAAGAAGTAACCCAACTGCAGTAGGACGTCCGCAGAAACAGTTGGGCACTAGATATGGATGGCCGTTGGCTCACAAGGAGCTCCTCCGCCCATTGCAAGGTTCTGTTTTTAATCCTGCTGGGTGTCCATATCCAAACGCCCTCCTCACCAAAAACCTGGTGGGGGAGACGGTTTCGTCGCTGACAACCCAAGCATGGAACAGGTTAGTACAGGTTTACATGATACCTGTAGCAAGTCACACATCTAATCTGGCCTGACCACTCCCCCAGTCTTCTGGTATTTCCCTTGTGTTACATCCTTATTCATTCTATGTTTAACTCATGCAAGAGCCTTGAAACTAGAAACAAAAAAGTCTGTGGCTGGCTTTGGAGACCAGCTTTACTAAGGGGTCATCCCAAGTGAGGTCAGAAATGATGTTTGGGCTGAGAAGTTCCCATCGTATGCTGCTTTTTTGGCTGCTGGTTGCATCATTGTTTTGGGCCACGGCTATGCCGCTGATGCAGTGCCCCTATTACCAGTATACTGTTGCTCATTTTGCCGACCTCGGAAGAATGACAGGCTGAGTCAACCCCTGGTGTTTTCAGTGGACAACGGGGCTCGAATTCAGGTCCCTAGGATCCCAAGCCACCACCCTAAACACTTGGCCAACGCCAGGCTGGCTGAGAAGTACAAGATAAGTAAACCTGTTGCTGACCATGGAAACTGGTTCATTTGACAATGAACCCGTCTTTGCTTCCATCACAGAGTGTGGGCAGTCTGTCATTCCTCTTTTCTTACCGCTTGTGGAACCAACTTCCAAGCAGTCCCTTCAATCTCACTCTTCTGCTGTGGGCTCCCGCTCCATCTCGGCCTCCGTCTAGGCTTCCGCCGCGGACTCCCGCTACGTCTCAGCTTCCGCCGCGAACTTCCTCTCAGTTTCGGCTTCCGCTGCAGCCTCCCTGTTATTTATTTGATCTCATTGAAACAAATGTCTTTGAGGTCTGACTTTTTATTGTTGCGGTGCTGGCGGCCCAGGTTAATCCCCGACCCAAATTGTAGTAACGGGTGATTAACACCACCAGCCCCCGGACGGCCGAACTTCTCCCTTGGAGGCCGACAGCCAAAACTCTCGGAGATTAATGCGCGCGTGTGGGAAAAGGGTATAATGGCGGAGGAGCATGGCACAGGGGGGAATTATACTTGGATCCCATGACAAATACACGGATGCAGTTACTTAAAATGAACACATTTAATGAAAATAGGTGAATATTATTTACAAAGGACAAGTCGAGATGCCTCTGCACACAGACAAAGGGAAACAAAATAAAAAGAAAACCCTTCCTTTATTCTTGTACTTAGCTTGGCCCAGAGCTGGTCTTTGTGGAACTTGGAAACGAGATGCTTCCACCAGCACGTGCAGACGCGCGCAAAATGGCACCAAGTCGCTTCTCTCCTAGCAGGACAAAACGAACGCCAGGCAATCCACGAGTGGCACTTAACACCAAGACTCAGAGACCCATGCAGCTGCTTCACGTGTCGATCATCCTCACTGACCCGCTATTTGGCATACACGAGGCTCTGGTTCCGTTCCTCACGACCCAACCAAGAGCCAAGGCCAGCGTCTTGTTTCACCACATGAGCCAAGTCACCGCAACCCAAAGACAAGAATTGTGTCTTCCTCTTCGTGCGTCAAAGGAAAGCCAGCTGTAAAGCCCTGTTCTTACAGGCCATCTAACTACGTTCTTTCTCGACCGCGTGCATCCTTCACTCCGCACTCAACCTCTCTTCCGAAATCAACTCTGCCTTGTGCGTGCGCTCTCCCTGAACTACATTCTCCTCTCCCTGACATCACCCCGAACCACCGTTTCCTCTTCCAGGGCGTGGCTTGCTCGCATGAAAACCCGGAAAAGGCGGGGCCTCCGCTCGCTTGGCATGCCTGGCCACAGAGGGGCGATTACATACTGGGGAAACTTATTCTTACTCACTAGCTAATTAACACTGAACCGTGTGGTGACACGTAACACTTAAGCTCACAGTTTCCCGACTCAATTAAATCGAGATGTCTCCTACACGTCCACAGACCAAAGTACTCTATTCAACCCTCAATTCCCCATTAAATTCCTCCATTAAATTTGGTGCTCCTTTGTGACTGCCATGCAAAAAACTAACTTCTGAGTGTACTGTAATTGCTCTTTATTAACAGTTTCTATGAAAATTAAGTACAATATTCTACATTTGCTTTGACTTTTTTTTTGCTGTATGATTAGTAAAATTTGTCACTTGCACTCCAAGCTCAAAAGGTCCAGCAATGATTACTTTATAGTCCACAACACTTGGTGGAAGCCTTTTTCTCCCTGACAAACTTTTATGTCATGCACAGTGAAAAGTACAGTAATTTAGTTTACCATTTGGCATTTCGGCTATTTGTGACTTCATGGAGCAAATCTTATAGGATGAAAAGTTTTAACAGTGAAAGAAGAGAATAGCACATTGCACAAACTTAGCAGGAGAGAAACATGTTTCACAATGTTGAAGGGGTTCCTTATTTGCAATCGGACAAAACATGATGTTGGAAGAGTTTGGCTCTTCCCTCCACAATATGCAGGATATTGCTGTTTTACCTATGATGCAGGTGCTGGCATTTGAAATTGTTAGAATTTATCCATTTTTTAAACTACATTTTGTCAATCATTGAAGCCTGTTCCTGTGTTCACTCGTATGAATTTGACTGAAGACTGTCGTGCTTTGCTATGAGCTGAGTGTTGGCTTAGTGATTAGGGTGGTGGCTTGGGATCCTTGGGGTCCTGAGTTCGAGCCCTGCTGGCCACTGAATTAACATCAGGGGGGTTGACTCAGCCTGTCATCCTTCCAAGGTCGGCAAAATGAGCACCAGTATACTGGTAATTATCCCTGCGTGTCGAAGGCTACTAAAGGGTTGGTGTCCGGCTGTTCAAACATTGCCACAAGAAAGGGTACCATGATTGGAGCCCGCAAAAAGCTGACCCATGCTCGGGGAAAAAGGCTTTAAAATGGTGTGATGATGACTGTCGTGTTTTGCTGTCACTTCCTTCTGCTGACAGTCTGTGTGTATGATTTCGAGACAATTTGCCAATTACAACATTGGAATTTTTTTTTCCTCTTTTTCTTCTCTGTAGGTGAGAAATGAAAGAAGTTTGCATAGTGAGAGGCAGTTAATGGAAGAAGAGGAGAAGAAGAAATGTGGCTCGTCCCTGATGCTGGTACATACTGTTGCAAAAGTTGGGTTTTTCTTATTCGTACCATGTGGTAATGACTCGTCGTTTGTGAAGTAGTTTGCCGTTTAATCGGACAATGCTTCAATTTTTGTCAATAAATGTACATAATAATTTGGTTGAACAAATTTAGGAAAACTATATTTTGAAATATAATTTAGATATTTAATGGCTTCCATGTGGAGGAGAACATTCCTCCTTAGAAAATGCCCAGCTGAGTGCGGTGAGAAAAGTGCGCCGTTGTTGTGATGTCACTGCTACCCAGAGTATCCCAGAAGTGATGGTCCTTCCCCTGAGCTCGGTGGCTGTGTTTGTCTCGTCTAACAATTTTGTGGTGTGCGTGCGTGCGTGCGCGCGCGTGTGCGGCACCTCCACTGAAAGCCTTGGATCATGTTAAAAACAAAAAGAGATTGAATGTAGATACAGCAGCATATGCCCAGATGCCAGCAGTGTAAGCCAGCTGAGCCCTATTGGAGAGTAAGGTGGTCGATCAAGCAATGTCAGACAGCTGCACACGTCGACAGTGAAGCCAACATGCAATACAGTGCTGTGCAAAAGTTTGGATTATTCCAATGATAATCATCGAATTATCAGTAATAAGTCATATGTGTTTATTATTGTAAATTAGCAGCCTTTATAAATGCTCATGAAACGAACTGCGAAAGTAAATAACAAGAACTGTCATTTTATAGTGTCTGTCAATATTTTGTGTGTCCACCCTTTGCCTTCTTGAGTGGAATCACTCTTTTGCTCATGCTTCCTGTATACGACTGAAGCATTCTCACAGAAATACAGTACTGTGCCAAATATCCTGAAGTACATTCCACAATTCTGTAAGGTTAGTTATGCTCCTTGTGTTCTCTGTTTCCACATAATCCCATATGCCCTCAATGGAACTCATGTCCAGACCCTAGGGTGGTTATGCTAACACTTGGAGCACACCTGCTGTAACCTTGTTCTCCAAATACTGTTATACTATTTTGGATCATTTTCTTGTTGGAAAATGAATGCTCTTCCAATTTAGCGATTTCTACGAGGAACTGCATGGTGCTGCAGCTGAGATACAACTCCACATAGTCACAGAACCTTCCCCGTGTTTAACAGTCGGTTGCAAACATTGCATGTCGTAATGTTCTCCAGGTATTCGACATACAAACTGGCACATTAGATTAAAAAAGTTCAAACTTCGATTCAGCACACCAGAGTACCCAATTCCATTGGTCAGTTGCCCAATCTTGGGGTTTCCTTACAAATTTCAGCCTTTTTACCTTATTATGTGGTATCAGCGGTGGTTTCGTTGCTGTAACTCTGCCATGGAGACTTGCTGCGATCAGCCTTCTGCACAATGCTGGATGAGATGTTAATGTTCAGGCCTGTTCTCATTTCATTTATCAGCTGATGACTTGATTTTCTTCTATCGCATAAGCTGAGCAACTTGGTGCTTGTCTTACCTTGGGTAGGTTATTCTCGGTCTTCCTGGCTTTTTCTTGCTTTGTTGACCAAGCCAGTTTCTTTCAGGCATTGCACAGTGTATCTCACACCATCTTCGGAGATCTTCAGCCTTTCTGTTATTCTCTTCATAGTGTGCCATTCTTCTCACAGAGCTTGGCTCTTCACACGCTGTTCTGTTGAAAGTTATTTCCTTGGTGTTATTTTTGAGCCCACTCATAGACTTTCAAGCAAGGGAACAAGCTGATGAATTTTTTTTTCACATATTCACCAATTTGCAACTATTATTGTGGTTTCTTGTTAGTCACATTAATTTTTCTCGTGTTGATTACTTCAATAATTACCTCCACCACCTGAGGTGGATGGGGGTTATGCATTCATTCATGTTTGTCTGTCTGTTTGCCTGTGAGGAGAATATCCCAAAAGGTTTGGATGGATTTGAATGAAATTTGGTGTCCAGGTTAGGTGTGTGTCAAGGCCAAATTGATTGGATTTTGGTTAAAATCTGTATCTGTATACGATAATTTTTAAGTGATTATTCACCATTAAGAGATATGGCCAAAAACGATACATTGTGTGATATTTCAAAACTTTGAGGATGGGTTTTGACAAAACTTGGTGGACGAGTTTGTTTGGTGACAATAACAAGCTGGTTCGACTTTGAACCTCTGATAGTTGATGAAGATCCGTTCAGCCATCTTTGAGAAAAAATGCAACACATACAGAGACAGACAAGCAGTTCTTGTAGTATAGACTGGTATAAAAGCCTGCCAAAATGACAGGTTGGGGTCATTTTATGAAACTGGAAGATATGATGTTTCGTAGCAAGAAGTGTTGTGATAGAACACTACTTGTACAAATATGACCCATATTTTCTTTATCTTCTGGGACATTTTGCACAGTCGACGGTGCAGTTTCATGAGCATGCCAAAGTCTGAAGCCTTGGCCTATCGCCAGCTATGCTTATATCTTCTTTATTTACTAGTTCCCTACCGGTATCACGAGAGGGCACTTTAGGTTTGCTCTCCATCTTTCCGTCCCACCTGTGGTTTCCAGACTTCTTTCCAAAACCCTTTAACATATTCAACTGAAACTTGGTACATGGCTTGATTATGATAGGTTACAGAACAATTTGGAGTTTCAGGCGTTTCGTCAATTTTTCAGAGTTATTCCCTTTATACCATATACTTAGAAAATACAGAGTTTCTTCTTCATTTTGGTTCCGGTATTGGCTCGAGTGTGCGTTAAAGCAAACTAATTTTTATCTCCGGTTTGTTATCCTTGTTGTCTTTATTGGTTTCGAGTTTACAAAAGATATCAGCAAATGAAAATTTTCTTGAAACTACAAAACTTCAGTATAGACAAAAACAGTCATTTGAAGGACATTTTCAAAAAACATAATAAAACTAGAAGGGCCTCTTTGATATTGTGTCATCACCAGATATGCCTCCACCCACATCATTACATCATTATACATGTTCCAAGTTTGATTTAAATTCCTGAACCCAGATTAAAAATATTAAATTATTCTGGCTGTTAGACCATCTGTCCGATCAGGTTGAAATTTGAAACATGCATTCCACATGACTTCTTGATCATAACGGTGACGTTTCACATCGATTGATGAAGTGGTTCAAGAGAAAGATTTTGTTTTGTTTTTTTTTAAAACGATTTTCATTCAAATCAATATGGCTGCCAAACGATGTGACCTTTTAATTATTTGTGAACACCCTGGTATCCCCAAGGCTTGGGGAACATGTGGGTGAAGTTTCCCCTCGATTAATTGAGCCATTCTGAAGATGGAGATTTTTAAAGGTTTAATCTTCAAAAAATGTCATAGCTGCCAAACCATGTCATGACATGACCTATGATGTCATTGATGGATCATTTTTTGTTCCTCATGGATAGGTTCAGACCTGTAAAGTTTTTTTTTTTTTTTTTTTTTTTTTTTTTTTTTTTTTTTTTTTTTTTTTT
>BROF01000908.1:356631-398868 GCA_024346535.1 Eptatretus burgeri | reverse complement strand
CCATGGACCCTCAGAAATTTTCATACTGATTGCTTAAAGCATTCGACGTATGCAATGATAACATCATAACAAAGCCACCTATCACATCATCCCTGAAAACCCATATTCAAGATATAAAGTAATTCTGGTTACCAGACTATGCATTGATCAGGTTGAAACTTAAAACGCATATTCCCCATCACTACTAGATCATAATTGTGACTTTTCATGTCGATAGATGAAGCGGTTCAAGAGAAATAATTTTTCAAAGATTTTCATTCAATCCAATTTGGCTGCCAGACCTTCTGACCTATTGATTTGTGACACCCTGGTATCCACAAGGCTTTGGGAACATGTGGGTGAAGTTTCCCCTCAATCTGTCAAGCCGTGCTGGAGAAGATGGTTTTTAAATGCTTGAGGGTAAATCCAATATGGCTGCCAAACCGTGACCTATGACATCATATTTGTGAACTTTTCGTTCCTCATGGCTGGGCGATCATACCTGTAAAGTTTTGCCTCGATCTATTCAGCCGTTTCGGAGAGGATTTTTGAAGGTTTTTTTGTTAAAAACAATATGGCTGCCGGACCACGTGACCGATGCGTCATCAATTTTTTTCCCAATTACAATTATGCCTGGGATGACCCCAGGGGTTTCCTTATTTTTTGGAGTAGCAGGTTACCATCACTGCGAGTGAAGCAAGAGCAGCTATATGGCCGGGTTCCAGGGCCCGCCTAGGGCCCTGGAAGCCGGAGGAGCCTTGATGGCTGGAGATGCATTCTAGCATGATTTCTGACATGAAATAGTTCTCATATCATGCTGTTGGGGTGGAAAACTCCACAAAAACAGGTGGTTAGGCCTATACTGGATGTAGTTGCATTGACATACTGACTGACTGACTGACTGGTTGACTGATATTCAGCTATACTGTATAGTTAGTTCAAACAGCTTTTAAACAGGGTTCATTAATTTAAGGCCATGGTTTAGGGCACACCAAGGTGTCTGGAAGATGGAGTATCTAAGCACTTTAAAAGAGAGGCATTTTAGCAACATTTGGGCCATACCTTGGTTCTTAATAGGGAGATGATACTGCACATGGTGGAGTACAGTGAGAAATCTGAAGTAATTTATCTGCTTATTTACTGATTTACTGATTATTCACATTATCTGATAAGCAATCTGCTTATTTACTCTATTATGTTTCTTGCACAGTATACAAAACATGCCATGTTGGGTTTCACTGTAAACCAACCAATACAGTCCTGTTTTGCCACAGTGTGTAACTGGATCTGTCAGCCATTCATAGCTAAATCTCGATTTCGCTTTCTGTCTTTCTATTTCAGTATTAATTTCCAACATTGTAACTATTGGCATTTGTAAACTGTGTGGATACGTTCTGCTTCTGAGAAGAATTCTCCCAACAATTTATTGATTACATCCTGGCCAGGACCTTCATTAGGTGAAGATGTATCAAGATCTTTTACACTACACATAGAGATATCATGAGATAGATCAATGGGGGAGCTCCATGTTAAAGTTTCTTCTACCATTAAAGAACTAGATGATTCAGACTGTATGCCAGAGTTGATTCGTTCAGAGAATGTTAATGAGTTGGCTGCAGTAGACGGTGTCACTGGATCAGGAACTGCAAGTTGATTTTCTTGCAGAGAGGGTGACAAAGTCCTGGCAGATTCAGAAAGTGAGAAAGAGTTTGCCGGTTGATTTCCAGTGGGATGGTTGACTGGTTCAGGAGAGGAAGAGCAGACTGGTCCAGAAACAGGGAGAGCTTCAGGTTCAGAGACTGGGAGAGGTTCAGGTGGAGGGACAGGGAGAGGTTCAGGGAATTCTGCGAATAGCAAATAATTAAAATATACATGTGCTGTATACTTGTGAATGAAAAATTGTGAATTGATGTTTCCCATGCTATCATTTTTAATGTGGCCCACACCCCACTCACTAAATGTTATGAAAATTGCTTGGATGTTAAGCAGTGGAGTAACTGAAAATAGTCCAAATGCATTCATCACTGTGAGAAACTGCTTTTCAAAAGGCCCTACCATTAGCCATAAGTTGAGGGCCACCTCAAACAATGACAACACCGAAACTTCACAACTCCCTAAATATATGATGAACTATTTAAGCATAGGGAAGCTAAGTATTATATTTGTAAATTTTCTTTCATTCATTTTATGCATATTTTCCCTCTTCGATTTCATTTTACTTTGTTAAATATTGTTTATTATTATTTTATTGTGTTTTGTTTTGATTTAATAAACAGCTCAAACTAATAACTTTAGACTAGTTTATTGTTTGAAAATGAATGATAAACATGTATTTAACTTCACTCGTTTTCTGATAATTTCTTTATTTGATGTCAGCGAGCTTCAATCAGTCAACCAATCAAACAGTCTAAGTGTGAATACTGCGTCAGTCACAATCCCAATTTTGTTAAACTTCCACCTTACATTATCTGCCAATATCGTGTTGTTATACCGTCAAGAAAAGCTCGCAAGTCTATGGTACCTGCATGTACCAGCGGTACCAGTATTCAGTTGGCCAGTTCACAGCTGCTCATACTTGGCCTTCACTTCAGTGAATAAATGGCGATTTTTCAGTGCAAATAACCACGAATAATAACATGTACAAAAGCTGCTTTAAGCTTATTGGCTAATGACTGTATAAATTAAAAAGGCACAATGGGTGACCGTGTATTTTGGAGCTGCATCACTTGACAAAAGGTGAAACAACAACAACGTCGCACTCGTGAGAGTGCAAGTTTGGACCAATTACTGATGGCCAGAAGCTTATCTCCCATGTCTTTGGACTTCTTCGAAAATCCAAAGTCAAACAGGGATTTTCGTTTCGATGCCATCATTTCGGCACCGAAACTGAGAGGCCAACAAAGTTTATTTTCTTGAGGTCACCAGGGTATCAGGCCAACAGTCCAAAATGAGGCTAAAGCAGAGAACTCTATTACAGGAGGCGTGTTTTAGCTGCTTGTGTTATTTTTAGGTCAATGTTGTGCTCGACCTGGCCAGTAAAGTACTAACAGTACTAACAGTAAAAGTAAGCCCGCTTTTATCGAAATACTAATGTGTTTTCGTCTCGGATTTCAAAACAGAGGGTGTAGAGATTTTGTGGTGTTTCCAAAACAAAAATATCGTGGTGACAAAAAAAAAAAATCGATAAATCGGCGCTGAAGTCGGCGGCGACCTTTGACATTTTTTTCTCTGAGTAGACGGCTGCAGGTCGTCGGTAACCGGCTTCTAAGGAAACCCCTGGATGACCCTCAAAATTTTTCATACGGATTTTTTAAAGTGCTGGATGTATGCAATTATGACATAACAAATAAAATAAAAATCATCATTAAAAAAGATCGTCATAAAAAAATTATAATCGCACTTCTTTCCCATGGGGAGAACTTCACATGTGCCAAGTTTCAATTTTTTTCCATGGAGTGGTTTCAGAGATAGAGGTGCAAAGTTTTTCCTTGTTTCCAACTTGGCTGCAACACCACGTGACCTATGATGTCATGATTATATAAACATTCTACTTCAGTAGTTGCACCTATGGTGAAAATTTTTTGTCAATCGGATAAGTGGTTACAGAGAAAACAGCAAAAGTTAGCATGGACGGACAACCCAAAAACATAATGCCGTTGGTGACTTCATCAGCGGAGGCATAAAAAGCACCACAAAGCTTTTCGCTGTGCACTCCTCAGGTGAAATTCGCACAAAGTGAATGAGACAATGAAGAAGAACCGATATAGGCCACCTATCAACAAGACCAATTTCGATTGGATGCGCTCTGCAGACATAATCCCCACCCATTGCTCTCGGTGGGAGGAACAGTATGGATGTATATGTAACTCTTTGCATATACTAGTATATATATATATATATATATCTCTTTTATAATACCAAGCTTGCACACTAAAACTCGGCTAGCCGTCACACGATCCCTATGAAATTGCTGTGGCACTTAGCGGACATGCCGACAACGTTTGTGAAGTCTTGGCATTCCATAGTACCACTTGCATTTTGCACAATGCGTATTTTTGTCATTCCCCGTGTACGGTCTGTGCTCTGCCACCAGCTATGTTGTACTGCTATTCCGTGCATGTGCAGTTTGTGCACGGGTATCGCTGGTATATATATATATATATATATATATATATATATATATATATATATATATATATATATATATATATATACACACACATGTTGTTGCGGGCCGGGGACCGGTGGCGAGAGCGGCTGCGAGGTGGGGGAAGTTACGTCGTCTCCCACCAGACTCCCGGAATTGTAGGCCGTCGCTCACGGATAATTCCGTGAGGCGGCGGGTCGCTTAACCGACTGTGAACGCCAATACCTCCACCGCGTAGCGAAGGGTCTTTTTGTCAAGAACCAATTTACCTAATTAACCATGCGGTGTCGTGTACCGGGGAACCACGCCCTCGGTATACCTTGCCCGATCTGGATCACTCTTCCAACTACCAACTACCAACCACCTTTCTGGATCGGATGCAGCCGAGCGGAACAACCAAGGACAAACTGGCTAGAATGAACAGAGTATCGGGAATAAGACCCGGCTAGAACTCAGATCCGAACTATGCTGGACCAATAATGGAAAAGACAAAAACGAATTGGGAACATTTCGACAATAATTTATTTACAATAAAGCCAGGAAAAATATGTGGCACAGGAAACAGGTTTATTGGGTGTGTTATGCAGGGGAAAGAAAGAAGCGTAGTGTGACAACTTACAGCAACTTACAAAAGAAGACAGAGCAGACTTGCGCGGGAATAAAACAGGCAAGATTTACAATGATCAAATAAAAACACTTATGCAATTCTACTTAAAGATGGCACCACACACTCAGATGAAAATAAACCCAGATGTATGGCCAAGGACCTTTTTGCAGCCAGAGAGGGAGGTGAGCTGAGATCGCAGTTCTGTCGGGAACCTGAACGTTGGAGGAAAGGGATGCTTCGTGGTGCGATACCTGTCAATGGTCGTACGGCTCGGTCCACGGCCGCACGCGTGGAGACCGTGTCTGCGAAGGAGCCTGGATCGAGTACAGCGGAGTCCGATGCGGGGATCAGGGCTGCAGACAGGACCCTACGAGAGACCCGGTCAAGGTTGGCTCAAGGTCTTCTCAGCTCTCTCACACTCAAAACGAACGACCCCCAAAGAGCGCAACCACTCCACGACCTTCCTCCTTTCTTTCGCTACCAGCCGACGAACTGTCTCACTCCAACGCTCTGCTCAAGACGACTCACTTTCCAGCTCACTCTCAAGACGACTCACTTTCCAGCTCACTCTCAAGACGACTCACTTTCCAGCTCACTCTTAAGACTACTCACTTTCCAGCTCACTCTCAAGACTACTCACTTTCTCTCAACGAAGAATACTCAACGAAAGGTGTCGTATTTTATAGATCTCCCTCAGCGGGGAGGGGCCTTGGTGAAGCCGACGTCACTGTTCGCCCTGATTGGATGGGGCTTCCATGGGGCCGCCCTTTCTGGGCGGGGTTTCGGCCATACCGGGAAGCTCGCCCACTCCGCGTGTTCGGACTTTCCAAAAAGGTACTACACAAACATTCTGTTTCGGGAAGTGAGTCGCCGGTTGGGCGAGTAGGCGAACACGTGCTTGTTCAGCCCATGCGAGAGTAGCAAGCGAGATGAAGGTGCGAGCAGGCAGAGGGTACCGTGGGTCGTCGTGGATGAGATATAATGATTTATTAATCTAAGTTAAAAAACATCGCAACACACCCCCAATGTCTCCCACTACACACAAGGTGGGGTTCTATCTGCACATATACTAAACGAATAACTGACTTCGGGGCCACTGTATGTTTGTATGCATACGGTTCATAGAACTGTAACAATATATATATATATATATATATATATATATATATATATATATATATATATAGTCATGCGCCGCATAACGACGTTTCGGGCAACGACGGATCGCATATATGACGGTGGTCCCATAATCGCATTCACGACGGTGATCGAATATACGACAGATCTGCCAGCTCCGTTATAATGGAAATCGGCTTTCAAACTGAACCAATGTTTCCACGTTTACCTTCGAGCAAGTAAATTACCTTTGATTTGAAGAATTCCGCGAATAATTCGTTACAGTCGAAATTAAAACACAAATTTATTTTTAGTGAAGCTTTTTATGTTGTTAAAACAATCTCACTGTTCCGAAAATATATATCACAATTGACAAGTGCTCGTTTCTTCATTTATAAATTATAACATCGATGCAATGATTACGTATTTATAAAGTCCAAACCCTATTTATTCACCTTTCTATAATCGATGCGAGAGGAGATTGTAAGCTGCTGCCAACAACACCGATGGCCGTCATAAGCAGCACAAAGGTAAAACTAACGTGTCTTCCGTCTCTCTTGGATATGTGTGTAACAATTGCCGACAGTATTCAGTACAGTAACATGCTGTACAGGTTTGTATCCGAGGAGCAATAGGCTACACTATATAGCCTAGGTGTCTAGGTTTGTGTAAGTATGATGTGTATATATATATATATATATATATATATATATATATATATATATATATATATATATATATATATATATATATGATGTTTGCACAACGACGACGTCTGTTAACGATGCATTTCTCAGAACGTAACCCCGTCGTTAAGTGGTGCATGACTGCAGTTGTGGTTCTGCAAAAGTGCATGCCTCTAAAACAATTGCACCCAACATAGTGATCCCCAGGCAGTTATTTTGTTAGTCTTCGTGCAGTCAGACCTTCCCCTCATGTTGCGTGGGTCTTATAGCTCGGTCTGATTATATCTCTATCTTCCGTTCAATCCTGATTTCCATTTCAACCCTTTCGTCTTATCGATGGTACAAATCAAATCGAGCAAATCAAGGTGCGGGGCTCCTGGCGTGTCACGCCGGATGTGCGAATGAGACCGCTTCCAGCTTCAGGAGCTTGGTCGGACGGGGCGATGATCGCCGTGGCCCAATCGGGAAGTGCGATTCAGTTCACGGCGTGTCACTTCGGGTCGTCAACCCACCTTTTGCCCTGGGCTTATAAAAGGCAGATCGTGAAGCTGTCCGTCCTCTTTTTTTTTTTTTTTTTTTTTTTTTTTTTTTCACTTGCCTGCCTCGCCCTCATCTTCACCTGTTTGCCTCGCCCTCTCCTTCGCCTCTCTGCTCCACCTTCATCTTCACTGCTCCTCGTTGTCTGCCCATCACTGCATCTACACTCTGGGATGGTGTGCGACAGACGTTCTTCTGGGACCAGTGCGGAGCGCACGTTTCCACGAGCCCCAGCAAAGTGACTAAACAGGAGATAACACACCGACTCTTAATGTCCATGATTTTGGAATGACATGTTGGACGAGCAGGTGTTCACATACTTTTGGGCATGTTGTTTACGTTTTAATTTCAACGGAAATATTCATTATTTATATTTGAAGTCTTTAATTAAAACAAAATCCTTTTTTGGAATGTTGCATGTACTGTGTGCTGTCGAGGTGTCTCGGAGTGTGCTCAGTTCCCAAGCAGCTAGTTGGCACTTGCCAAGCCAACCGTTACTTATTAACAGTGTTGAATGGAATGCTTGCTTAAGTGTTTGTCACTCGGCGAGCGCTCTACTAGAAACTATGCCTGGTGTTGGCTTAATGGTGAGGGTGGCGGGCTTTGGATCCTAGGATCCTGAGTTCAAATCCCGCTCGGCTGTTGAATTAATACCAGGTGGGGTTAACTCGACCTGTCATCCTTCCGAGGTCTGCAAAATGAGTGCCCCCCCCTGGACCCCACCCTGGACGTTCGGTTCGGACCCCACCCTGGACATGCTGCTTATACTCTCCAAACAATGTATGGAGCTCCTCACTCTCAGACATAAGATCAGGTCCATCTCTCTGGACCTATCTTGAGCATTTGACACAGTCTGGCACCCCACCTTGTTCTCCATATTCTCTTGACTCCGGCATCCAAGGCCAAAACCTCTCATGACTCAGCACACGACTGTCAACAGGATATATATATATATATATCTGTTGAGAATGGAGTGCTGAAGGAAGTTCCATGGGCCTGGTCCTCTTACTTATCTTCAACAACAATCTTTCAGATTCTTTGCAAAATCCTGCACACTCTGCTGTATCATCGCTCAACCTCAAGGTATTCCCTCTCTGCAAGAAGTCCTTGAAGTGCAGTCACTCAAACATTTGGGCCTCACCATCAGCCATGATCTTTCTTGGATAAACCACAAATATAAGATGGCCTCCTAAGCCAGCCTCTGAGTGGGCATCCTCCATTGTGCAAAGTCTTTCCTTGGCAAATCTGAACTTTTATCTACTTAATAGGTCTTCGTCCACACAGCGATGGATCAGGGCCATCTTTCCCTTTTGGGCTCATACTCCTGCCTCACACCTTGCACTTCTTGATTCCATGTAAACCAAGGCCCTGAAAATCATTGGCATCTCCCACAATGAAGCTCAAATATTTTGGCCTGTCACTCATGCATCGCAGACAGGTCAGTGGTGTCTGTCTTTGACAGCTTCCTTTTTGGTCTTGCATTCTTTGCGCTTTCCTTCGTCTGTTCCCCAGAGGTTTGTGCAGGGTGTAAACTGTCTATCAGTCACTCACTTCTGGTGAAAAGGCTCGTATGAGAGCTAACACAAAGAACGTACAAGGGGAGCAGGAGACGAGGGGTGGGAGAGGAAAGAAAAAAAGTGGGGAACAGAGACAGGAGATCTGTGGAAGGGAGAGGGATGGGGTGGGGTACACAGGGTAAACAACATTCAGGTCCTTGCATGACAGGGACTTTCAGGAAGGAAAGCAGGGAATTTGAAGGAGGTGGGTTTGGGGTTGATTAACGGGGCTCGAAAAGGTCATGGTTTTGGATGGGGGAAGATAAGAGATTGTGGTGAACAGCTGTTTTGAAGACCTGTAGAGAAGAGTGAGATTGAAGAGAGTGTAGCAGTTTGTTCCAATGGTGGGAAAAATGAGGAATGAAGGAGTGAAGGTGAGCAGTGGTTCTTGATTTTGGTAGTTTTCCCAGAAGGTGATTGCTGACGGACCTTGAGTGCCCTGCGGAAATATCGCAGACAAAAAGGGAGTGGGGGGGGGGTGGGAGGGCGAGGCCGAAGAGGAGACTGGAGAAGACACCACTGACCTACCTGTGGTGAGGGACCCAAAGACTCAGCCTCATCGCGGGAGATACAAATGATCCTAAATGCCTTGGTTTCCACAGCGTGAAGCCAAGAAAGGTGTGAGGCAGGAGCACCACCCCAGAGGGGAGAGCAGTACTCCATCAGGCTGCAGGCAAACGTTTTGTATGAGGTCAGGCTCAGGTGGTCCGAGTAAGGACTTTGAACGACGGAGGATTCCCAGTCGGCGACTGGCTTTGGAGGCCAGGTTGGAAATGTGGCTTTCCCAGGAAAGATAATGGCATATAGTGAGACCCAGAAGCTTGAATGAAAGGACTGAAAGGATTTCTTCAAAAAAATTTACACATTTGTTCACTTTTTTTTCCTCTCACTGTGGAACTTACCTCCTCAGTCTGTTCAATCCCATTCTGCCTCCCTCGGTTTCAACACAGATGTCCATCATCAAGTTATGTCATCCCCCATCCACACTCATTATATTTTCTATGCCATTAACCCTCCCATGCCTGATGTGGGCTTAATTGTTTGGTTGGTGGGCTTGGGATCCTAGGATCCTGAGTTGAAATCCCACCTCCTGTTTAATTAATACCAGGTGGGGTTGGCTCTGCCTGTTATCCTTCCGCGGTCTGCAAAATGAGTGCCAGCTTGCTGGTATCCCATGTCGGAGTGGCGACCTGTCCAGGATTGTGCCCAATAGCCAAGGAGACTATTTAGGTGGCAGCACCAATGTTCTGCACAGAGTATGGTCTCAATGGATGGATGGAACCCTCCCCAATCATACTCATTCCCTTCCAGATTTTCATGCCTTCTTTCCTCTTGCTCAACCTCCCTTGCGTTCTCCCCTTCAGTTTGAAAAGGCAATTGTATGTTTATGGTTTATTATATTTTTTACTTCTGCTGGGGTGCCCCAGAAATCGCCGCGATGAGCTATTTATACACGTTAACATGGCATTTGTCCAAGGAAGAAAAACCCCTTGGGGAGGGGGATTATTATTAGTATTAATATTGTTTTGTAATAACATTGATATTCTGCTATTGTCATTATTGTTGTTTATTACCTCTGCCACCGAAGGTGGACGGAGGCTATGTTTTCATGTTTGTTTGTGAGCAGGATATCTCAAATGTTGTGGATGGATTCGGCCGAAATTTGGTGGACATGTTGGGTGTGTGTCAAGGACGAGATAATTAGGTTTTTGTGAAGATCCGGATCCGGTTACTCGAATTTTTCAAATGATTCTTCACCATTGAGAGATGGGGCCAAAAAAGGAGATATCTGGCACGGTATTTCAAAACGTTATGGCCGAGTTATGCCAAAACTTGGTGGACGAGTTGGTTCGGTGACAAGAACAAGCTGATTAGATTTTGGCTCAGGTCCGGATGCAGATCCGGCTTTTCGGTGGAATACAAAACGTAAACTGTTCAGCCTGGCGAAGGTATGCGCTCTCCCGAGTGCCGTTCTAGTTACCTTTGTTATTAGAAATAGCTTTGGAAAAACGGCACGATAAGCTATTTCGCTTAACATGGCATTTGTCCGAAGAGGTAAAAACCCCTGGGGTTGGGGATATTGTTCATTTTAATTTTTTTTTAATAAACAATATTATGCTATTATCATTAGTGTTGTGATCATTAGAGGTGACCTCGGAAAAATGTCACGATTTAGCTATATCTTCACAAGGATATATTGTACACTTTAACACAGATTTCGCTCAAAGCAGAAAAACCTCCTTGGGGTGGGGGGCAAATGAAGTCGCTGCAACCTCCATCATGTAGCCCTGTCTTCCTGTGATGTTTGGTTGAGATTGGATAAGTAACGACCGAATGCATAACGGTCAATAATACAGTCAGACAGACAGACGGATTAAATTACAGTACATATTTTGGAATGACGTTCTCCTTGTTTGGTTATGTTCTTGTACGTTTGATGTTGTAACTGGCTAACCCCAACTCAAGCAGGGAAAATGGCCTTTAAATGCCTGTTGTTGTTTTATGTTGTAACCCTTTCATGAGCCTTGACTTCGTATAGCAAAAAAACAAACCAAAACACATTTAGTCATTGTAATTTTCTGCTGTTCTGTATTCCTGCCTGTTGAAAGCAATTGAAATCACCACTAACCATCATAATCAACTACTTGTTCTTTTACTTGTGCTTTCATTTTGCTTTTCTTTTTCTTTTACTTTGTTTTCACTGCGTACTTGTGTGCTTGTACGTGTGAGTTATCTTATTTTAATAATACGTAATAGATAGACACCTAATTGTGATTGAGGGTGCCACATCTAGTCCCATCACAGCCATTGCATGATTTGGGAACAATCATCGTCTGCACATGGACGCAGTGTCTTCCACGCTCCTGATTTTATGTATATGTGTATCTGTGTGTTCCCTTACAAAGAACCTCAACGTAGGAGGAGGCCATTTGTTCCATCAGAACCTGCACTGTGATTGCCAACCAATGGTTGTTTGTTCATGCTGTATCCTTTTTAAATGCGGAGCGTCAATCCCAGGAAGCAGCACGTACCATTTAAAAAAAAAAAGTCTTTGGTATAACTCGGCTGGGGTTCAAGTCGCCGACATCCCAGATTCTGAGCGGACACCCTCACCATTACGCCACCTTGTCTGCTTCTTCTTCCTCTCCATTGCTCATGTGTGCACAATTGTTTGTGTGCACAGGATTTAGTATTTGGGATTCCACTTTGGGGTTAAAACTGAGGAATCTGTGCACTGCAAGACCAGCCATGTTGCCTGAACTGCAATACTGTATGTACTACGTACATCCGTTTAACCTTGTAACTAGGATTTTGTCTGTAACAAATAATTAATTGAACCTTATCACTTATTCCCACTTCTCTTTTATTGTTTTTATTTTTGTTTTCTCTTCCACTTTTTGTTTAATCCCTGCTCTTCAGCCATATTGCTTTTCTTTTGAATGATTTTATCCTTCGTCTGTTTGTTTCTTCCAATGCACTCCACATAAGGCGTGGCAATGCCTCGTGGGTTGTATTTTCGTTTCTATTGGCCCTCTGTCTTGCCGTCCCTATGGCTAAACTAGCTGCCATGACAAGCGACCGCCTTCCTCTGCCCTCCCCGCTCCGGGCCCCATGTTTACATTTGCATGCCGTGGAGTCAGGCCCGTCGGGGTGCAGGCCTAGCAGAAGCAGTTCGTCTACACGACGCAAAGCTTCCTCTCATCGTTTAACCTTTTGGAGAGAGGTATGGAGCAATCGAGAAATACTGGCAGTAAGAGGAAATGATGAAGAAATAAGGAATTTAAGTGTAAGATTGTGGTATTAATTATGTTTTTATCTCAAAGGTTCATGTGAGGTCAAAAGAGGTTTGTGGACATTTTGATTCTGCCAAGCCTTGCTCATTGCAATTTGCATAGCTAATCTTGCATCATAACCCCTCCTCACCTCACATCTGGTGCAGTTGGTTGACTGTGAGGTCAGAGTGGAAATACTTGAATTTCACTTTTGTAACACTACAGATATGGTTTAGACATGGCTACACGTTTCAAATTTGAAAGCTTTTTTGTTCTGTTCCTTGCCTATCCATCAGTGTAGTTTCTGACCTTATTGCTGGAAGTTGCATTTGATGTGTTTGTTTGGTCATTTGATCCTTGAGGTTGTGATCTCTGCACTTGGTGTATGTTTTGGGGATAAGTTTCATTTTCGACTTCACTTCCTCCTCTGCCTTGTGTCAGAATTTGACTCGCTTTGCCATTTGGGGACCATGGCTGCAGTGAGGCAAAATGCTATTTATGACAGGCAGATGCTTGCAGTGACAGGATTGATTGTTTCTTATGGCTTTCCTTTTTTTCATCCCCACTATTTTGTGCTTCCCTCTCCCACCCCTCTTGTCTCCTGTCTTGTTATACGCTCTTGCTATATGCTATGGCTTCCTTCTTGGGACTACTGTGCAGTAATTGGTCTTTATTTTGATTAGCTCTTACACAAGCCTCAACATGGGATACAAAAACAAAAACTAGAGGGGGAGCACTCGGTAGAGTGCAAAACCTCCGCCGCCAATACTGCTGGGTCACTTAAGTGAACCTGATATCCTATTCATTGTAGGTCAAAATGGATCAGACTCTACTGAACCACGATTGAATATACTAAACCAGATCGACGCACATGTAGAAATGCCCAAAAAAAAATCGAGAATTTTTTTGAAAAAAAAGTTGCAAAATTTTTTTTTTCTCTGACAAATTTTTTTTGGGGTTGGAAATCACTTAAAACATGTATAAATGCAAAAAAAAATCAAATATTTTTCAAATAAAATCGAAATTTTTTTGAAAAAAAAAAGTTGCAAAATTTTCTAATTTTTCTTTTCTCTAACAATTTTTTTTTTTGGTTGAAAATCACTTAAAACATGTAGAAATGCAAAAACAAAAATTCAAATATTTTTTCAAAATGGCCACCATAGCGGCCATATTGGACTTTGGACCAAGTCCAAAATCTGATGACATGATCCTTGGACCATACCTAATCCCCCCACCAAGTTTCGTCGAAATCCGTCCAGGAGTTTTTCCGTAATACTGTTCACAAACAAACAGACGGGTGAAAACAGTAACCTCCGTCCATCTTCGATGGCGGAGGTGAACCAGAGGGGGAGCACTCGGGAGAGTGCAAAACCTCCGCGCCAATACTGCTGGGTCACTCAAGTGAACCTTATATCTTATTCATTAAATATGATGTCAACAGTGCTGACAGAGTTATAGTTCTTTTCTCCAACATTTTTTTTGGGAGGGGGGGAGGGGTTGGAAATCATTTAAAACATGTAGAAATGCAAAAAAAAGAAATCGAAATTTTGTTGGAAAAAAAGTTTCAAAATTTTTTTTTTGTCTAAATTTTTTTTTTGGGGGGGGGGGGGGTTGGAAATCACTTAAAAAAGGTAGAAATGCAAAAAAAAGATTTTTTTTTTCTCTAAATTTTTTTTTGGGGGGGGGAGGGGGACAAAGTCCAAAATCTAATGGCATGATCCTTGGACCATACCTCACCCCCCCCACCAAGTTTCGTCGAAATCCGTCGAGGAGTTTTTCCGTAATACTGTTCACAAACAAACAAACAAACAAACAGAAAGGGGTGAAAAGAGTAACCTCCGATCTTCGATGGCGGAGGTTAATCAAAAAACATAATGAAAGGGATGAAACACACCAAACAGTAAATGGAGGGATGATTTGAGGAAGAATGGGCATGCATAAGAATGTGATCAAAGGGAGGGGAAGGAAGACATCGTGGGATACAGGTGAACAAGTTGGATGCAAGCTTGGACACAGCAAGAAGGGGAAGGGAAAAAGTGGGGATGAAATTGAAATGAAACAAAAATGAAAATGAGGGTAAGAGAGGGAGGAGAACCCACTAACCTGGAAAGCAAGGGTAGGGCTTGGGTTGATGAGGATACAAAATATAATAAGTGTGGTCGGGGATGACCTGAGGGTGGTGGTGGTGAACAGCCATCTTTGAAGCCTGGATGGAAGAATGGGGTTGGACAGATTGAAGAAGATGCTTCCAGAGGCAGAGAGAAAAGAGCAACAAATGAGTGGAGGTGAGCAGTGAGCCTGACTTTGCCTCCAAATATCATGTAGCCAAATCCACCCCATCTTTCCCCAATGTACCCAATGTCCACTGCACTGTGTGCTTCTCGCGCGAGTCGGCAGAGAAAGTTCTGTCCAACATTGAATCTCCTTTGGCAATGAGCGTAGATGTTATCAATGCCCATGTTCTCAAATCCTATTTTGCCATTCTTCTTCTCCTCTATCTTCCCCATTCAGTCTCTCCTCCTCTGATCACTTCCCCATTGCGAGGAAGTTGGCAAACACACTTCCTTCGACAAGAAGGGTGCAAACAGACCCTAACAACTAGAGGCCAGTGTTGCTTCCAATTTATCAGAAAACTCAGGAATCCAAAATTGTTTCTGATGACAAGCCTTTCCTGTTTTTACACCTCCTGATCTCTGACCATCAATTGGGATTCTCTTCTGGTCACTCATGTCTGGAAATGCTTCTGTTCCTATGTCAGCAATGGTTGGATACCCTCAATGTCAAACATTAGGTTAGGACTTCTCCCTGGACACATGGGCATTCAACTCAGTCTGGCATACTGGTTTGCTTGCCAAGCTCTCTGCTTGTGGCATAGTAGGCTGCCTTCATTCCTGGAATTCTGACTTCTTCCACTCGCACATCTCAACGTGTTGACATCATTGAAACCCTCTCTTCCCCTCTACCAGTGGAGGCTGGAGTTCCCCATGGTAGTTTTGGGCCTAGTCTTGTTCCTCATCTATATAAATGACCTCTCCAATGCTCTGGAGAACTCTCTCCCTTTTTTGCAGATGACTCCACATTGTGTCATTGAGTCTCTCTTTCTCTCTTTCTCTCTTTCTCTCTTTCTCTCTTTCTCTCTTTCTCTCTTTCTCTCTTTCTCTCTTTCTCTCTTTCTCTCTTTCTCTCTTTCTCTCCCCTGATCTGGAAATGGTTAGACACTGTTCTGATGATTGGAACATCCTTCAATCGTGGAAAGTCTTAGTCTCATGCTATCGTTCTTTAAGGATCATCAAACGAACCCACCCATCTATTTCCTTGGCCATCCGCTGGAAGAAGTTCTGGGCCTCATCATCGGCCATGACCTTTCCTGGGCGAACCACATATCATAGATGACCTCCAAAGCCATCGCAGACGAGGAATCATCCGTCAATCCAAGTCTTTCCTTTGGAAATCAAGAGTTACTCAGTCTACAAGGCCTTTGTCTGTACCTCAATGGAGTGCTGTTCTCCATTATGGACATGCCCCTGCATCACATTTGTGTCTTCTAGATAATATGTGGAATCTAAAGCTCGCAAAATTATAATCTCCCGTGACAAGGCTGAAGCACATGGTCTGTGGCTCCTGCAGCACAGGCAGGTCGATGGTCTATGATTTCTACCGTCTATTCTCCGATATTGCTCACTCTGCTCTCTCATTCCTTCAAACCTCATTGTCTACTCCAGGATGAATGCATGCTTCCAGTAACTACCTCCTCGTTAAACTTCCAAAATGCAGTCTGTCTGCATGTCTCGACTATTTTATTCCTCACTTCTCTCATCTTTTGAACCACCTTCGTAGTGATAGGCCCTAACCAACTAACTTTTGAGTAGTCTTTTTCAATTGCACTCTTCCTTTCAGGGCTTTCAGCAAGAAATGCACAACCATCTTTTGTCATCCCCAATTCTGTCCCATAATCTTTATTATCCCCATTAACCGTACTTGCTTCTTTCAAAATTCCTTCCTCTCCTTCCCCTCCTCTTTTCTTGTTCAAACAATTCCCTTGATTTTTGACACCATGTTGGCTCTACCTGGCCCCCATGACTTGCTCCTGTCAAGAAAAGGGGGAAAAAAACGAAAAAAAACTCAAGGATGATTATATGAAATTAGGTGGCTTTCATGCCTGACAGTTCTTATTCTTTCACTCCAAAAGCTTGTTGCTAGAACGGCACTCGGAAGAGCACATACCCCTGCCAGGCCGAACAGTTTACTTTTTCTATCCCACTGATGGGCCGAATCACAATCACGATCTTCACCAAAATTGAATCAGTTTGTCCTTGTCACATATCCAACCTGTCCACCAAGTTTTCTTTGAATCCATCCATAACTTTTTGAGATATCATGCTCACAGACAGACAAATGGACAAACGGGTGAAAACATATCCTCCGTCCACTTTTGGTGGCAGAGATAATGAATGCAAGAAAGTTGGATTTTATAAATACCTTTCTTTTCTTTCATTAATACTAGCAAAAGCTTGATGTTGGCTTGGTGGTTCGGGTGGCTGACTTGGGACGTTAGGGTCCTGAGTTTGAGTCCCGTTGGCCGCTGAATTAACACTAGGTGGGACTGACAGCCTTTCCTTCCGAGGTCTGCGAAATGAGTACCAGTATAGTGGCACATCATCAGTGGCATAGTTGCTCCCCAACAAAATGATAACTACCTGGCAGCCAAGCTGATATACACAAGAATAATAATAATAATAATAATAATAATAATAATAACAAGCCAGTAGGCGGCGATGGGTCGCCGAGCATGGAAACTATAAGATATAGAGCAAAATGGATGTCATATAGCGGATAGGGAATCACCTTAAGATTATGCATATCAAATCTCATCCAGTTGCATTTACTGATAACTACTCTGTATCCATTTGAATGAAAAGTACCGAAAATGCGGTTTGAAATCAGAAATCCCCAAAGTTCGAGGGGGTGCCGTAGGTGAACAAAGATCTAAATCGAAAATCCGGCTCGATTGTTTGTGCACAATGTATTCCAGATGATTAGTGTGAATTTTCATGAGCATCTGACCATAACCCTAGGAGGAGTAGCATTTGGCACGAAGGCACCTCCAGCTCTCGCATATTATCGATTTTTGCACTAATTGACCTTTGACCCCTGACCTAAGCAAAATCGGTCAATATGTCCTGAGGCAAATTTGTAGTACTCATTGAGTACCATGAAACTGCAAAGTTTCATTCGTATCGATGCACTCACCTGGTCGCTAGGGGGCCTTCAATTTTTGCCAATTTTCGCGCATACCCTAATTTTGAAGGGGGCGCTGCAGGTAAAGTATTCCATATATCACAAAAAACAGAATATATTTGATAGAGCATCACCTGTAGATCATTCGTGCCAAATTTCATAACCCTACGTGGGATAATGGCTTTCGGAATAGATTTCGCGTGAACGGTACCAATTTTGAAGGTTTTTCGGTTGTTGCTAGGCAACCAAAGCGTCCCTAGCAACCATCACAATTTCCAAAGCACGAGGTCATAAGATGTACCTACCACCCGAGTTTGGTCAAAATCCACCCACGTTTACTACCAATTATGCTGATGACAAACGGACAGAATTACTGACAATAAGGGTCACCTATTTCGGCGACCCAATAATAACAATAATAATAATTATAATAAGATGAAGATTAAAACTAGCATATAAGACCCATCCCTTTGCTGAAGGGAATACCAATCTTTGCCGTGATGGCTAATCGATGGGGTAAGAACAAAAATATGATTCCTGGGAGATCCTGCCCTCCGTGCAGAGAAAACCATCATCGCAAATTGGCATTGGCAGTTTCTCCACGTGTGCCCATGTACCCACACACAAATTGTCCTTTCCTTTTTCTGTTCTTATCTTGCCAAAACGAAGTTTTTGCAAGACATGTTAGTCAGCTTGTATGTTTTTTTTTTGTTGTTTTTGTTTTTTTGTTTGTCTTTAATCACGTATAAAAAATTCTGCAGAGCACAGTTATCATTGGAAATTTTTGTAACTTCGCATATCAGAGGCCTATAGAGGTCCCTTTCAGCGCATAAAATTTTGAAGGTCAAGGTCAAAGGTCAAGGTCACTTTGTCGCAAATCAGGGGAGTCGACGAAAACCCTTATTTTTTGAGTAATTTTGATCGGATCGTCTTCAAACTTCATGGGAATATAGTTCATGGTCTGGCGCTCAGCTGATTAATGTTTGGTCGCGATTGGCCTTGACCTTCATGGTTAGCGCCTCAGGTCAAACAGATTTGACCCCAAGGTCAAATTTTCAAGTTTAAAGAACCATATCGTGTCGTACCTCAAATTGAACACCTCGATGAGTGCTTTCTAGATATGTCAAGCTTGAGACATTATGACGTCATTTGGTGACGTTATGGGGCAAACGCATATTTTTCATGGTTACTCTGTAGAACGATTCTCATCGGAATCTCTCGTAGGCAGATATTCCTCAAGGAGTCGCTCCTGGTGGATAGCAGCTCTGTTCACCTCAGTGTGACCTAAAGAAGTCACACGTGGTCACCTTTTGGCAAGATACGGGTCACCCTGCGGGTGACATTGGTTTATTTATTTATTTTTTTTTGCCTCACAAACCTTCCTGGGCCTGAATCCACCGTCATTGGTTTCATTGAAATCTTTTAATCAGTTCTCAAGTTTACAAAAAAGGATTCCTGGGAGATCCTGCCCTCCATGTGGGGATAACCAGCGTCGCAAGTTGGCGTTTGCAGTTTCGCCATGTGTGGCTGTCGACCCACACAAAAACTTGTCTGCCTTTTTTTTTTGTGTGTCACAAACTTTCCTGGTGGTTTGCTGAATCACTTTCGTCTGTTCTCAAGTTCTTGCATGACAAACAGATAGACACAGCTCCTTTTATAATATAGATGGATGCTCCATTACCAAGGGATTTTTATTTTACAAATAAAAATATTGGCTCATCCTTGTTGTCTGGCATTTTTGGGTAAGAATCCTTAACCTTATCTCTTTAGCTCACCTGGACTTTAGTCCATTGAGCTTACACGATCGAGCAGTATCTGTTGGTGAGTCAGTCAGTCAGTCAGTCAGTCAGTGAGTCTGCAAACACTTCAGTCGTTATTGCTTGAACCAAACACACAATTTTGATGAAACTTGGTCATAAGCTTCATATTTGATGCTTAATGAAGTGGTATTGACCACATCAAAATCTGTGGTGATGAAGGTGGTCTACGCGGTTTTTTTTGACCCCCCCCCTCTAAAATAGGTATTTTCTCTATTCTCCGAAACTGCACACACTTTCAATGAAACTTGACCACAACCCTCATCACCAGTAATGTACCAAAGTGTATTGACCGCATCAAAATCTGCGCTCATTAAGGGGGTTTATGGTGGGGGTTGACTCCCCCCACCCCCCCTAAAAATACGTATTTGCTTTCTTCTCCAAAATCGACACACGATTTCAATTAAACATGACCACAACCTTAATCACTTATGATGTACTAAAGTTTGTTTACGACATAAAAAATCATGTTCTGAGAGGGTCTGTGGGTTTAGGTGACTGTTGCTCCTGACCCAGATGAGCTCCAGGACTCACAGTCCTTTTTTTATTTTCTAAGGCTTATGGGAGGAAGGAGCTTGCCTTTCCCTTGCATGCATTGTTTATGTACAGTTCTATGTTTATTCATTAATTACAAGGACAAACCATAACAGCATTATGCAATTTATGCCTGGTGTTGGCTTAATGGTTTGGGTGGTAGGCTTGGGATCTTAGGATCCTGAGTTCAAGTCCTCCTTGGCTGTTGAATTAATACCAGGTGGGGTTGACTCTGCCTGTCATCCTTCTGAGGTTGGCAAAATGAGTGCCACCATGCTGGTATCTTGTGTCAGAGTGGCGACCCGTCCAGGATGGTGCCGCCCAATAGCCAAGAGACTGCTTAGGCAGCACCAACGCTCTGCACAGAGTATGGTCCCAATGAATGGATGGATTATGCAATTTGGACCTGGGATCCCAACATCAAGGGCAATGCACTCGAGATAAGAATGTCAAACAGCCCAACCAATTTTGAAATGTCAAGTTGCTTATTTCATCTCCAACTTTCAAAGTTCCAATGTACTCTGCGGAGTTATTAAATTTGTTGTGTAATAACACTGCATGCTTTAAATTGATGTTATGAGATGTGATCATGTCACGGAATCGTCTTTTCTTTTCTTTTTTCACTTGCTCACAATATGTCTAAAGAATGCAATGTTCCAGGCTGGATTTTCTAAATAAAATGCTTTCATGTAATTTGGAATGTTGTTAAAAATAAAAAAAATTAATTCAAAGAATATTTTTGTTGTTGTTGTTAAAGCAATGATGATTGTGCTTTTTGTCATGCTTATTTATTTACACATTATATAATCCCATTTATTTATTGTATGTTTGATCTCCATTTCATCACACATGTAAACTGTATATATTGTTGCGGATTCGCGCCCGCCGGCGTTCGAGCGGCCACGTAACTCGAATCGCGGCACGTCGCCCACCGGACGGACAATTCCGTCGTGACCCTCTCGGACTAACGCCGGGAACTAGTCACGGGTGGGCCTTTCGGCCTCACCACGATCGTGCCAATCGGCCCCCCGCGTGGGATAGGGTTGTTCGCCAAATTCGACCTACCTAAGTACCCACACGGAGGGTAGACCGGGCGATTGCACCTCGCCGCAGGTCGACTTCGGACACGGGCCACTTTAAGCGACCCGTTCCGTACTATCGGGATAACCGAGCGGTGTTATCGTCAACCTCGACGGTTCCGATTAATTGTCGGGCGTATTTTAGCCCACTACCAACCCTTTACATGAAGTAAGATGGAGATTCAATTAAAGAAAAGACGAAGCGAAACGGGAAAAACAGTTCAACATAAGGCACATTTATTCAGCGGCAAACGGAAAGCACACATATATACAATTACAACAATTATGCACCAAAAGCAAATGTAAAAGAAACACAACAATTATGCACCAAAAGCAAATGCAAAAGAAACACAACAATTATGCACCAAAAGCAAATGTAACAAAAGAAACACAATGCAGATCTACTACCGACTACGTGAGCACACGGCAACACTTACACAGTTTTACTTTACAGACGGCGCCGACAGCACATATACTCCAAAGCAAAAGAAAAAGGGCCACCCTCTACGACAAGGGGGCAGATGAGCCTTGGGCCGAAACCGCGTGGAGCCTACCCGTCTTGTGATGAGCCGCAAAATGGCGGCGGTGCCCCGACTCCGCGCTCCTCCGTGGGCCTCGCTGGCACTGCCTGGAATGGGGTGGGAACGGGGCCCCCTTTTTCGCACTATCTCAGCGCGGGGGGGAAACAGTGGGGGGGGGTTTGTTGATGCTCTGGGGAAAGAGGATAGCTGGCTTGCTTGGGTCCCGCGACGAGCGACTCCACTGCGCCCTCGACCGCGTTCCCGGCTTCTCCTCTCTGCAGCTCCCCGACAGACTACGAACCCCGACAGACCGACTCTGCTCCAGACCCGTCTTGGCTGCTGCTGCCACACTTCGCCGCCGCCACAAATCGCCCGAGCCCGAAACAGAAACTCTCCACTGACTCGAGCCCGAAACAGAAACTCTTCTCCAACTCGAGCCCGAAACAGAAACTCTTCTCCAACTCGAGCCCGAAACAGAAACTCTTCTCCAACTCGAGCCCGAAACAGAAACTCTTCTCTCCCTGACTTCGCCCCTGCGCTCGGCGCTTTATAGTGCAGCAGGAGAAACCATATGCAGATTTTCGGATCAGGATCGGCTCGGGGGCGGAGCCACGCTCGCCCATTGGACGGAGGAAAAGTGGGCGTGAATCATTCCTGATCCTCGAATCTGCATATATCGACTCTACCCCGACGCGCCTGGAGGCGGGGCCAAATCGCCCCGCGCTCGCTGATAGGACGGAACAGAAGTGGGCGTGTATCATTCCTGATCCGACTTCCCCGGAAAGGCCGCTTTTTGCACCCGCTGCTCGGCGCGCGCCCTGTACGAGTCCAGGATCGGTGCCCACAAGCGGTGCGGGAATGGCGGCAGAAGGAGGAGAGGTGAAGGTGGTGGAGAGTTTATTGTGGTGGTCCCTGGCCACGGTGACGCTTGGAATGGCGGTGATGCGATGATTGCGAGAGCGAGTTGTGACTGTAAAGGTCGTGGCTGTTGGCGTTGTTGTTGTTGTGAAGCGGCATTGCGGTTGGTGGTTGTTGTGTGATGGCGGTTGAGACGTGGTTGGCTCAAAATAAAGATAGAACAGAAAAACGGCTATCTTAAAGGGTCGCAGCCCGAATGAATGACATTTATTCCCTCTAAACAACGGGTTTGGGGCTAACTACACAAATACTTACAGAGATATCTCACCTACGGGACCTGAATGGTGGTTTGCGAATTTCCTCAACCACAACAATATTGTGTCCACCAGCAATTTTTTCTGCAACTGGCTTTTCTTCTTAATTGTGCTTGAATTGCTTCTTCCAGTGACCCCCTCATCATATATTAATGTTAAAAAAATTGCTACTTGAGCTGTACTGAAAAAACAAATGTACCTGAAATGAATGCGAAGGAAAAACCTTCAGAGTGTAGGCTTTATTTCACTTGATTGAAGCCGCTTCTACAGACACATCAGGGAATACATGTGCAGCAAGAAATACATGTGCAGCAAGGAGTACATGTGCAGCAAGGTATACACGTGCAGTCGATCACCGCAAAATAAATCAGCAATTAGCACGGAGTCCGGTATACTCTCAATTCTTACCATTCAACGAGCACCAAGTGAACCACCGCCGTAAATGACAATGCCCCAGGGACAATCCCACCGACCGCGCGGAATCTCGGTTTTATCTGTCCCGTGTGCGAGCCGCGTGACATGTGATCACGCGTCACATCCTTCAATTCATCACATTCTCCCCGTCTTTAAAATGTAACTAGAGGCTCAACTAACGCACCATGATTACTTCAATGCTTTGGGAGTATACATTTCAAGCAGCGCAAACTATTTAAACTACAGAAGCATACATTCCAAGCAGTGAGGATTATTTTGAGTTATAGGAGCATGGTAAGGTGCCATCGAGGGATGCCGATAATCCCCTTTACAGATCGAGTCGGCGAGGGGGTTTTATCCGTCGTCCTCTCTGGGAGTAAATGGTGGTTTCCCTTGAGGGAGGATTCCGATCCTCTTGGGGAGCCTCAACTCGTGCCGGGGATGACTCCTCGATCGCTCTCGTGTGGAACGCGGCACTCCATCGCCAACATCCCCGGGTGGAGTTCCTGAGGGGGGAAACACCTGGGGAGGGAATGTCAGAGGGAGGAGTACCTGCAGGAGGAGTACCTGTGGGAGCCAGATGGCGAACCGACACAGTGGTCTCCCTGCCATCAGGAAGTCTAACATGAGCATACTCAGGATTAGCATCAATGAGTTCGACCTCCTCCACCATTGGTTCATACTTGCTTTGTCGTACCGGGCGCTTCATGAACACTGTTCCGGGATAGGTTAGCCAGTTGGGCACCGATTGGCCGTCAACATAACGTCGTTGGTGAGTAAACATTCGTTCGTGAGGAGTAGCATTGGTGGACGTACAGAGCAAACAGCGTATGGAATTCAGAGCGTCGAGTAGGGTAACCTCCCACCGCTCGGGGCCCAGTCCTCTCGATTTCAGCGCCAGGGTTACGGCTTTCCAAATGACTCCATTATACCGTTCCACCTGCCCATTACCCTGTGGGTTGTAACCCGTCGTTCGACTAGTTGCTATGCCGTGCTCAAATATGAACTGTTTTAGCCCGGCCGACATGAAACACGGCCCTCTGTCTGAATGTATGTACGAGGGTTTCCCAAACATGGCGAAGAGGTCAGACAGACATTTCACGACAGTGCCCGAGGTCATATCCGAGCACGGAAATGCGAATGGGAACCTTGAGTATTCATCAACAACAGTGAATATGTATCTGTTGTCTGTCTCGGTCTGCAGGGGTCCTTTGAAGTCGATATTTAGTCTCTCGAAGGGAGAAGTGGCATTGATCAATCTGCCGGGAGCGGTGCCATAGAATCTGGGGTTTAGTTCAGCACAAGCAGGGCAAGAAGCATTCATTTGTTTAATATCTTCGATAGAATTGGGAAGGTTTTGTCTGCGCACGAAATGTGCCATTCTGGTTACCCCCGGGTGGCACAGAGACCCATGAAGGTCTTGCAAAGCCCGACTGATTGTCGCCGAACAGTAGACCCGAGAGAAGGTGTCTGCCGCAGGGTTTTCCCTCCCGGGCCGATAAACAATGTCTTAACTATAACAAGATAGATCTATCCGCCATCTCATTATTTTCTCGTTCTTAATTTTCCCGTTATTTTTCCCATCAAACATGAAGGCAACGGATCGCTGGTCCGTGACAAGTGTGAAGTGATTGCCCAGTGAATAATGCCTCCATTTACGTAGGGCTTCGACAATAGCGTACGCTTCCTTCTCTATTGCCGAGTGTCTCTGCTCGCTTCCTGAGAGAGTTCTCGAGAAGAACGCGACGGGTCGGCCAGACTGATTGAGTGTCGCGGCGATCGCGTTGATTGGAAGCGTCCGTTTCCACCACGAACGGCACCGAGCTGTCGATCGATAGTACCACAGAATTACCGATATCATCCTTGAGGCTGTGGAAAGCTTTTACAACAGCGACATCTGGTGGGAAGTTTTTGCAATGCACTAGGGGATGTATTTTTTCAGAGTATTGGGGGATCCATCTAGCGTAGTAGGCGAACATCCTGATCACCCGACGCATTGTCTGCAGGTCATGAGGTGGGGGTAGCTCACGAAGTGGGGGCAATCGTTCAGGATCGGGCTTTATCGTGCCGTCGGCTATTGTGCAGCCGAGAAGATTAATTGACCTTGCTGAGAATACGCATTTCTTGTAGTTGAGGGTCAGATTATATTTTCTAGCAATGCTCAAGAATCTGTCCAGATTCATATCATGTTCCCCCCGATCCTTACCGCACACCGTGACATTGTCCACGTAAACAAAAGTGTCTTTGAGGTTTTCATCCGAGATGATGTCGTCCATAACTTGTTGGAAGCAAGCTACTCCATTAGTGACACCGAACGGAATCCTCCTGAATTGATAGAGGCGTCGACCTGCCTCGAATGCGGTGTAAGGTTTGTCTTCCTCAAAAGGGTATTTCGACACTCGCGTGCTGCTTGAGGACATTATGACCCAGAATTACATCAGCGCATAAATCACGAAGCACCAGTACCCTTACATCCCGATGCATGTACCCTTTTACGTCCAACTCAACATTGCAGTACCCTCGTACGTGGGACTGTAGTGATGTGGAGGCCATGCATACCGTATTGTCTGTCGGGTGGATCTTCAATTTCCTGCCCTTCACTTGCGAGCTGTTGACGAAACTTTCAGAGCTACCGTGATCAATCAGAGCCTCAGCCATATGCCCGTTAATTCGTACGTTGATGATAACTTTGGATAGATTCCCCGGTGAAGCTGCTGTTACTTTCTTTTGTGAGGTAGAGAGCCACAGAAGTAGGTTTATTTCTTCTAAGAGTAGATTTGCATATCCTGGCATAATGCCCTTTCTTGTCACAATTCATGCATGTGGCATCCCTGGCGGTGAATTTGTTGCGGGGGTGTCTTTTATACCCACAAAAGAAGCATTTACCAACCGAAGTCGTTGCTGAGGAGTTTGACGAGGTCTGGGTATCCGATTCCTCGGGTTTATCTCCATCCTCAGTGTCGGAGGTGCCCCAGGGGGTTCCTTGAGTTTCCGCCGTAGCAGCGTTCATTAGCAACACCGGTGTCCCATATGACTCAGATTGCTGCTGAGCCGTATCCATAGCTCGTCCTGGTCAGCTACCATTTCAAGTGTGGGTTGTGCTTTCTCCAGTAAGCGTTGCCGAATGGGGGCTGACAGCCCTTGGATGAATGCCTCTCTGGTCGCTTCATCTCGGTGTTCCTCGGCGGTTACAGCCCGGAAACTGCAGTCTTTGCCCAACTGCCTCAGAGCTTGCAGGAACTGATCGATTGTCTCCCCGGCTGCTTGCCTGCGTGTGTTGAGATGTCGTATGTATACCTCGTTCTTGCGCTTCACGGAGAGCGCCCGCAGCACGTCGATCGCTGCGTCATAGGTGTCACACTCCGAGAAGAGCCTGAATACACTGGGCGAGACATGGTTTACAAGTGCGGCCAATTTATCGGCTCTCTCTTCAATAATGGTCAGATAGTGTGAGAAGGTACGGAACCAATGCAACCACTTCATTTCCGAGTCAGTGGCGTTTGGGTCTGCATCGAACTTCTCCGGCTTGTAGATCTTGTCCATCGTCGGTTGAGGGAGCCGAAGGGATCAAGTGAAATAAATTGAAATGAATGCAAGGGAAAAACCTTCGGAGTGTAGGCTTTATTTCACTTGATTGAAGCCGCTTCTACAGACACATCAGGGAATACATGTACAGCAAGAAATACATGTACAGCAAGGAGTACATGTGCAGCAAGGTATACACGTGCAGTCGATCACCGCAAAATAAATCAGCAATTAGCACGGAGTCCGGTATACTCTCAATTCTTACCATTCAACGAGCACCAAGTGAACCTCCGCCGTAAATAACAATGCCCCAGGGACAATCCCACCGACCGCGCGGAATCTCGGTTTTATCTGTCCCGTGTGCGAGCCGCGCGACATGTGATCACGCGTCACATCCTTCAATTCATCACAGTACCCTTTGCAAAAATATAACAGCGGCGTTGACTTGGGAGAATTATTGGCTTGAACTCTTCTCTCATCTGCCATCTTTTATTTATTTATTTTATCCTTCCATGGAACTGTACAAGCTCACCATGTATTTGTGATTGGTGCAAAATAGAGTCCAGGTGCAGTTTGGTGCAACTGGTAAGTTGTGATGAACAGAGATTGAGGGGTTGTGGGCACAAGATTTGGAAGCAAATACAGAATTGAGGCATTCTCACGAGCAGAGTCGACTGTGTTGCCATTTGCAGAGGGAAGGAATGGAGGAGAAGGAGTATATATACCAGAGACTTTATTTGATATCTATCTCTTTCTCTTTCTCTTTCTCTTTCTCTTTCTCTTTCTCTTTCTCTTTCTCTTTCTCTTTCTCTTTCTCTCTTTCTCTCTTTCTCTCTTTCTCTCTTTCTCTCTTTCTCTCTTTCTCTCTTTCTCTCTTTCTCTCTTTCTCTCTTTCTCTCTTTCTCTCTTTCTCTCTTTCTCTCTTTCTCTCTCATACTCTGCTGTTGGTGTTTCACATTTCTATTTTGTTCCTTTTCATTCTGCTCTCACTCTTCCATGAGATCCAATCATGTATCCAACCCCCCCCCCCAAACTTCCTCATCTTTGTTCGTTATTTTGTCGTATAAATTAAAAGCTTCGACGTGAATTTTTTTTTTTCTGTAAAGTGTAACTTCAGTATCCAAATGATAGAATGAACAAGGATGTGGAGAGTTGAAATTATGGAATGTGTCGTTGTGGTTTTAGCCTTTGCGATTATTATTTTTTTTATTTTATGTTTTTTGTTTTGTTTTTAATATAACGAAACATTTTGGCATTGGAACAATGGCAGATCCAAAAATATGGATTTTGATTTCATGTGACAAAAGTGATGAATGCTTTATTAACCTGGCTTGCTTGCAAGCATGTATTTGTGTTTATTCTTCAATCGTAGTTTTCTAACATGTCACGGGCTGTGCATTTCTTTGTCATGGGTCACCTGAATGATTCCTCACCCTTGTCGTGGATCATAGAAGTGATTCCTAACTGCCCTGGTTATTTCACTTGCAACTAACTGAACCATGTTGTAGCTTTTTAGGAATGTTGCATTTCAAGAATGTCATTCATATGGAGTGGAAAAGCATCTTGTTTGTCAAACAATTTGGTGTGAAATTTATTATTATAAATCGAGATTTGTAATTTGAGAAAAGAAACCAGTGTGAGTATTGTTTTCCGTTTTTATCTATCTCGTTTGGATAATTACCTCCGCCACCGAAGGAAGGCAGCGGTTAGGTTTTCTCCCGTCTGTCTATTTGCCTGTGAGCAGGCTGTATCAAAAAGTTGTGGATGGATTCACACAAAATTTGGTGGACAGGTTGGGTGTATGACCAGGATGAAATGGTTGGGTTTTGGTGAATATCCAGATCTGGATCTGGATTCTATAATTTTTTTAAATGCATTCTTCACCATTGAGGGATAGGACCAAAACCGATATATGGCATGCTATCTCAAAAAGTTATGAACGGATTCGGAAGAAACTTGGTGGACAGGTTGGTGTGTGACAAGGATGAATTGATTTAATTTTGGTGAAGATACAAATCCATATCTGGACACGAGAATTTTTTTCATTATTCAAGTGTTCATTGAGAGATGGGGCCAAAATGTTACATAGTATAATAGTTCAAAAAGTTGTGGACGAGTTATAACAAAACTGTGAATGAGTCGGGTTGGTGACAACAACAAGCCGATTAGATTTTGGTTCAGGTCAGGATCCAAATCCAACCAATCATGGGATACAAAATGTAAACTGTTTAGCCTGGCAGAGGTATGCGCTCTTCCGAGTGCCATTCTATTTAACGGTGTGACACTGATCAAATATCTATGATCATTAATTGCCGGCAAATCATCAAGAATGTAAAAGTGTATCTCCACCTTCTTATAGATGTTTTCATTTATTCTTGCTTATGTTCTGGACTGAATCAGATTTGTATTTGGCCAATGCTTTCTCAAAGTTTATTTTTGAACAACTGCATGAAAATTCACACATATCTACTAATGGTCCCAGAGCCCCAATAAATGCTGTAATGGCCCCAATTAATCCTGCCTTCTTGTGGGGTAGACCGAGGGTGAAGTTTGACCCAAGCCTGATGTGTGACTGCAGTTGATTTGGACAGGACTTTGGAATTTGGCCTGGGAGCTGGTGATAGCCTGTCTGCTGTTTGCGAAAAACCGTGGGATCTTTAACATCCTCTAACTAATGCGAGCAGACTGGTCCCAAGCTTAATTTCCATCCAAGGGACAATACAATTTGTGGCACATCCCATTAAGACAAATGTGTTCTGCAGACTACTCATTTTGATGGGTTTTTTATGATTGTAAATACAGGTCATGGAGCTTCTGGGAGAATACAACAGAGTCCACATAAATACTGTGATAAAGGGGAAACGAGAGAACAAGCATGCAGAAATGTACCACCGTAAGAGGAAAGGTGTTTCAGGTAAAAGGGAGCCAGCCTCAACAGGTGTATTCAAGCTGAGAGGTATAAATGCGACTATAATATGGCATTGGGCAGCAGTATTGAAATCCTAGAAGGAAGTGCTTGAGAAAACAGTGTTAGGAAGACAGTTCCACTTGCATGAGAAGAGAGGGAGGTGACCATCAAGTTTGAACTTGAGCAGAGTAACAAGGTGAAAGTATTTCTCATTGAGTGCACGTAATTTGGAGGGGAAATGGTTGTGCAGAGTGATGAGAGCAGGCAAAATACCAGAAGAAGTTTGGTAATGCCTTCAGGTCACAAATACCAGAAGATATCAGCAAAGTACTGCAGGCAAGAAACTGGCCCTAACACTATTTCTATGATGCATTTTAATATGAATATTCATCCTACGTTTGGTTTATTGTAAATTACATCACTTTTAAAATGAATAATCCTTGTTTTGTATTTATTTATTTTCTACACGAGTGAGGCTCATGGAAGAACGAGGTTAAACTGAAACTTACAGTGGGGGTATTGGGGCAGCAATTTGGAACAACCGGCAAGGAGATACAGATGCGCACGCACACACAAGTACACACACGTACACACACACATGTACACACACATACATGTACACACACACACACCATACTCTGTGCAGTGTGTTGGTGCTGCCTAAGCAGTCTCTAAGCTGAGGGGCACATTCCTGGATGAGTCGCCACTCCAACACAGGATACCAGCAAGCTGGCACTCATTTTGCCGATCTCAGAAGGATGACAACCAGTCAACTCCATCTGGTATTAATTCAACAGCCAAATGGGATTTGATCTCAGGATCCTAGGATCTCAAGTCCACCACCCTAACCATTAAGCCAACACCAAGCATACACACACATTGGGTTAGGAAGGGTTTATGGCAATAATAGAGATCATGGATTAGGATGAGGGATGACACAAGGTGTTTATTTTTACCCCATACATGCGAAGCGAAGAGCGAGGCTCAGCAATTGGTTCACTTTGTCTGTCTGTCTGGCTACCAACATCAGTTTATGGTCGATGAATAACTTAATTTCAATTGAATGTTATACTTTGCACATGAATCGGAACATGAATCTGAAAACAGACCTGTCGTTCAGCAGTACTTTGGCTTTGAATTTGTCCCGATCACGCATGTGTAGAGAGGTGTGAGTTAATATTTTTACTCAGTCTGCCTGTCTGTCAATCAAGCAAAATTGAAAATCATTCCAAATAGGAAACACTGTTTTTAAGGACATCATAAAGGACACAAACAACAGGCACGAATAGCTAATGTAACGTTAAATATGGTGGTGTAAAAGATGCTGCATCAACGACTGCAAACTTGCAAAAATAAATTTCTACAGCCTTCAAAATCTTTCTTTTATTTCAAATGAATTATACACTTAAACACTGGAGAACACAAATCCCCTTCTTCGCACTTTTAAAACCCTTCTGTTTAGAAGTACTTGGACAAAATATTACAGCATTTTACGTCATCATAACCAATTAAATTTTCCACTTGTAAACCCCACCCACGTCCTTGTTTCTTAAGACTGTGCAAGAAAGAAACAGGCCGCAGCGATTGCTTATTGTGTAAACTGTTCTTTCGACCCTCTGGTATTATTATTTTGTTATCAATATTCTTTAAGTTTAGTGTATTAATTGTACTGGCTTCAGATTTGTTTATTAATGAACTCACAATATGTATAAAGCTTCGTTTTAATTTATTGACTTTAAAAGATTTTGTTTTACATAAAGTATACACATGTAAACATACTAATTTGATGATAAATGTCCACCATACTCTTTCAGAGGGTTGGTGCAGTGTGACCACTCCTTGGCTTTTTTCACAAGATCTTGGCTATTCGTTGTTCACCTTGGCGTCTTGGTTTTCTATAGGTTTTCTTTGCATGTAGGTTTTCTATTATCATCGCTTTTCCGAAACGTTGTGAATTCTTGGCTTTTTTTCATTGGCTCATCTTGGCATTTATGAAAATGAGGAGTGGTCACACTGGGTTGGTGCTGTTAAAGCATCTTCTTTCCATGGGTTATGCTGGGTGGTTTGCCATTGTCTTCCCAGCAATGAGTTAGGGCAGGAATTTGGCTTGCCTACTCTTCAAGAAGGACACCGTGGGATCTTTAACGTTCACCAGCGAATGCTGGCATGTGGGACGCCAAGCTCAACTTCCATCCGAGGGAAGGCACACATTGATGCATCACTCTGCCGACGAAGCACGACAATGACAATATCTGAGCAGAGATTTTAAACTCGGCTAGACAACCACAAAACCGTGTGTGTGTGTGTGTGTGTGTGTGTGTGTGTGTGTGTGTGTGTGTGTGTGCGCGCGTGCGCCCATGTCCATTGGGACCATACTCTATAGTCTATGCAAAGCGTTGGTGCTGCCGAAGCAGTCTCCTTGGCTATTGGACACAATCCTGGTTGGGTCGCCACGCCGACACAGTACACTAGCATGTTGGCACTCATTTTGCCGACCTCGGAAGGATGACTGGCAGAGTTAACCCCACCTCGTATTAATTCAACAGCCGAGTGGGATTTGAACTCAGGATCCTCGGATCCCAAGCCCACCATCCTAACCATGAAGCCAACACCAGGCATGTGTGTGTATGTATATATGTGTATATATGTTTATATGTATATATGATATTTTCCATATATGAGAGCCGACAATAAATTTACAGGATTAATGCAATATATAATATATATTTGTAAACGTAGCAATTATGTTTTGTGGTCACCTTGGGAGTCGATACATGCTTGCGAACGTTGCCGACATGCTTCAAGACACCCTTGGAAGTTGTCTGAAAGGCCATTTAGCTCATTGGTCACTGCTCTCGGGATCTCTTCTTTTGACACAAAATAAGTTCATTTCATTGGATTTTCGGACGTCGGTCAGATCGGGCCAACATTCTCACCCTTTCGACTTTCGACATTTTCATCTGTTTTGGAAGTCAATGGGCAGTGTGTGTGTGTGTGTGTGTGTGTGTGTGTGTGTGTGTGTGTGTGTGTGTGTGTGTGTGTGTGTGTTATCAACCCTGAAGGATCACAAGGTGGTGCTGATTCTGGTTTTACCCTTTGTCGGAGCCTTTCCATTCTGATGACTAGTTATCCTGATGAACATCCTGAAAAATGCCAGTTTCATCATGAGGACGTGGTATACTTTGGTGTTGGCTCTCAAACTTGTTAGATTGAACAGCTTACCAAATCGCGCTGGTGTTGAGGTAGACATCTTCTACACAGGAACTAAAGGTGTAGATCAGCAGGAAGGGGAATACGTGTGTCCGTGCGTGTATGCATATGTGCGTGTGGGTTGGGATGAATAAGTTCATGTTCACCCCATCCCATGTGCGCACGCGGGATGGGGTGAATAAATTCACGTTCACCTCATCCCGCTCCCTTCCACAGATCTCCTCACGTGTCTATTGCCCACTATTTTCTACTTCCCTCTCCCATCCCTCCTGTCTCCTGCTCCCCTTGTTATGCACTCTGTGTATTAGCTCTTACACGAGCCTTGACTTTGTGTAAAAAAGGGTACAACAAGGATACTCCCGATTTCAAAGCTGTTTGATGTTGAGCCTTCAATTTGAATGTCGTCTTGCAATTTTTTCTTTGAAGGAGGTAATCAAGGTCAGCAGTTTGGGCGCAACTGATCTTATTCATTTATTTATTTATTTTGGTCACAGCTTGATGTTACCTTTTCTGCTAACATATTTCTAATGACTTTTGCTGCTTCATGAAACTTTCCTGCAACTGTCTCGGTGAGAAGGTCGTATCAGTAATTCATTTATCAGATTGAAAGCTGCATTGAGCTTCATTGTAGACATGGTTAGTTCGAACTTGAAACTTTTAAAAATGATGACTCACTCGTAGGTCTTACCGCCAACATTTAGTAGGGTGATCCTATGGTAGTTGTAATTGCTGTGGTTTCCTTTGTTCTTGTACAAAGGTTTAATGTAAGCATCACACGTCCCTTCCGGTTATAACTCCAAGCCCTCTTCCCCGCAGAGGGGAAGCAAGTTTTGCAGTTTGCTGGAGTCTAACTGTTTTCCCACTCTTGAATACTTTGGCGAGTGTACCATTTTCACCCCGTGTCTTTCCACGCAATTTGAAAGTTGACTTTAATTTTTTGCTTTTTGTATGCAAAATCTCGATTCGTAGGTGAGACAATCTTGTCCAAGGTGAGACAATATTTGCTTGCAAAATTAATCTTGCAATAACGGAGATGCTACAACTCATATTTTGTTCCTAAAAAGGTTGGATACGGAATTCTGGAGCATTCTGTTATTTACCAGGGTAGTTTAAGCCTGTTTCCCATCTATACTTGCATGTCGAAGTTAAAGAGCCCATGGAATTTTCCAACAAGTGTAGTCCTGTTCGTTAGGTCTCCAGTCAGTATTGTCAAAATTCCAGTTTGTTTTGGCACCTATTTTCCCGGCTTTCGTACAATGAAATATTTTTACATGCATTGTAAATAAAATTTATCTTGGGTATGAAAAAATGCTAAAATGTCTCTTTCATTATTGCAGCTACTGCCTTTTAATTTTATTTCTAACCCTTCCAATGCCCTCCTATTTCTTTCATCTCTCTTTCCCCTGCAATTCTCCATTTTCTCACACAATTTTCTTCCCTTTTTTCCACCCTTCTACCCCATCTGTCCACCAATATACAGGGTGTTTTTTTTGTTTGTTTGATTGTTTTTTAATTTGAGAATCCTAAATAATTCCCATACTTAAAAAAACAACAAAAAAACGGAATTTTTTATGTTGCCAGTGGACGTCTTGGAACTCACTGAAGTTTCAGCTTAAATCTGGGAGAATGGTATCATCCCAGCCTAGGCTGGATGTTGGCAAGCTCAAGGATGAGAGGGTAGCTGAGGAGTGTGTGAACAGACTGAATGGGAATTTGAGGGTTTGGGTGCTTTGGGAAATCCTGAAGAATCGGGGAGTGCCTTTAAGGCCACCATCCTTGATGTTGCCGGTGGATGACATGGAACTCACCAGAGGGCGAAAAGGAATTTTGTCTTTCAAGGCACAATGGACAACACCATTGACTAGAGTCGCATGGCCAGGCTTAATGGCAGAGCTGGGATTTTTAAGGAGTTGAGGTGTAAAACTGTACATGCGGTGAGAGTGGACAAGGAGGCCTATGTGAAAGGAATCTGTGAGGGGATAGAGCATCACCTGTGGTCAAGTGATTTTCATTCTGCTTACAGAGGAATTCGCGCATTGCATTCCTCCAAGCCCATCCCTCGGTGTACTGCAGTTAGAGCGGAGGGTGGTGGGCTCTCGACAGAGGAATCCAAAGTGAAGGCCTGCTGGATAATTTACTTTGAGCGGCTGCACCAGGCTGATCCACCAACTGTTGAATTGGGTGTCTGGTGTGTTACTATCCCTATTGCTGACCCTCCAATAAACTGTGATCCACATTCATTTGTGAAAACACAGGCTGCGGTGAAATGAATGAAATGGGGTAAAGCTCCTGGGATCTGTGGCATCCATGCTGAACTTCTCAAGGCTGGTGGAAATGCTGTTTTCGTGTCATTAAATGCAGTTCTGTGCTCTGCCTGGAACACACGCATCATCCCGACTGACTGGATGAGGGGCCTTGTTGTCCCTCTCTGGAAAGTGATTGTCAGGACTGCAACAACTACTGAGGGGTGACGCTGCTCTCAGTCCCGGGCAAGGTCTTTGCTCGAATAATTCTTGATCGGGTTCTCCACCATCTGCTTGAGCACCAGTGCACAGAGCAGTCAAACTTTACATCAAAGAGGTTAACAATTGACTGTATCCTTGCTCTTCGGGTCCTCACCAAACGCACACGAGCATTTCGCCATGGGCTGTTTGCAGTCTCTGTTCATCTCTGTAAAGTGTTTGATTCAGTGAATCGGGGTGCCCTCTTGAGGATTCTTGGTCTTCATGGGGTGCCACAAAAACGGATCAATCTGATGTCTGAACTCTACTCTGGTACTGAGAGTCCTGTGAGATGTGGTGATACCATCTCCGACTTATTTACAGTTGCTGGTGTTCTTCAGGGTGTGGACTGGCCCCCACACTTTCAGCACTTGTATGGACTGGATTCTGGGGAGGATGTTGGAGTGATCAAGCCTCCGGTGCATCGTTTGGGAATGTCAAGATCTTTGACCTTGATTTCGCAGATGATGCAGTCATCTTTGCGGAGAGTTTGGATGTCCTTTTGGGGGCCCTCAAGGTGCTAAATGAGGAGTTGGAGCCGCTGGGATTATGGGTTTCCTGGGTCAAAACTAAGATCCAGGCTTTTAGATATCTTGGATGCTGCTATCTTGTCTGTACCTGTTTGTGATGAGGATGTTGAGGTCACAGAGAGATTCACTTCCATTGGCAGTGATATTCATGTCTACGCTGGCTGTGAGCCTCAGGTCAATTGACATCTGGGTCGAGCCTGGGTAGTCATGGATTCACTGGATCATGGGGTGTGGTGCTGTCAGTACCTGTGCAAGAGGACGAAAGTCCGAGCCTTCAAGTCCTTGGTGCTTCCATTCTTGCTCTACGGCTGTGAAACTTGGACTCTGACCAGGGATCTGAGATGGAGACGTAATTCCTTTGGTACAAGGTCTCTTCGGAGAATCTTTGGCTCTCACTGGTTGGACTTTGTGTCCAGCGAGCGGTTGCTGAGAGAGACTCAAATGAGATTTGTTACCTGCATACTCTGTGACAGCTACGGCTGTATGGACATGTGACTCGTTTTCCTGATGCTGATCCTGTCACCAGATTCTCTCAGTGAGGGAGTCTTATGAGTGGAGGAGGCCGATGGGCCGACCACTTGCCTCGTGGTTGCAGTTCGTTGATCAGCATCTCGAGAAGATAGGGATGGGCCAGTCATCTGCCTGGGGGATGGTCAGACGAGGCCTCTGGAGTACCGGCAGAAAGTGAACACAGTGAAGCACTACTGTGGCGCATGCTCCCATACCTGAACTGACTAAAAACTATATCAGTTCGGAACCTAATATTTGTGTAGACGTCACCTAATGTTGCAGAAATACATGATGTGATCCACCCAATTGATTACCTTAAATGAAGTGCTGAAAGTGTTCATCACCATGTTGCAGAGGCATTCATTCTCCGCAGCATGCTGTCCAACACAGTGTAGCATTTCTTGGGGATTATTGCTGATTGTCACCAATTATTGTTTTTAATTCACCAAGAGTGCATGGAATTGTAGTGTACACTATATCTTTCAAATATCCCCACAAAAAGAAATCTGGCAACAAGATCTGGTGATCGAGGTGGCCATAATGACTTGGACACTACACGGTCACCAAAGAGTAGCTTAAGTTCGTTCATGATGTATATTACGAAGTGTGACTTTTGGCACCATCTTGTTGAAACCATTCTTGGTTGATTCTGTCTTTTGTAAGGTGTCAGGATCATGTTACATCTTTCTGTAACATTAGGTTACATTTATGCAAAATATTCAGTTCCCAAGAGAGGTAGTTTTTAGTGGATGGAATTATTTCGGGTTCTCGAATAAATAAATAAATAAAATTCCCTCCCAAGTAACGATCTCGTAACCATTTTCACATCTTTTGTTCGCCCCATATTAGAATACGGGGCTCCAAGTGGTCCCTAACCATTTTCACATATTTTGTTCGCCCCATATTAGAATATGGGGCTCCTATGTGGTCGAGCAGAATTACAAAGCAGCAGTGCACTGTTGTTGAATTTGGTCAGAAAAGGGCTTGCAGACTTATTCTTGGCCTAAACTACGATAGTTACTTGGATGCTTTACGAGATTACGTGATTGTGGTCTGGAGTCACTTCAGAAGAGACATGAACAACTTTGTTCTTTTGCGAGATTGTTCCCAAATTCCAAACTTCACAACTTGTTACTCCCTACAGACAGATCTCATAGCGGCTATCAGCTACAAAAATCAAAACAATTAACTGAGTTAAAATGTAAAACCACAAGATTCATGAACAGCCCAATGGCATTTCTTATCTGCACATTGAATAAATTGTAGCGATTGTTAAACTTTGAACTTTGATGTTGTGTGAATTGTTAAATTATTGCAGAATTCTTTTTTCTTGATGTTATTTTTATTGTGCTTTGGTGTTCATTTTATTGCCATTTTCTTGTATTATTCTGTTTTATTTGTTAAAATTTTCAATTGTAAAATTACCTCAATTCGACCTTTGGCCACGATAGAAGTTGAATAGAAATAAACCTATTATTATTAGTATTGTTATTGTCAATAACAACTGGACATACCATTTTACTTTTTGCATTTCTGCCAGCACTGGCATGAGCTTAAAAATCTCACTGCGGTCGAAGGCCTTTCCAACACTTCGCAATCAGCTACGCACGGCTATCTGAACTGCCTCAGCATTTTCAGTGCTGGCCTCTCATGTGATATTTCAACGGTCCGAACAGATGTTGGTTCAAGGGGGCCAAGGGCCAAGTCAAGAGTGTATGGGGGGGGGCTTCTTTTTTTTCTTTTTTCTTTTTTTGAGTTTTTTTTTTTTTGATCCCATCCGTTTTTTGAGATTTGCTTCAATGTCAGATGCGAGTGTGATGTCTGGTGTTGACATGTTGAAAGATGACAGCTTTTTTCATCGGGTGCTTTTCCCAAAATGCACATTTCAGTTTCTCGAGCGTCTGAACATAGCGAGCAGCACTTATGGTTTCCCCTTTGACAGGAAATCAACCTGTATGAATCCCTTGATATCCCAGTTGGTTCCCTTAACTTTGCTGGTGGAGGGTACTCTTTAGCCTTCTTCATTTTTGGAGTGGTGCAGTGATGTCACTCCATGCTTTGCTGCTTGGTTTCTGGGTCGAAATGGTGGAACCAGCTTTCATCACCAGTTACGATACGGAACAGGATGTCATCGCCCTCGGCAGCATGTCGTTTAAGTAACTGTGATGATCCATACATGCGTGTGTTTTGTGTTCTTCCGTAAGCAAATGTGGAACCCAATGGGAACAAACTTCCCAATATCCCAAGGTCGCTATTATCTTCTGTACGGCCTGGTAACCTATGTCAGGCTGCGCTGCGATATCTCTAACCGTCACCCTTTTGGTGTTCTTCTGTAAACAAACGGAACCAAATGTGATTAAACTTTCTGATATCCCAAGGTCGCTATCATCTTCTGTGTGGCCTGGTGACCTATGCCAAGCTGCACTGCGATGTATTACCATCACCCTTTGGTCATCGCTGATCGCATCAACTTTCTGCTCACTCACAATGTTCAGTTATGTTGCTTATCGACTGACCAAAGTGTGGCTGATCGGTGATATCTGTGTTTCCGTCTTTGAAGTTTCTCACCCACATTCTGACACTGTCTAGCGCCCATGCAGGCATCGCTGTACACCTGACTCAATTGGCCATATATATCTGCAGCTGTGTTCACGAGTTCTCCTTCATGAGGAATTCAATCACTACATGTTGGTGAAATGATACATCATTGACAGCTAATTTTTTTTGCCACTTTGTGGGAACACCACTGGTGTGCAAGCACCTGCCCCAGTGTTTATATTGTCATGGATAGATTGATAGATGTTCCTAATGATTCGTGTTCTACGATATTCGGCACAAAAATGCGGAATGCACTGATGCTCATGACTTAGTATGGCCATTGTGTGTGTGTGTGTGTGTGTGTGTGTGTGTGTGTGCGCGCGCGCGTTCTGTGTTGTCACTGAATTACTCCCTCAACCTTTTGTGAAATCTTACCAAACTTCTGGGCTGCACCTACCTCTCCTGTGTGTATGTCCTCGGGGAAGCTTTTTGAATTTTTTTAACGTTTTTTTTTTTAATTCTGTTTTTTTTTTTAAACTAAATCTTTAAAATATAATCATTTTAAACTAACACACACACGAATGAAAGTTATGCCTAATGTTGGATTAATGGTTAGGGCGGTGGGCTTGGGATCCTATGGTCCTGAGTTCAAATCCCGCTCAGCTGTTGAATTAATACCAGGTGGGGTTAACTCGACCTGTCATCCTTCCGAGGTCTGCAAAATGAGTGCCATCTTGCTGGTATCGTGGGTCGGAGTGGCGACCCATCCAGGATTGTGCCCAATAGTCAAGGAGACTGCTTAGGCAGCACCAATGCTCTGCACAGAGTATTGTCCCAATGGATGGAATTAAAGGTAGTGTATTTCCTCCATAACTCCAAAACCATAAAACTTAGCAGCCTTGAAACTTTGCATGCATACTAAGAAAACTCCAAGGAGGTGCAAGAATGAGAATTGGGTGTTTGGGTTAATTAAAACACCCCTTTTGAAGATATAATTAACAACCTTATTTAATTATATCTTTCATCAGGCAATCCTCAGCCACCTCGCTGTCTGAGGTCTTTGGACGTTTACTGGGAAACCTCACTGGGGTCTGAAGCCGCCATGTTTTTTTGGCCCGCTCAACTTAAGTTTAACTTGGAACAGGCCACGACTTGGAACGAGCTTTTCAGAGCTACGAATCGCTGGGTACATTGCAATGCTTATAAACGCCCGGAGACATCAGCGTTCATTGTTTTATTTCATTTCCGCACATGCGATCACCACGAGTATCTCTTAAACTAAGAAGAATTACAAAATTTAAGCTCCATAATTGAACTTATAAGCAGTTATGACTCCTAGAAATGTGTTCATTTGTCCAATTTGGACATATGTGACATTCTGGGCGTCTCTGTGAGGTGTATGTTGAATTATGATGGTTCGGTGATTGCCAATTGCGTGCCAAGGGAGCTGTTTATTGTCGACCTTTTCATTAGAGTGCTTGCTTGAATGCTTAAGCCACTTGGTGAGCACTCTCTAAGCTGCTTGGTTGTTCATTTCGGGAAAAAGTACATGTGCTTTTAATCTGACATCGATTAGACGTACGTTTCCGCCTTGGTTGGGTCCCACGGTGCCATGTGGTGGGTGCTTCGGGAGGTGTCTCATCCACTGAAAATGTGCAATTTTATTTTTACAGGACATTGCTTTGTTTAACCTTTTTGTGCGATCTCCATTTGTAATCCACCTCTCACTTCGACATCGATACATATTAAAAATAAACAATAAGGTCCATCTGGTCAAATATACTCGTAATCATGAAAATCATTACATATTTAAGATGACAGACATTGCTCTGGATTGAGTATGTGTACTTATTTTTGACCTGTTCTTTTATATGTTTTTGTAACACATTCCTCTTCACTCGGCTCTTGTATTTTTATTTTTATTTTTATTTACTTCCTTTTTACCTTTGCATTGTATTATTTCTGCTCTCAAGACCTTGATTTCTTCCATTAACTTTTTCGTTCACTGTCATTGCATGTTTATTGACTTGGTAACTGCTTTTCACACAGCAAGAAGCAGAGCTGGCGAGCCATTGCAGCACCCCGGGACTAGTTCTACTTGCAATGCTTCTCCTTTGGCCAATTCTGTGCAGCAGCCACTTTTTACCAAGCCTACCAGTTTAACCTCAGCTTCAACGTACCACGAAACGAAGCCACAGCACACGCTGCTTGACACTGCTACAATCACCCCACAAGTGGAGATCAAAAAAGAGCCTCGTGGTCAGACAGGGCCGGGTGCTGAGCTGTGTGTCAGTTGTGGAAGCGACGAGAGCTGTGAAAAGGGAGGTATGTTGTCGCTGCGGTTTTTGCAATGTATCTTTGTTTCTTGGCATGAAAAGAGTAAAGGATAGAGGCTTTTTTTTTCAATTTATATGTACTTGCCTTTTGGTAAAATTGGTGGTGTTGCATGGTCAATATGGTATGTTATTTTGCTCTTCTTTCCCATGGTTCAATATCAGTACAGTAAGTCGTCGACTTACGACCGCGATCGGTTACGACCGACCAGTCGTAAGTCGATTTGGTCATAAGTCGGCCAACCTTTATTTTTACCTTTATTCATAGTGCATAGGCCTATGCAAAAATTACCGTATGTATATTATACTGTATAATGATATGATAATCATCTGTAAGTTTTATATTTTATTAACATTTTCTTTGTTCATTATTGTTATAACCATGTACGCCCAGCTGGGGCAACACTCGCGCTGCCAGACGCGGAGCAGTCGTGGCCAGACATACAGTACATATTGCGGTCGCGGGCGTGGTCGTAAAGTTGATCAGTCGTAAGTCGCATAGGTCGTAAGTCGACGACTTACTGTACTCTCCTTGGTGGATCTCCTCTGATAAAATAAATATCACTGTTCGTTTGGGAACAATTAAACACAATGCGTCACAGTAACCCGTCTGGTATATTTGAAGTGGCCCTTCAGATTCTGCAGCAGCCCATTTCCGTTTCTTAAGCAGGCACCAGTATGAACTGAACTTGTGAATTTGGTAAATGCCTGCAATCTCCTCAATGTTTGTCTTTTGAGGCAATATTTGTTTTGCAAAAGTTTGGTCTATGTGTATGAATTTGAACATGCTTATATGAACTTTGAACCCTTTCATACCCTGCTTATCTTGAATGTTGGGTGTTTACAGGAATGTCTCCAATTCGTGATGCTGGTTCGTTCCCAACCAGTCGCTCAGGTATGTTTGACATGAGGATTCTGCTCATGTGGTGGGGGGGTGGAGTTTTTTTTTTCCAGTTATTTCAGCAATTTAATGTATTTCTCATAAAGGTGTGTGTGTGTGTGTGTG
>BROF01000908.1:331876-349191 GCA_024346535.1 Eptatretus burgeri | reverse complement strand
GTGTGTGTGTGTCTGCAACGCGAAGCTCCACAGCACAAACCAGCGAACCGATTTTGATTAAACTTTGCCAACATGTGCTGTATTTGTTGGGAATGTGCGTGTTTGAATTTCGTTGCCCAGCAACCACCCGTTGCTGTGCAACGGCCAAAAAACCGCATACAATATTTTCAATACTTGTCCTTCAGTTTTGAATGTAGAGAAACGAGACTTCGGAATTAAACACTTCGAGGTATTTAGAAAATTTGACTCGAGCCGATTTTTGATTGTGGTTTTATTTTTCAAATGGTAGTCCTTCAAAAATCGGGTGTCTATTCACCGTCATTTTTTTATGAGGGGCTTAGGAAAGTGGGCGGAGATTAGGGAAAGTGGACGTGGTTGATGAAAAGTGTGAGTGGCGTAGGAAAGTGGGCATGGCTTTTGGAAAGTGGGAGTGGCTCATGAAAAATATTGTGGCTCAGAAGGTGTGGTCAAACGAGCATTGAGAGAAGTTTATCGGGTTTTCCGTGTGTGTGTGTGTGTGTGTGTGTGTGTGTGTGTGTGTGTGTGTGTGTGTGTGTGTGTGTGTCTGCAACATGAGGCTCCACAGCACAAACCAGCAAACCGATAATTTATTTATTTACCGAAAACGATTCCCCACCCACACACCACCTCCAATGATTTATTTATTTACGGAAAACGATTCCCCACCCACACACCACCTCCAATTATTTATTTATTTACGGAAAACGATTCCCCACCCACACACCACCTCCAATTATTTATTTATTTACGGAAAACGATTCCTCACCCACACACCACCTCTAATTATTTATTTATTTAGCGAAAACCATTCCACGACCCACACACCACCTCCAATTATTTATTTATTTCCCGAAAACGATTCCACAATCCACACACCACCTCCAATTATTTATTTATTTACCATTTCAGATTCTCCCGACACACCACCTCCAATTATTTATTTATTTACGGTAAACGATTCCCCACCCACACACCACCTCCAATTATTTATTTATTTACCGAAAACGATTCCCCACCCACACACCACCTCCAATTATTTATTTATTTACCGAAAACGATTCCACAACCCACACACCACCTTCAATTACTTATTTATTTACCGTAAACGATTCCATGACCTACACACCACCTTATTTATTTATTTATTTATTTACCAAAAACGATTCCACGACCCACACAACACCTCCAACTATTTATTATTTAAAGTGGGAGTGGTGTAGAAAAGTGGGCTTGGCTTATGGAAAGTGTGCGTGGCTTATGAAAAATATTGTGTGGCTCAGGAGGTGTGGTCAAACAAGAGCATTGAGAGAAGTTTATCGGGTTTTCCGTGTGTGTGTGTGTGTGTGTGTGTCCGTGTGTGTGTGTCCGTGTGTGCGTGTGCGTGTGCGTGTGCGTGTGCGTGTGTGTGTGTGCCTGCCTGCAACGCGAGGCTCCACAGCACAAACCAGCAAACCGATTATTTTTCAAATGGTAGTCCTTCAAAAATAGGGTGTCTATTTACCGTCATTTTTATGAGGAGTGCCAGTTGGCAAAATACGCAATAGGAAAAATCTTGCCAGGCAGAGGAACAATTGTATGTGAACCAATACATCTTGGCAATGAATCTTCATCGGTGGATCAGTCAGAATGAAAAGCATCGTATCCAGCGCTTCGATCCTCGCGAATCCCTCGTCGCCTTCCGGCTTGTTTGATATTTTGTTTGAAAAGTTAGTGACAAATTGGATGACGTGTGTCTGCATGTGTGCATTTGTACATATGTACAGTACTGTACACTGGGGGCCATGCAGTGGTGACTTTGACGTTTTATTATAGAAAATCAAAAAACATAGGACACTTGATGAAGTGTTTAGCATTTATTTCAATGTCATCCCCTGCTATGCAAACACACTTCTTCCATCGATGTGATCATGTCTTGATGCCATCTGCAGCTCAGAAATCTTTGGGACCAGTATACAGACGTGACAATGATCTTCATTGTTTGTAATATTGACTTCCACCAGATGTGCATTGAGTGGTCCAAAGAGATGAAAATCATAGGGGGACAAGTCTCGACTGGGTTAATTTGGAACTTCCCAGCCTCGCTCCATCTAAGTAGTAATGGACACAATTACTGTACAGTAAAGTCATGCCCTGACACACACAACGAACGGAGATGAGGAATACACAGATGACAGCCCATGATGCTAACAAGTCACTTGTACTGTGTATGTTGATTTTCTGATGTTCAAGAAATTCCTCATTAGTTAAACCTTTGAAGGAACCAAAACATTTTTGCAGTAAGTTTTTCCAGCTAATGGACTGGGGTCAGCCTGTATTTTCTGTTTTGTATTTAACTCACCTGGTGGGGACGTCTCACCCTCTCACTCCTGATTGCACCACAGCTGCACTGGTTGTGCTTGCTGTTCCCGACTGAAGCCTTTCTTCCCGTGGCATCCGAAGCCACACTGTTTCCAAGTGCCCCATAGACTACTGTACTATTCTCAGCTGCACCACGTTCGGTCATACTGTTGCCGCTTGCACCAATGTTGGTTGTACTGAAGTCTTCCTGTGTCATCCCCTCTACCCCAGGTGACCCTAACCCCTCCTCCATCACTCATGACCCTACAACAATCCTTCACTTCACTATCCCTGACCTGGCTGTCTCTAACCCTACTCAATCAAACGTCTCTTTTGGCTCATGGAGTAAGTGTCAAAACCAACCTATGGGTTGTGCCATATTCTTCTGCCTGCATCGTGCAGGTGCATTTCCCTGCCAATGTGTTGCACTCAGCTTCAGCGGCGTACTCTTGCTGGTGTGTTCCTGTGCCTACAAAACATACTTTGCTGCAGGCTTGGCCTTGGGTTCACTGGATCTCATGACATACATAGGGTATTTGTCAGGATGGTGGGAGAAGCGCAAAGAAACAAGTTAATATGCGGGGACCAGAGTAAAAGGGAGGGGAGGATCACCCCATTGATGACATTGTTCCCAGCGGCCATGTGGTCAGGCACAGCACTCCAGATACAAGCATGGAAAACTCTGTTGCCCTGTACTTTTCTGGATAGCCTTCAACTCTATGTCCCTGTGCCCCACACCTGCTGAACCGTGCTGCGTCATATAAGAGCTTCTCAAGCTTGACTTATCTTCTCCATTTGTTGGCGGTTCTCATATTGCCGAACGTACCTTTATTGCTCTGTTCTCCCTCAGTCGGCCAATTGGTTCCCATGCCAACGCAGAACCAATGGGGCATAATAAAATTAAATAAATAGTGGAGGTGGGGAGAATCGGAAACCAGATCTGTTTGACATGTGGCTGAAAGGAACAGGATAGGAAACCAGATCCTCCATTGGGAGTTATATACTGTTTGCAAAACATTTTCAAGGTTTTTATTGCTTTCACAAATTGTGTGCTTTTAATTGTACTTAAATCTAATATGTCGCAATGTTACGAGCCATATGTGTGAAATAAACTTTTGGAAATATTTATGATAAGGGAGGATACGTTTTCTTGACCAATTGTTGAGAGAAGTAAGCTAGCCTACTACCATGGGAAAGAAGGTGAAGTGATCTTTTGGGCCAAACTGACTCATTTTCTATTGTACCTCTACAACCGAAAGCGAACAGAGGTTATGTATTCACCCCTGTTTGTCTGTCTGTCTGTCTGTCTATCTGTCTGTCTGTTTGTGAGCAGGATATCTCAAAAAGTTATAGACTGATTCTGACAAAACTAGGACAGGTTGGATGTGTGCCAAGAACAAACTGAGTGGATTTTGGTTCAGGTCCAGATGCAGATCCAGCCTATCAGTGGGAGACAAAACATAAACTGTTCAGTCTGTCAGGAGTATGTGCTCCATTCAGTGCTGTTGTCGTTTATGATGAGCTCTGGCATTGTTGTGCAATAGCTAAACAAACATTTTGTGAAAGGCATATAATGTCACTGTCGTTACATTTGAAAGCAAGATTCCCTTCATGCTTTGTTTGTGATGTGCTCCCTTACTGTGTGGTTATTACCTCTGCCACCGAAGGTGGACGGAGGTTATGTATTCACCCTGTTTGTTGGTTTGCCTGTCTGTCTGTCTGTCTGTCTGTCTGTCTACTTGTCTGTTTGTTTGTGAGCAGAACATCTCAAGTTATGGACGGATTCGGACGCAACCTGGGGGACAGATTGGTTGTGTGACTCGGACAAATTGATTAGATTTTGGTGAAGATCCGCATCTGGATGCATATATGAGAATTTTAAAGTGATTCTTCATCATTGAGAGATAGGGCCAAAAACGATATTGTTGTGGATCTGGGGTTCGAGGCTTGCCACGAGGGGAAGCACTTGAGTCTCTCCCTCACACCCGGCCCTGAGACCGCTGGTCACAGATGACTCCGCGTGCCGATGGGTTGTTAAGCAACCACAAATGCCAATTGGTATTACCAATCCTGGCAGAGTTACACAACTCCACGTGATATCTTAGCTGTGAACGGCCTCACCAAAGGTGGTGGGGAGGGGTCACGTGCCATCGATGCATACTTGCGTGGTACTTACTGTATCGGGTGCAGCCAAACGGAGCTGTCAAGTACGCACCAGCTAATGAAAGCCAAATTGGTGGGGTAGAACTTCCCAGCTAAACTGTGTGTGGACTACGCTGGACCAATGGACGAAAAGGCAGACGAGCTGCATACATTTATAATGAGGGCAATTTATTCATAAAGCAAGGGCATGGTAAAGTCACGTGGCACAATATTAAAAGGGTGTATTCAGCAATGTGTACAGCAGGGGAAACCAAGGATTGATTAGGTGTGGCAAAAGAAAAACAGTTATTTACAAAAGAGAAGAGATAGGGCAGTGGTCGACTGATATTTACTTCTGCAATCTTATCTTTAATCTAACATAATAGTCACCATCAGACACACACCCGAGGAAATTAGAGTGGCGAGAGAGATGAGAGAAAGTTTGAGGTGTGAGCAACCTCTAGAATACCTGGTGCGGTCGACGGACCAACGCAACCCAGTCACTAAGGAGGGGGAGGAGGGAAGAAACATGGGGGAGTTTATGGTGCATAAGTGAGGAGGTGCAAAATGAGATGTAAACGTAATGCAGAAGAGGGAGAGCGAAGAAGTGTGTTTTACTTTTGAGCGTCTACAGCAGACAAGACAGTAGATGGGAGAGACAGAATAAGATGATAGCTTAGCGTGGTGTGGGAGATGTGTATGTGTAATTGCTACATCTCTTGTCGGTCTAGCGTTCCACCAACTCAGCGCTTCACTCTGCCTTTCCCCTCGCGCAGCTTTTCAGGTCTTGATCCTCCTCCTCGTCCAGCCCTCCGTACTCAGAAGCAGCTGCCTTGCACCAGTGAGAAGATTCTCTGACCTCATGCGGAGACTGACTGACTCAAGATTGTGGTGGAGCCTGTCTCAAGACTGACTGGTGAAGACTGTCTCTGATCCTTTTGCAGCAATTTTATAGAGCCTGAGTGAAGGAGGAGCCAAAAGTTAGATGAAAATACTCTGTAGGCTTATCCCAGCGCTCCCATTGGCACGCAGACGCCTCCCCGAGAAGTAGCCCCACCCCACGAGGGTCCGAAGCTGCAAATTGCCTCAGAACCCGGCCATGCGACGGAGCTCCAAGATTAATATGGGCTGTGGGTTTTTGGGAGCACTCTATGGCCACAAATGTGTGCTGGGCTTCGAATGATGGTCGCTATTGTTGTGGGGCCGGGTATCGGTGGCGAGCACGACCGCTAGGGGGAGCAGTAGTCGGCTCCACCGAATACCCGGAATTTAGGTCGTACCTTTCAGATAAATCCGAAAGGTCACGGGTCCCTTATCGGACCGAAGATCGCCAATAGGTCAACCACGTGGGGAAGGGTCAATTGCCAATTTCAATATACCTAATTACCCACGTCGTCAAACTACTGGGGAAATTCACCCTCGGCAGGATCTGCGCGATCCGAGCCAGATCCGAATCGTAACCCGAGCGGAGAGTACCAGAAACATGCCGGCCAATTGCACGATTACGGCAACAATTAGGCCTCCTAATTCCCCTTTGCAGCGCAGCAGACCAATGATAGAAAGGACAAGGACGAGCTGGGACATTCAACAAGAGGGGATTTATTTACAATAATCGGGGGATGAGGGGAGCACGTTAGGGCAGAGTTATCCAAATATAAAAGAAATGGAAATTTATACACAAGCACTTATACAGGTGCTACTTAAAGGACTGGCCCGCACCAGACACACACCCCTGAAAAGAAATGGATCCCGTCGGGTCTTTATTGATACCCCCAGCTCTGAGGGAAGGTGAGCTGGAGGTAAGAAGCGAGCTTGGACCTTCCCGCCTCGTGCGGCCCTTGACGATCCGGCTCGGCGGTACTCGAACCCGCAATTCGATGCCGCTGCAAGCACCAGGTACGGAGGGCAGCGTCGGGCGCCAGCAGACAAGAAAGCTAAGCGATTCTCGGTGGGAAAGACTCGCAGGCAGGTGATCCTCTCGGGACAGGCTCAAGGGAAAAAGACAAGGACCTCTTCGCACACACCCGCGCTTCTCTTAACCACCCCCCCCCAACGCAACTCGCCTCCGGATTGGCCGGTTCGTCTCAGGTGATCCGCTCGCCGTTTGTGATTCGTCCGGGGGGCGTGGCGAGCATCCTCGCGGCCCGTCCCCCCTGAGAGGCATTCCTCCTTGTTCGGGCGACGTGCCTCCGCATTGGCTGGAACGCGGCGTACGTTGCTCGCGCTTTGCCCATTGGCTGAAGGCAACATGTCTTGCTCGACCCTGGAGCGGAGCCAATGCGTCGGTTGCCAATGGAACTCCACCCACAGGCGCTCGGCACGTATGCGCGTCAGAAAGGCCGATGGTGGAAGGAAGCCAGGGAGGATGCCGTTATTGTTGGTGTTGTTGTTGGGGTAAAAATCCTATCTATAAAATAACTTCACAGCGCACGTACACTTATTTCCCATTCGACATAGGGGAAAGGGAGCTATCTATCCACATTTACTTAACGAAATAACAGCTATGGGGACCTGAATATTGAGTGCTCATGGCTGCCAGATTCGTAACACTATTTAGCGGAGCGCCAGTGCCACTCAGATGACGTTGAGCGGACCCCAGTGCATTCTTGCACTCTGAGCTCCGTGCCCAATCTGTTCCGACCCCAAGCATCTCTCATGGTGGGTCATGTCTGTTGTTTCCTGACATCCTTGAAGGACTGTGGTGAGCGTCCTGGGTACTGACTGTGGTTGCGGAGTTTTGTAGCGGTTGGGGTGAGGTCGGGGAAGCGGTGGCATTTGTGGTGAATAGTTTGAAGCAGTTGGAACGTTTGTGGTGAGGTGATTGAAGCATTTGTCGTGAGGAGGAGTTTATGGTAAAGAGGTCGAGCGCAAGTTATCGTCGGGATTTATAGGAAGGCATTGTGGTGGTCGTATGAAGGTTGTAGTATTGTGGTTCGAGTACTGAGGAGGTTGAAATTAAATGTCCGTTGGGGAATGGTGCGCAGTTTGAACGGGGCTGCTGCAGTACATGTTCATGAGGCTCTCTATTAACGTCACTGTTAGGTCTGTGGCATGCATGCTTGCTTGAAGAAGAGTTCGTGTGTACAAAATAAATTGAAATACATGAATGGAATTTATGTCATAACTAAAAGCCCTTGCAGCACATTTTGTCCATCAACCCTCTAGACAAAAGGGAAGGCTTATCTGAAATGGACACTCATGAAATAACTGCTTGGGGAATGCTTTATGTTGGGTGCATTTTCTTTGAGGAGTGATGGTTTCGCAGAACCGCAACAATATATCGCTCAAAATTTCAAAAAGTTGTGGACAGGTTTTGACAAAACTGGTTGGATGGGTTGAGTATGTGAGAAGAACAATCTGATTATATTTTAGTTAAGATCTGGATTCGAGAATTTTAAAAGTGATTCTTATCCATTGAGGGTTTGGGCCAAAGACAATACTGATATATAGCAGGATATGTCAAAATGTTATGAACAGATTTGGACAAAACTTTGTGAAGTAGTTGGGTGTGTGACAATATAGTCAAAACAAGGTCCACTGCGGCTTTGCCGGTCTTGGGTCATTTTAACAAGTGATGTAAGGTTATGGACTGACAAAAACAACAGTCAAATAGAGTTGGATAGTTAACAATAACAAGCCGATTAGCTTTTGGTTCAGGTCTGGATCCAGATCCGGCACATCAGTGGGATATAAAACGTAAACTGTTCAGCTTGGCAGAGGTATGCACTCTCCCAAGTGCCTTATCATTATTATCATTATTATTTTGTTTGCTTCGCTTTATTGTTATTTCCATTCAATGTTTTCTTTCTGCTTTCTCAGGTTTAAGCCCCACTGGAGCATCAGGATCTATTCCTGAAGCCTCTCCTTGGGGATCTCCAGCATCCTCACTTTCCCCTCCCAGTGACCCAGAACCAGGAACGAGCCTAAGTAATTCTCACATGCCTTGGGATGGTGATCCGCTTGGCCGCTCTGACCCTGAGGCCTGGCCAGCTTTACCAGCAGCTGGAGAATTGGATTGTCCTCCCATACAACAACCACAACCACAACAACAGCAAGAACAACAACCAGAACCTTTTGAGCAGCGGTGTTGTTCACCTGAGACCAAGTCAGTGATGACCACAGTTCTGCGGCGTGGTGGGGATGGTGCAGCTGCAGAAGGCTCAAGGTGTGTAGAACTCGGGGAAGATAATGGATCTGCTGTCAGTGGGTGGGAAGGTACAGATACAGCTTGGCGCCTTGGAGGATGTGGTGATGGCAGAGAAACTCCATCCCAACATGATTGTCACAGTCGAGATAATTACAGCCAGTCTGGTGATGGGGAACAGACTATCCAAGGAGTGAATGCTGACGGATTCTCAGTGCAGCCTGGTGGTGAATATGGGAGAGAGAGTCCTATTGGTGATGAATGCAGCAGCTGGCCGGTTCGTGTGGGCTGCAGCTCAACTGATGGATGGGGCATTGATGGGAGCAATAGCTTATCTCGATGGAGAGATCAGGAAAGTTGTCAGCCTGACACTAGAAGCACTACACTTGGCCATAATACTGAAACCGAGGAATCGGTAAGTTCCAGTGTAACTGGTTTACCAAATTTCTCAAGCAAGCCCGAGGGTGAGGGTAGCCACTGGATTGAAGGTTGGCAGAATGAAACTGAAAGTAATACTGGTGATGGTCATGGTGCGAGCAGTCCTCAGCAGTCACCAACATCTTCAGAGCATGGAGAGGAAGTGGGGAAGGGCACTGAGCTCTCACCAGGGATAACAACACCTTCTTTCAAAGATTATGATCAGCGTGTTTTGTCTAATACAGGCTGGGGTCAGACGCCAGTCCGACAGAACACGGTCTGGGACACAACCTTCAAGCGAGTTGCGAGCCCACACAGCACGTCTTGGAATGAGAAAACGAGCACTTCTGAGTCTGGTTGCAGTAGTGGGGTCAACTGGGACAATACGAGTCATAGTGAGCCACCCAGCAACAGATCTTCAACAACTGCAGCTTTTGTACAGCCAAGACCTGTATGGGAGCCAGAGACAGACCATAACCACGGTAATAGTGGTCGAGGATTCGGGCCTAAAGCAGTCAGAAGTGGAGGCTGGCCTCAAGCTGTGGGTGAATGGGATCCTGCAGGGCAGGTGTGGGAAGAACATCTGGGCAGTTTTGGTTGTTGGGGAGGCACAGATCATGGGAGCTGGGAGGAGCAATTACCAGAAACACAGCGGCGGAAGCAAGGAATGGATGATGGGACAGCCGCATGGGGAGACCCAGAATCGCACAACTACAAGCCAGTAAACTTGTGGAGCCGGGATGTCAGCCTATCCGATGGTCCAAGTCGCAGCAACAACGTCATCCAAAACAAGAGTCCAGGTTAGATGTTTTCTACAAAATGAAAAGGATGATTTTTTTTGTTGTTGAGTGAAATTAATTCTCCACTATATTCATGGAGTGAACATTAATGATTAGGATTTGATTATGAATGTGTGCTGTTTGTATCATTACTGACCAGCTGGGCTATCGATTATGCAGTGCTTCTGTAGTTTAGAGCTGAAATTTAGAATTTTGCGATGTTTCCAGAACATATTGTCTGCATGTATTGCAGTTGTATCTTAGAGATAGCATGACAAGCATTGTGTTTTTGTGATCCACTTTTATGACTTGGTCGTAGTCTCCTAAGTCACAGTGGCGACCCGTCCAGAATCGTAGCTCAGTAACTGCTTTGGCAACACCAATTCTTTGCATCGGGCAAGGTCCATTATGATGATGATGATGATGATGATGATAGTCTTACCAAATAGTGGTTTTTAATTTGCTAATGACATAAATTTGAGAGGTAAGGTTAAATTGAATGTACGAATGAAAGTTATTACAAAGGACAGGAAAATAGGAAATATGGAGGAGGACACGGGGAAGAGTGGAGGGGGGGGGGGGAGGACATGAACAAGCTGGATACAGATGCATCATTTACAGTTCAAGTGAAAGGGGAAACTGGGGAAGAAGCATAAATGGAACAAATATATTGAAGAGGAGGGTGATGGAGCGGAAGGAACCTCAATAGCCCAGACACCCGGAAAGGAGTGAGGTATGATGATGATGATGATGATGATGTTGGTCTTACCAAATAGTGGTTTTTACTCCTCAGCCCAAATTGGCTAAGGGGTATTGTCGTCATAGGCATTGTCCGGGCGGGCGTCCGTCCGTCTGTCAACTTTTGGTTTCCGTAAATTTTGAGGAGTACGCCTTGTCCGATTAAATCCATTTTTGCAGGGTATGTTGGGGTTGAGTAGAGAAAGATTCCTTTCGAAAATGGGCGCGCTGCGATTTTAAATGTGGTCTCCATGGCAGCCATCTTGAAATTGGTTTCCATCGATTTTGAGGAGAACGCCTTGTCCGATTAAATACATTTTTGCAGGGTGTGTTGGGGTTGAGTAGAGGAAGGTTCCTTTCGAAAATGGGTGCGCTGCGATTTTCAATGTGGCCTCCATGGCAGCCATCTTGAAATTGGTTTCCGTTGATTTCGAGGAGAACGCCTTGTCTGATTAAATCCATTTTTGCAGGGTGTGTTTTGGGTTGAATTGAGGAAGGCTCCTTTCGAAAATGGGCGTGCTGCGATTTTCAATGTGGCCTCCATGGCAGCCATCTTGAAATTGGTTTCCGTCGATTTCGAGGAGAACGCCTTGTCTGATTAAATCCATTTTTGCAGGGTATGTTGGGGTTGAGTAGAGGCAGGTTCCTTTCGAAAATGGGCACGCTGCGATTTTCAATGTGGCCTCCATGGCAGCCATCTTGAAATTGGTTTCCGTCGATTTTGAGGAGAACACCTTGTCCGATTAAATCCATTTTTGCAGGGTGTGTTGGGGTGGAGTAGAGGAAGGTTCTTTTCAAAAATGGGTGCGCTGCGATATCCAATATGGCGGCTAGGACAGCCATCTTGAATTTGGTTTCCGGACAATAACTTGAGAACGGCTTGACAGATTGATTTTATTATAATGGGGGTGGTTAGAGGAACGATCCTTTTCAATAAACAGCACAATCCGATATCCAATATGGCGGCTAGGGCAGCCATCTTGAAATTGGTTTTCGTCAATTTTGAGGAGAACGCCCTGTCAGATTATATCCATTTTTGCTGGGTGTGTTGGGGTTGAGTAGCGGAAGGTTCCTTTCGAAAATTGGCGTGCTGTGATTTTTAATTTGGCCACCATCTTGAAATTGGTTTGCGTCAAGGGGCTGAGGGGTTACGCCTGCTTTGCGGTGCTATTTTTACTTTGTTAATGACATAAAATTGAGAGGTAAGGTTAAATTGAATCTGCGAATGAAAGTTATTACAAATGACAGGAAAATAGGAAATGGGGAGGAGGACACAGGGAAGAGCGGGGGGGGGGGGAGGAAGGGACATGAACAAACTGGATAATGGTGCAAGCTCTCATTTACAGTTCAAGTGAAAGGGAAAACTGAGGCTGAAGCATAAATGGAACAAACAAATATTGAAGAGGAGGGTGATGGAGTAGAAGCAACCCCAATAGCCCAGACACCCAGAATGGAGTAAGTTTGGGCAGGGTTAATGAGGGTAAAGATCATGGATGTGGATGGGGGCTGACCTGAGATGGTGGTAGACAGCTGTCTTGAAGCTCTGGTGAGAGGTATGAGATTGAACAGATTGAGGAGGTTGGTTCCACAGCTGGGAGAAAGGAGGAATGGATGAGTAGAGTAGAACAGAGTAGAGGTGAGCAGTGAGCCTGGATCCTTGGAGTTCAACAAAAGTGTGTTACTGGCAGAATGTGTGTGTACCCTGCAGAAACTTGGGGGGAACCGAGTGTGGAAAGGGCAGAGGGTACAAGAGCAGAAAGGAGGTGGGAGAAGGCAGATATCACCTGTCTGGGATGTGAATGTAAGAGGGCCAGTGACTCGGCTTCATTGCAAGAGATACCAATGATTTTGAAGGCCTTGATTCCCGTAACAAGGCTGAGTGAGATGAGGCAGAGGCACCAGCCCAAAGGGGAGAGCAGTACTCAATCCAGTTGCAGATGAAGCCCTTGCAAATTGATAAAAGTTCAGATGTGCCAAGGATGATGGCCAGTCAGCGACTGACTTTGGGGACCAACATACTGTTGTGGCCAAAAATATTGGCACCCTTGTATCTTCTTTTAAAATAATGCACCATTTCTTCCAGAAAATTTTTGAAATTAAAAAATGTTTCAGTATCCACAAATGCATTTCTTTGCTTTGCAGTGGAACAAAACAAAAAAAACTGAACATAGATGGGCACTCAGTAAAGCGCATACCTCCGCCACGTAATGTCTGATCCACGACAACATATCGGGCCCAATACATTTCTGAAATATCATGCTACACTGTACTATATAGTTTTTGGCCCTGTCTCTCAATGGTGAAGAATCGCTTTAGATATTAAATAATTATCGTATCCAGATCCGGATTCGGATCTTCACCAAAATCGAATCAATTTGGCCTTGCCACACCCAACCTGTCCACCAAGTTTTGTCCGAATCCATCCACAACTTTTTAGATATCGTGCTATATATAATTTTTAGCCCTACCTCTCAATGGTGAAGAATCACTTTAAAAATTCTAGTAGTCGTATCCGGATTGGGATCTTCACCAGAATTGAATCAATTCTTCCTTGTCACACACTGAACCTGTCGACAAAATTTCATCTGGATCCGTCCACAAATTTTTGAGATATCCTGTATAGTACATAAACACAAGCAAAAACAAACAAGAAGATGACATCGTGCAGAACACGATACTTGCGAAATCCATTAAACAAATTTGACCTCAAAAAGAATTGGTGGTTGAATTCAATGACCAACTATGCAACTCCTCTTCAAATTTCAAGTTAATCGGATGAAAATTGATAATTTTAGAAATTCGGCCTATGTTGACCTTTTGGTCTATGTTTATCTCAAAAATAATTGGCTCGTTGAATTCTTTGACCTGAAATATATATCCTCTTCAAATTTCAAGTAAATCGGATGAACATTGAGGATTTTAGAAATACCACCTTAGTTGTAAAAATACCACCTTCGTTGTTGACCTTTTGGTCCATGTTGACCTCAAAAATAATTGGCTTGTGTTGAATCCAGTGATCTGAAATGTAAATCCTCTTCAAATTTTAAGTCAATCGGATGAAAATTGAGGATTTTAGAAATCTCACCAAGGCTGTTGACCTTTGGCCGATGTTGACCGCAAATAATTGGCCAGTTGAAGTCTGTGAACTGAAATGTAAATCCTCTTCAAATTTCAAGTCAATAGGGCCAAGTCAATCGCAAGGACAATAATGATAACTTAAAAAATTAAATAACTCTTCTCCAGATCCAGATCTTCACCAAAATCGAATCAATTACTCCTCGTGACTCACCCAACCTGTCCACTAAGTTTTGTCCGAATCCGGCCACAACTTTTTGAGAATATTGTGCTCTATATAGTTTTTTTGGCCCTCTCTCTCAATGGTGAAGAATCACTTTAAAAATTCTAGTAGTCGGATCCAGATCCAGATCTTCACCAAAATTGAGTCAATTCTTCCTTGTCACACACCAAACCTGTCCACAAAATTTCATCTGGATCCACCTGTCCACAACTTTCTGAGTCCATGACCGGTTAAATTTGCACTTTAATTTCAAACACTGATGAGGCTCACGATGGATATATTCCACTTTTGATCTTTTTATAGATAACTAATTAATTAATGTAAATGTGACTGTTTGGGAGTTCGTTTATATTACGTCATGCCACGTCCCATCCCCTGTCTCATTCAATGAGTTTTAAATGTTTTCTTTTGGAGAAGATTTAAATTATCATCTCATTCATCATCAGGGAATAATGTTTTCACTCGGCAAGCGGAGCAAGCCATTTGACCTCAGACATATTTGTAATGACAGAGGTTTCAGCCCTGCTTGATACAATGCCACATAGCTATTTGGGCGGTGTATAAACGAACCTCAATCGCTGAGGCCGATATTCACAATGCCTGTGACACCTATCAGCTCAAAATAATTTTAACTGTCGGTTTGGTAGGTTTGCAAGTAAGGGAAAACTCATAGAGATTGTGAATATGACATCTCCAAAACGTGGAACTATGCTTATAAAGCTGTATTTGTATTCATAACAGTTTTAGTGTGTATTTATGTTGGTTTATTGAAAGAAGCAGTGGGAGGCCTTGTGTTAAGTTTCGCGTTAAGTCAGTTGGGGCCTTGGGAGTCGGGGGATAAAAAAGGGTATAAATAGAGACCGAAGGAGAAAGGAAGAGGAGTTCATAAAATGTGATAGATGCTCAATGTGGGCTTCGTCAACAATAAGAGAAACAGAGGGTTTTGACTGTTGCAGGAAGTGTGAGGAGATAGCCCACTTGAGGATACAAAGTTGAAGGAATGCAAAGATAATCTGCAGCATGCAGCAGAATGTGAGAAATTTGTAGATAATGGTTGGTTATGGTTGTTGAGTGAGGTTGCTGAGGATATTGGACGTGGTGGAGATGCAGCGGGGGCAGGCAGTGGTGTATGTGCAGCAATGGAAATGAGGTGTGGGAGACTTTTTGTGGGTGATGAGACAATTAAATATGTAGATTCTTCATTCTGCAGGAAGGATCATAGACATAGACTTCTGTGCAGTTTTGAAGGAGCAGGAGTTATTATGGACATTGAAGGAAGGGTAAACGATATTGTATCTGGTCATGGAAGGAAGAAGTTGGTTGTGATACACCTAGGTGCGAATGATGTCAGGAAAGTTTACTCAGAGGTTTTGAAAAATCGATACAGGATATTGGGTAAGCGGCTGAAAGCAAAGGGTTGTGAGGTCATGTTTTCTGGGTTTCTCCCAAGATTAGGAAATAATAGAGAAATTATGAGCAGAGCAATAGACATCAACCAATGGCTGAAAGAATGGTGTTGGGAGGAAGGTTTTTTATTTAAGAAGCACTGGGAATCATTTCAGGGACAAAGGGACTGTTTCCAGAATGATGGCTGTATGTTAAATAGAAAGGGGGCAGCGTATCCAGATCCGGATTCGGATCGTGCTATGTATATCTTTCAATGGTGAATAATCAAGAAAAAAATTATCGTCGCCAGATGTGGATCTTCACCAAAATCGAATCAGTTCTTCCTTGTCACACACTGAACCTGTCCACAAAATTTCATCCAGATCCGTCCACAAGTTTTGGAGATATCCTGTACACAGACAGACAGAAAGGGGTGAAAACATAACCTCCTTCACCTTTGGTGGCAGAGGTAATAATAGGGAAGATGTTAGGGACAAAAGATAAACGGAGCAGTTGATTTATAAGCCCCAAAAAGCTGATGCACTGGCTTATTTCATTGGGGTCCTTTGGTGAAAGGGATCGGTGGAGGAATGGCGGACAAGGCAGGAGGGGCAGGTCGAGAAAAACAAAGCAGCTAAACTCCCCCAAAAATTTTTTATTTTCAATTAATCTGGTTCATTTGGTTTTTAATGCGATCATTTTGATGTCATATTATCTTCTAAGTGCATCTAATTTAGCCCAGAGAATGCTCTCTGGAGGTTTCTCTTTCGTAAAAACAGTGTTTTATATTGTTCTGTTTTTTCTGCACTGTATCAGGCTGGACAGATGGCACAGAGTCGCGGCAAGAGTTAGGTGGACCAGATCGAGGTTCTGGCTGGGCAAAGGGGGGAGAAACAACTGGAGGTTGGAGTGAGAACAGAGTTGGAGATGGTCAACGGCGGCAGACCTGGGAGTCCTCAGGTATATACAATGTTCGTCTATATTTCTGTCTGAGAGACGCAACTTGGTCTCATTTTTAGCTCACCTGGAACGCGGTTCCCGGGAGCTTATGGGATAGCCCGTCGTCCGTCCTTCCATCCACAAATAGTTGTAACTTCTTCTCTGAAACTATACATACGATTTTGATGAAACTACCACAACATTCATTACCTTGTATGTACCAAAGTTTGCTCATGGCATTAAAAAAAATCAGCCCCCAAGGGGATCAATGAGCGTTGTCCCATAAAATAGGTATTTGCTTTCTCCTCAGAAACGACACACACAATTCCGATGAAACTTGAATACAACCTTCATCACCCGTGATGTACCAAAAGATTGTTCCTGGCATTAAAAAAATTTGGGCTCTAAGGGGGTGTGTGGGGGGGATTACTCTCAAATATGTATTTGCTTTCTTCTCTGAAACTCCAGACACATTTTTAATAAAACTTGACCACAACCTTCATCTCCCATGATGTAACAAAGCTTGTTCACACCATTAAGAAAATCGGGGTCGAAGGGATCTACGGGGGGGGGAGGTTTCCCCACAAAAGAGGTATTTGCTTTATTCTCAGAAACTACACAGTACACACACAATTCCGATGAAACTTTCACAACATTAAAAAATAGTCATTAGGTATTTACTTTCTTCTCCATGACATATTTTGTGGGTCATCCATACCTACCAGTGGTTATCTTTTCCAGCCACTACCAGGTGAGCGTCCAGGGGTATTGCCCCTATGTTTCTACTCTTATAATGATCCTCTTACAAGAAAAAAACCAGCTATATTTGCTCAAGTTTTATTGGCCTCTATCCAAATAAACAATCCTTCAAGGAAACAGATTGCTGTGCTCATACTTTTTTTTTTCATCAATTTGTATTTTGTCAAAACCTTACTTGCGAATGGACAAGTGAGAACTGAATAATAATATAAGAAATACTGACTTCATTACTACTCGTGCTCTTTCTGGAGAATTACTTTTTACGAGCAAATACAACTCCTTACTTCGCTGACAGGAATATTAAGGGGGGGGGAGCGTGGAGTAAGAAGGAGGGGAGGGAGGGAGGAGGGGTGCG
>BROF01000908.1:302456-325084 GCA_024346535.1 Eptatretus burgeri | reverse complement strand
ACCCTCCTCACCAGAAAACCTGGTGGGGGAGACGGTTTAGTCGCCGACAACCCGACCATGGAACAGGTTAGTACAGGTTTACATGGTACCTGTAGCAGGTCACAGATCGAACCTGACCTGACAACTGAAAGGATTTCAATCAAACTTTGCAAAAGTTTGGACTCTAATACAGTGATGAACTGATTATATTTTGGGCTCAACAGGTCAAAGGTCAAAAGTTATATACCCTTCAAAAATCATTTTGCAGATCATAATTTGCGAAAGAAGCATCTGATAATATTCTCTCTTGTACTTATCTCTTTTTTATTTTTTTCCTTTCGCGCTAGTTCTCTCATGTGACCTTTAATTGAGATCAAACGTGACAGTGGGTTGACATTTAACACAGGAGGAGGCATATAAATCAATGCATTTGCATCAAATTCTATTTTCTAATTTTTCTTTCTTTTGTGATGCATTTTCTTCTCTCCTTCCATCTCTTCGTTTTATTGCATAGGGTCAGTCACGAGGTATGAATCGCCATGAGGAAGCTCGCATGCAGAGGTTAATCCGACAGCTCATGGACATGGGATTCTCTGTAAGTCATTTTGTAATCTGAATATTATTTATAACTGTCGGGACCGTGCTTATTTTTGGTGCCATATTAGTCCCAGTCGAAAAATTAAGACTGCCAACCTTTTATTGTTTTACACAGAGAGATCCAGCTGAAGAAGCGCTCAAAAGCAACAACCTTAGCCTCGACCAAGCTCTAAGTATGAGCTAAGAATCTTCAAAGCTGCACTGCACACTCCCCCCTGCCCCTCACCTACATTCTTCAAAACTTCAGAACCTTTTTGTTTTAACAACTGCATATAATTTATATGTTAATATATTTAATTTGTTCAATTTTTCCTTTGTGAATCCCTACTATAATTCACGGACCCTTGTTTGTGCGTTTGTTTGTGGATTTGTTTGTCGCATTACTTCTCCTTCATTTCTTGTCCGATTGCATCCAGATTTGCGACAGAAGATTAGCATAACCACAATTGATGTGAATGGGTGTTTTTATCTCTGCCGGTGGTCTTGGGGAAGTGAGGGAGGGACGCAAATTCTCTATGTAAATGTGTATCGTGTAGCGCCCGCCACCTTCAGGTGGGGGAGGGCATTACAAGACTACCATTTACAGTGTAGTATTCCTGTCCCCATGTTTTCCAGTGCTGTGAGGTGTTTTGAATTGTAAGCAGTTGGTATGTTTTTGCTTCATGCACGCAACCCGGGTTATTTCTTTTTCCGTATTCGGAGCTGTCAGTTGCCTATACACTGCCCAAATAAAGGAATGGGTCAGAAGAAAGTGTTGCATGCTTGGACCAACATCACCCTTAGGGCGGGTACTTTGCTAAGTATGATTACAAATATCTGGACTCCATTTGGCTCTGCAAATTATATAAGTTAAAAAGAACTGAGATTTTACTCTCACTGGAACTTTTTGATGATTTTGAAAAAGTTTGGTACATTTAGCTACTGAGAAGTAAATTGTACATGAACAGGTTCTGAGAAAAAGGGATTCATACTTTACTTTTCCATTTAAAATCCCCCTACACTTCTGCTGAACAAACATCAATCTCAGCCTCAAATAATATTTTGAAAGCTACCATTAATAATCATTATCATGATTTATGTACATGTTGACAACCTGCATGCCACACACAGCTATACCGATGGGACACTCCATGCTGCAATGAGTGAAATTTTGCCAAAGTTAATTGGCAAGAAGCAACTGTAACATCATATCCTCCACAGATATACAGGGGTAAATGGTCTGTGTTCAATGGAAGTTGCTGGCCACCTTCATGAGGTGGAACTGGCAAATATGCTCGGCGAGAGGGTAATTTGGTTTCCCAAAAGTAGAAATAAACAACTTACGTCGACCATCAATGCCTTTAAAAAAAATAGTATTAAATATGGCTTATCTTCAGGAGCTAGAACATTGTTTTCTAGTCTTCCATTAATTTCAGCTTGCACTTCAAACCAATCCTCTTTATGCTCATGAAGTGTTGCCTATGCTCATTATACATTAGCAAAGTGCTCAGTATGCTCACAAGCACTTTCAACTTTGGATTATTTTGATTGCCTTTTCACCAACTTTGACGTACTGTACATCTTTGTCACACACACACACAAAAAAAATTTCAATGGTATTCATGCATCGTGCCAAATTATAGGGGCATGACAAAAATAGTAGTAGTCTAGCAATAATTAATGAAGCATGTCAGACAACCATGGTGAAATAGCTAAACTGGAACAACCTAATTTTATGAAACTCAGAAATGAACTTCTGAAAAGTAAACTGACTCACACCCTTGGTTCCTTCTCTTCACCCTCTACAGTTTTCTCCATCCTATGGAATGAATATCTAAGTTTGAGTGAAACACTTTTTTTATTTTATGTGGTTCATTCCTTCTTCCACCCCTGCTTTCACTTTGTTGATTATTGTAGATTTGTTTTCTAATAATAGTACTCCTGTTTTACACCCTGAGAGTTCTGTGACCTTGGTGTATGATGTGATGTTTTGCAGGTGCATTATTAGATCGCAAGGTTGATGGCAGTAAGCGAACTGTGGATCTGAGCAGAGGGTTTGGCATACGGCACTCTGTTCCCAAAGAGCAGGGTTCCTACTATGACAGGGTGTGTTTTTCCTGTCGTTTTTCTTGGTAGATTTGTGAGTGACTTGGTAAATGAGCTGAGCAGAGTAAGAATCAGGAAGTGTTATGTTGGCAGATAACAAAATGGTGAGCTGTCAGGTTACACAACTGCTTAACACTATTGCCGGTAGTCACAAAACAACATGACTAAGTTTATTTCTGTTTAGCTGTATTTTCAATGTCTTTCAGCTCCTTGTGTCATTGCCCCCATTTTACTGACGATAACTTATTTTCTCATTTTGCGATTCACCGATGGGCGATATTGTCCATTATAACTTGTCAACATTTTTGATGGTGAAAATCGGATAACTTTCCAGAACTTAACATGTTCATGGTGTGCTTTTGCGGTTTGAAACCAGCAACATAACTTATTTTGATAATTCTCTTCTTTTCTATAACATCTACATCATTATCACACAAACGTTTTCATGGGTGAGCGTTTCATCATACCATTTAGAAATGCTTACCGTAATCATTACAAACGACTTGCAGTAGACATCTGTAGATTCTGGCTCAAATAAATGAGACATCCTTTCAAAAGTAAAACGAAGTTTCATAGCTCATAAAGTTTCACAAAAGTTTTTTTTTGTCCATCCCCCCTCCCCCCTCCCCCCTCCCCCCTCTCCCCAAACTGGAGCCAGAAGCAGGTTGGTGTGCCCCTTTAACACAAAAAAGAGCAACATGCAAAATATCCTAAGTCAGGGGTTCAGTTCATGGTTTTCCTCCAAACTAACAGTTCGCTTATATCAGCAGGCAAGCGACTGACTGAACGTGTCCATACATCGAAGTCGGCTTGCTGAATAAGCTAACTTCAGGTTAGATGATGTGAGGAAGAAAATCACTTTCACTTTTTGGTCTTGTACACTATTCCCATATGTTTCAGTGCAAGCTGAGTGTTGGATAAGGTACTCTTGTCCAAATGAGCATAAATAATAGAAGTCAGAGCATGTGAGTGGGTGAACATGAAGTATTCAGTGCCAACCCTCTCCTGAAGTTTCTCTGCACTCCTTGAGTGGGGATGTGGACAGTTGCTTGAAACTGCAGCAGCATTGCTTTCAATGGACAGATCTCAGAAGTTCGTTAATAATCACTATTAACTGGTCCTTGGATTTGGTTAAAAACCTCCAAGTTGGATGCCTGGAATTAGGAGCTCACAGCTGTGTTTTAAAGGTGCCAACAAAAGAGGGATGCTGCAACATATAAAATTTAACTACATTTGGACTGTGAGAGCACAAAGTCAAAGTTCCTCTTCTGGGCTTATCGCTGTCATTTTCCCCTCCGAGTGAGTTAAGGTGAGTCGAGGCACTTTCTCAGGCCAAGGTGCTTTCTGTGCCTGCAAGGTTGAATTATTGTTTCTGACTAACAATTGGTTGTGGTACAGCTCTCAGCTGAGTTCATATTTAATTTCTCTGACCAATTATTTGAAGCAGATGTTGAGATTCCTCTGATTGTTTTTGAAAATCAATCAAAAGGCTCTAATTTGCTCTTCTTCATGAACTTTGGTGAGTTCCATAGGCAATCTTCCTCTCCATAGCATGAAGTAATTCCATAAATCTTGACAATCGAGAACTGAATGCGGAAAAAAAAATATATACAAAACCTAATTATTTTTCTTCTTCCACACTTCAAAGTATAATCTTAGAATTAGCACACAGGAGTGTTTCTATATTCATGTGGTAGCAGTTGAACCAACTTGCCAGCACTTAATATAGAATTTACTCATGCTCATCGAGTGTCTATTCTGGCAATGGTCCATCATTATTTGCATTGGGGGTCGCTTGTTTACCATTACCATCTCAGCATATACCTGTTGAAACTGGGACCTCAGATTCAAATCCCATACCATGATCATTTGTCAATTGTCACAATATCCTCTTCCTAATCATCCAGAAGGGACAGGTTTGAATCCTGTCGGACGTGATATTTCGATGTTATAACATCCTTGTCGCACATGTAATGTTGAAGTTTCCTCACAAGCTTTATTTTCTGTCAAAATGAACATCCTCACAAATTTTTCTTATTTTTGAAATCCAAAGCTCAGGTTCGAGGTCAGGCTCAGGTTCAGGCCCTTTTATTATTGTTTTTATGTGTTTTTTTTTTTTACGACTAATAGGTGTCCACAACCATTCTTGACCATTTTGTGGAACGTTGGTCGATGCTTTCACTTCTTTTTTTCTGCCCTTGCTTTTTCACTTTTATTACCCCGTGCATGCGAAGCAAAAAACGGGGTTAAGCAATTGCTTCATGTCTGTCGGTCCATCCGTTTGCTGTTTATGTTATCAGTTTATGATGGGCAGATTATGATCGAGGAACAACTTTTTAAAATCAAATGTTATATTTTGAACACGAATCGGAACATGTATAGGAAGACGAGTTTTGTTTTACCGTACTTTGGCTTTGAATCTGTCCTGATCGCACAGGTGCAGTGAGGAGTGAGATAACTTTTTACTCTGTTTGCCTGCCTGGCAATCAAACAAAATGAAAATAATTCAATACAGGAAACTTGCTGTTTTATAAGGACGTCATAAAGGACACATACGACAGGCACGAATAACTAATGTGACGTGTTAGATGGGATGGTGTAATAGCCGCTGGGAGAATGGCAGTAAAACCCGGAATTTTTTTTATTTGCCTTTAAACCTCCTTAAGCAATTATTTAAATTGAATTATATCCTGTACTTGAATACTGTCTAAATCAAATTGCCTTAATAGTACTTCCAAGAAGCATGCAATGTATCGATATATAGCATTAGATGTCATGGCATGTTTTTTGGCGTAAAGAAGAGACCGCCATAATGGCTATGTCCGATCAACTTGTCTTTATCGTCGCCACCATCAATATCACTACTGCATTATTGGATCAAGTTTATCAACATTATTATTAAAGGGAAGTTTCATGATCTTAATAACTCAAGGAAATAAACTTTATATTATGTTGTTCACACAGGAAAATAACCTTGGTGTTGGCTTCACGGTTAAGGTGGTTAGCTTAAGACCATAGGGTGTTGAATTCAGCCCCTGTCGTCCCATTAAATAACACCAGGTCAGTTGCCTCAGCTTGTCGTCCTCCCGAGGTCAGCAAAATGAGTACCAGCTTCCTGGAGACCAGGGGCACTGCATCAGTGGCACAGCCACGCTCCCAGCAATGATGCAACTTGCAGCTACAGGCTGCATACGAAATAATAATAATAATACTTTATTTTGTGTCTTAATAACTATTATATTAATGAAAATAAATGCAATAGCACAATAACAATGCACAAACATGTTAATTAAGGATACAGTTAAAACATGTTGATTCATTTTCTTGGGTTGCCCAAATTATTTTTTAATTAACCTCCGCCATCTAAGATGGACGGAGGTTACTGTTTTCACCCCTGTCTGTTTGTTTGTTTGTTTGTTTGTGAACAGTATTACGGAAAAACTCCTGGACGGATTTCAATGAAACTTGGTGGGGGGGATGAGGTATGGTCCAAGGATCATGCCATTAGATTTTGGACTTGGTCCAAAGTCCAATATGGCCGCTATGGCGGCTATTTTGAAAAAAATATTTGAATTTTTGTTTTTGCATTTCTACATGTTTTAAGTAATTTCCAACCAAAAATAAATAAATTTGTTAGAGAAAAAAAAACAAATTTTGCAGCTTTTTTTTCAAAACAATTTCGATTTTTTTTTTTTGGCATTTCTCCATGCGCGTCGATCTAGTTTAGTTTATTCAATCGTGGTTCAGTAGAGTCTGATCCATTTTGACCTACAATGAATAGGACATCAGGTTCACTTAAGTGACCCAGCACTATTGGCGGCGGAGGTTTTTGCACTGTGCTCCCCCTCTAGTTTTAAGTATTGTTTTTGGATTATGGATGAATGTCCTCGCAACCCTCTTTCACCATGGCCCATAATTTGATGGCATTGTGTTTCAAAACAAAACAAAACCAAAAACCATCAACTTTTAATTGGTGAATCAAAGTATAAATTCAAAGTTCTCAATCATCTGTCTGCAAAATCAGGAAATTGAAAAAATTGAGTGCAAAATATATTGTTACAATGATCATCACCTGAACTGAGCGATTTGGGAAATTTGCATGAAAATCGTGTCTTACACAGAACCTGCATACATTTCTGCACACAACCTGTGTCAATATGCTGTATAATTTGGCTTCTACTACTGTAAGTCTACTACTGTAAAGCTTCTACCATGTGATCTACTGTAAGTCGGTTTGTTCTAACCTTGTTAAATGCAATTGTGGTCATAAGTTCATTTACCAATGTGGGACTTTCAAAATAATGTATAAATGCTAATGAGACCTTTCGTGCATCCACTTGTGTGTGCACGTTTTCAGTGGCTCACTTCTGTTAGCGCTGGGAATTTTTGCCTGCCATTGCTAGTGTGAAATCTGTGAGTGAAATAGTATTTTTAACATCATCTTCAGCATTTAAACGAAAGAGTGGCAATTTTAAGATGGTTAACCATAATTGTTGTGTCCCTGGATTTAAATTGGACTTGCAAAAATGTACGACATACGAGACATATCCTTGAATGCGAGGTGTTAAGTTCCAATCAATTCCTGTTAATATCAGTGAGCGCTGGTAGTAGATATTAAAAAAATAAAAACACACACTTTATAACAGACCTTATTAAAGCTCTTCCTCCCTCCCTCCCACACCAACATGATTAATAGTAAATATCATTTTAAACTTCCCCTGTACATTCAAAAGCCCAAATTATGTCCTTCCCATCAATGTTTAGAAGCATCCAAACCAGATACAGTGTTTCCCTCAGGGGCTAAAGTGTCTCTTCCTACCTCTGGTGCATCTTGCTCCCACGTAAATAATAGTCGACACGATTTGTGTCGAAGAGTTGATTATCGTCATGTTGTGGAATGCCGGACGAGACCCTCACTTTTTTTTTCTGCCGCCCTCACTTTTTCACCTTATTCACTTTTTAATTGTTTTTTCCTCCACAACCGCTTGAGCGATTGAGATGAAACTTCAACATAGGAGTGTTGACCCATGGAGATTTTTTTTTTAACCAAAGTTTCATGATTAGATGGAAAATGTGGCTGGTGTTCCAAAAAGTCTGTTTTCTGTAGGCATGGGTTGCAGGGTGTTTCATGTATCAGGAATAAACGGCCTCACCCTCGCCTGACTTCGGCTAAATCACCAAGTCTGCCATGTTCACAGGAGGCATTCCCGCAAGGTTCAAAGTCAATTCACTGGAAGCGATCCATCAGGGGTTTGGAAAGCACACACATACAATCTGGCCTTCCACCAACCCACATCATCGGGAGTTTCCAGTATGGACAGTTGCTCTTTCGGTGAGCTGAGAAAGTTCTCAAATTCTTTTGTTGTGCAGAGGGAGAGTCCTTTCTCTCAGTTACTTTTCCAAATATTTTCGGCTACTTTTGGAAAGTTTGTGAATCCTTTCAGGCAACAATCCTTATCTGGCAGACATGATATATTTTAGGGTGCCCAGAGCACGCACCACTGTTTTTAGGGGTTTCTGCGCATGCATACCGAGCATCCTGAGGTGTATTATGTAATTTTGAAATCGCCGTATTAATTGACATTTATGACTGTGGCTGTCATAATTGCAATGCTTTCTTTTCTTTAACTATTTGCTCGCTTCATATTTGATACTTAACAAATTTTCAGATTCAGAGATGAAATAGTTCAAATATCAGGTAAATGTTTCTTTAATGCATTGTGTTCGGCTTTTTGCCGATATTCTTTCCTTGCAGTCAGCTTTCGGAAGCTTTTCTACTGAAATATTTTCTTGAAAATATTCCAAAAACAACGGGGTCTGTTCGTTTGGTGTTTTAATCTGAGAACTTAGATTGTGATGTGGATTATCACCAGGTTAGAATCCCTTGTACTGGTGTTGATTCATGTTCATGTATTTGTCTTGATGAGTTGTTTACACTCAGAAAAAAACTTCATTTAATTTCTTCTTCAACCTCATACCCTAAAAATTCTCCCCAGGGAGGTCCCTCTCAGTTTTTCACTGGGAGATCACTGCCATCACCTCGTGGTTTAGGGCCTGGGGCGAACCCGGGCCAGTCACACCTTCGTACTCCAGTTCCTTCACAATTTGTCCCTCCCCAGGTTTGGCCATTGCTTAATTTTTTTTTTCTGATAAATCTCTTGCATCCACATTCTTTGTAACCTTTTCATCCATGCATTGCATTCACTTAAATGTTACCACTCTGACACTGACAGGTGACTCCTCAACTTATACAAGCGATGAAGAATGGAGGTTTAAACCCAGCATTGCTGGCTTTATCCCAAGCTCACGTCACGCCTCAGCATCTGGCACTCATCAACCAACTGAGTCAATTGCAGCTGGTATGTGTGCTTTACCATTCTTGTGCACATGTGAGGGAATATGGCACAGGGACATTGAGGTTGAGGTCTTGCTTGTGTAAATTAATTATTATGATGAAAGCAATTTGCCAATCCAGTAATAACATGAGCTCACGTCAAGATCATAAGCTGGTTTGTTCATTTATTTTGAAGATTGTCATAATTTTGTATGCAGCATGAGGCTGCTGATTTGCATCATTGCAGGGACCACGGCTGTGCCACTGGTACAGTGCTCCCTATAGGTTAGATCAGGAATTTGGAATTTTGCCAGGGTGCCGGTGATAGCTTGCCTACTCTTTGAAAGGACACCGTGAGATCTTTCACATCCACCAAGTAATGCTGGTAGGCATTTGAAGATGACAAATAAACGAGAACCGAGATAAATCTGGGGTTTTGATGGTTTATATTTATTTTATTTTATTTGGAGAGTAGTTGATATGTCAAATGGTTTGCAAAGAAATATGATGGAAGCAAGAACAGCTGATTAGAAAAATAATCATTTGTTAAATATCTTTAAGTAACAACAACATGCCACTACAAGGGTATTGGGAAAACATGGCAGAAAGGAGAGCGCATGTGCTTAGAAGCATGTATGCATCTGTGCATGTGTATGCTAAGTTTCTCTCTCCAACAATTCCTTGTCATTCTAGGCTCATCAGCAGCTTGTTATGCAGCAACAGTTCCTCCAGCACAACCCTCGCCTTGCCTCAGCTGTCGGTCGTCAGAAGGAACAGCAGGTGCAAAATTCATCAGCATGTAAACAGATCCAACACTGGAATTTTTTTTTGAATTTTCCTTTTTGAGCGTTGACTTTTGAACATTTACCTTGAGCTTCCAGTGTTCATGTACTGCTTTTGTGCAATTCCTTGCTTCAGATGAGCCGAACCATTTCGAGTATGCAGCAACAGATTCAGCACTGTCAGCGGCAGCTGGCCATGATGTTGGCCCCTCGTGGCTCATTGCCTCATCCTGCTACAACTCCTGTCAACCATCTCGATATCTTGCCCCCAACATCACCACTGGATGCCGCAGCCCGAGATGCTTCAGCCTATGGTCTTTTAACGAGTCATGGTCGTCCAACACCTCCAATGTCACAGGCTTTCCCTTTACTATCTGGAGGTGTAATAGGGAGTGGATCTGCCTGTGTAGGAGGTGGAAACAGTTTTAAGCGGACCCCAGGATCACCAGGGAGACGTAAGAGCTGGAAAGGAGGTGGAGTGCCAGGCGACCGTCGCGGTGCAGGTGAGACACGTGATGCATGCAAACCATACTCTGCTCTCTTTTCCTTTTCATTGACTCTTTCCTTGCTCTGTTCTCTTCCTTCCTTTTAATTACAACGACCAGTCTTTCCTAACACCCTCACCAACACTCAACAGCTCCGTGCTCCATGCATCTTTCACAAGTAAGGGGGGAAAGGCAAAAACAAAATGTATTATTTTTATTATCATAATAATAATAATACGCTTGTTCGTATGTCCATCCATCTGTCTGTCTAACATTCCATTACACCCATTGTTTGGACAGTTCGCCTAACTCCACCCACAATTTCCACGTGGGGGGGGGGGGGATCATACAGTCGCCATGTTGGGGCTCACTGCTATGCGAAGTTAAAGACTTCTTCGGAGCTGTCATATTCACAATTGCCAGGCCCTCGCTGTAAGTTTTCCCTTCATTGTAAAACAGCCAAAGTGACAATTAAAAGGATGCCAATAGGTGTCACTGACCCTGTGAAAATTGGCCTCAGCGATCGAGGCAGCGGTCTGATGCCTTACATACCGCCCAAATAACTGTGGTATTCTCTCAAGTCGGGCTTAAACCTAGGCAAGAGCATTTAAAACCCATGCTATCTACCTGGCAAAGGCCTGCCTGCATGCGCGCATGCTTGCATATGCAGCAACGTTTGCTCACCTCCGGTCAGCTCACTCTGAATCTGATTGGTACATGCTACACTTTGGGGAAGCCGTTTTACATTCAAAACTAAACTGTCAGCCCTGGTGGGAGGTGGGGGGGAGAGGAAGAGGGGGGTGGGAGAAAGAGAGGGAAGAGGGGGGTGGGAGAAAGGGATGGAGAGGGGTGGGAGAGAGTGAGGAGGGGGGGGGATTCCGGCAGATGTGACGGCCAGTTTTACATCCATCCAAGAGACGGCACGCACTGATCAATCACCCTGCCTGTGAAACACCGGGATGAAAGTTTATAGCTGGGTCGGGATTCGAATCCAGGCTAGACAGCTTAGAGCAAGCATGTGTTCCTTTGGGCTAGCATTTCTTTGCAACAACTGGAAACATTTTTTACTCATTGTAATTTTCTAATTTATTTTGCCTTCCTTACTCTGGAGATGTCCCCACGGAGTACAGAGCCATGCGGAAGCTTGAAGAGCACTCGCCAAGTGGCTTATGCACTCAAGCAAGCACTTCGACCAAATGGTTGAATAAACTTAAAAAAAACGAAACGTTTAATTTGTTTACGTGTATCTATCGATGGTGAAGTGACAGGTCGTATAAAATGAAAGAAGATCGTACAAGAGGGGAAACGTCAAAATAAAATTGCACATTTTCAACAAGCGAGCCACCGCCCGAGGGACTGCATGACAATGCAGGGCCAAATGCAGGCGAGTGGGGCTTGAACTTTGTTCAAGTCGATCAATTATATTTAATGACTATGCGAATACTTTTGCCGTGTATGGCCACGGCTTGGAAGCAAACAACCAAGCAGTTTGTATAGAGTTGTGAAGTGCCTTAATCACTCAAGCAAGCTCTTCAATGAACCCGTTAATAAGGAACGGCTGGCTTGGCAAGCGATTAGCGATCGCCGATCAGTTATCGAAACATCATTCACCCAGAGATGCTTGGAATGTCAAATAATGTCCGAATTGGACAAATGAACACTTTTTTTTTTAGTTGTCAGAACTGCAGCTGAGGTCAAATAAGAAGTTTAAATTTTGAAATTTGGCTCAGATTTCGAGATTTGAGAGGTTACGACAGGTGCGGAAATGAAATAAAGCCACAAACTCTGGCATCTCCAGGCATTTATAAGCATTGTAATGTATACAGCGATTCGTAGGTATGATGATCAGACATTCACTGATATAAGTGAGGAAAGTGGGGAAAAATAACTGTCATTAAGAAACTTGTGGCCTGTTTCAAGTAAAGGCATTGTTGAGCGGGCCAAAAAAAGGCGAATTAAGACCCCATCGAGGGACAGCGAGGTGACCAAGGATGAGCCTTGACAAAGGATAATTAAATAAGGCCGTTAATTATAATCTTCAAAAGCGGTGTTTAAATTACCCCAAACACCCAATTTTCATTCATGCAATCCCTTCGAGTTACCTTAGTATGCATGCATGCATGCAAATTTTGCGGTTGCTCAGTTTCATGGTTTTGGAATTATGGAGGAGACGAACGGATGGACTGACTGGCTGATGGACACACACTGACATTTATTAGTATCGATTACTGCCCTTGTTTTCTGTAACGCCTGTGCAAATCTCCAACCTCGTCCCCGTCTTCTATTACTCAAATGTTTATCACGTCTTCTTTTTCCTTTCACCTCTTCTCACACTTCTTACACTCTCCCAACTCCCAGCTCAATAGCAGCAGCACATCACACACTTCCTGACTTACACATATAGTCATCGTTAACTCCACACACTCAAACAAAACTTTCTCACACTTAGTCAAGATGCTCGACCTCGCATTGCTGACTTGTCTTTTCAGAAATGTAATCAGACCAACAGTGAAGGCTAGCTCACACCCAAAACATGCTGTCCCTGCCCATCTTTGCTAATGTTCTCCTGTATGTGCTTCCCCCTCTCAATACCCTCTGGTCCTCCAATATCAGAGGTCTGTGCTCCAACCTCAGATGTGTCCATCCAGGCTGCTGCAGTTGACCCAGATATTGTATGTCTTGCAGAAACATTTCTTTCACAAGATGTCCACCTCTCTCTTCTCTCTCCTCTCTTCTCTCTTCTCCTCTCTCCTCTCTCCTCTCTCTCAGACTGTTTTGTCTATCTCTCTCTGAACCATGTGAATTAGTCACTTTGTAGAGTGTTTCTCTGTCTTTATTTTTGTTTATTGAACCACGTGCTCCCCTTGGGAGCATTGGCTAGTGGGGGTGAGCGGAGATTGGTGGGGGGAGGGGGGGGCAGAGAGTTGTACCAATGACCTGACCCTTGGCACTACCAACACGGATGCAAAATTTGTTGTAGATTAGCCAAGCCCTGTTGCTTATTTAAATGATTTTCTGATGTACATGCACACACACATGCAGATATTTGCCTTATTTAATACTAGCAGGGGTACCTGGCATTGCCCAGTGCTGTTCTTATCCTGTTAGCATTTTAAAGAAATCAATTTGGGGTTTTTTTTCCATTTTTTGTTGGTGCTTAAAGCATTACACCAATGAGGGAATGGGTTTGGGAATCATTTAATATCACCTTTCACATTGCTACAACGGCTTTGGCACGACAGAGCAAAAAAAAAAAAAAAAAAAATCATTTAATATCATCTTTCACATCGCGGCAACTGCTTCGGCACTACAGAGCAAAAAACCAGAATCCTTTTGTTTTTGTTGCCAAAATTTCAAAAAAATATTTTTGCCTAAAACACCCTCGACACTCGCTGATGAACGTTTGACAGTTTGAAGATCAGTTTGGCCATCTCTGATAAAAATGGTAAAACACACAAATGGTTTTCTTATAGTAGAGATAGTAGGATTCCTGTCTTTTTCTGAGTTGGTCTTTTTTTATGTGCTTTTTTTGTTGTTGTTGATCTTTAATTTCCAAAATAACTTTTTTAAGAAGCTGGACCCATAGTACATTGGCTGTTTCAAGTACTTTATGCTTTTATGAGCTTTTCTTGCTATCATATGTGTGATTGATGCTATATTAAAATGTCAGTGCAGCAAGATAGGTTGGAAACTTATTTTTGGGCTCCATCTAGGTTTTGGAGGAGCGATGGTGACTGTTGACAACATTCAGCCACAGTCTCGGCTGAGACGCTGGACTCTCCCCCACAGCCTGGATAGCATGGATTGTCCCACATCCAGCAATGCGCACGGTCAGCCTTCTTCTTAAACTTTTCAGACAATTGTTAGATTTGGCAATTCTAGTTCAGTATAAAAGCTTGTATATATTTCATCTGAAGGACAATAACATTAAGACACAACTGCATACTTTTGCATGAATGACAAAATAGGAGGCTGTGGAAAAATCAACATAGGATATCAAGAAGTTTGTGGACTTCCTATGTAGGGATGGCATGGACACTCCATATGTTTAATACAACACAAATCCTCAAAAAAAAAGTTGAACAAGATACAGAGTTATAAATCTATAAGGTGCCAGTCATCTGCGGAGGATTTCACATTCGCCAACATTCATGAAACTATTTGGCAGCATTGAGCCCCAAAACTGACCGACCCAAAACAGCCCATTTGTAATTCTTCTTCTACGTCTTCGTCTTCGTCTTTTTCTTCGTCTTCTTCTTCGTCTTCTTCTTCGTCTTCTTTCAAAGTTGCTTTAAGCTCAGGTATTGGTTTAAACACGAATATACTGCATTTTACAGTGGGAAGATCAATGACTACTCAAATTTTTTGTAACGTGAAAGGGTTCAACAAAATACGCATTTCAAAGTAAGCATAGCTGCATAACTCTGCTGAGGGCAATGAATCACTAAGAAGGTTAAGTGGGACCATGCTTCTAAATCAGTTTGGTGGGGGTGGGCCCATGGCGACACAATTTCCCGAGCATTAATGACACCTACATGGGAGTGGTTAACGTCATAATATTATGTACAGTCCCACAAATTTGTTTTTATTTTTATTACTTGTTGAATCCAAAACAGGGGCAAAACAAGAATGCCACTTGGTAGAATGCATACCTCCAACAGGCTGAACAGTTTACATGTATCCCATTGGTAGGCCGGATATGCATCCAGACCTTAACCAAAGTCTAATTGGCTTGTTCTTGTCACCAACCCAACTCCTCCGCCGAGTTTTGTCATAATCCATCGACAACTTTTTGAAATAGATATATACTAGAACGAGACGACCCGTGAACCCGTTAAGTTCCCATTGTGACCGGTTGATGAAGAAAATCATTTCAAGAACAAAAAAAGATAGCTCCAGCGAAATATACCGCTGAGGTTGTTTGATCAAATTCTCCCGAAGAGTACTTGACTGATTCGGGAATTGGTTTTTTAATAATATTTTTCTTGCCCAATTTGAACCAAACTTGATAATGCACACCACAGGTGAATGGTGAGTAAGGTGGCCCGAAAAATTTTGCACTATCGTGTACCGTTTTGGCTGTATTTTGGGAACATACACACATATATGTATATATATATATATATATATATATATATATGTATATATATATATATACACACACATACATACAGTGGGGAGAACAAGTATTTGATAAACTGCCGATTTTGCAGGTTTTCCCACTTACAAAGCACGTAGGGTCTGAAATTTTTATCATAGGTACACTTCAACTGTGAAAGACGGAATCTAAAACAAAAATCCTGACAAGAGGGGAGCACTCGGTAGAGTGCAAAACCTCCGCCGCCAATACTGCTGGGTTACTCAAGTGAACCTGATATCCTATTCATTCAATTTGACATCAACAATGCTCACAGAGTTATAGTTTGCAACTTTCCCTTTTACTTTTAACTTTTACATACTCAATTCATTCGTCATAACTAGATTCCTTGAGACAGAAATTGATTTTATGTGGGTATATCCACCTGAAGTTCCAAAATCAGCCGCAATTATAATTTTGGCATGTTTTTTTTGTTGGAAATCACTTATAACATGTAGAAATGCAAAAAAGAAAAATCGAAATTTTGTTGAAAAAAAAAGTTGCAAAATTTTTTTTTCTCTCTAAATTTTTTTTTGGGGGGGAGGGGGTTGGAAATCACTTAAAACATGTAGAAATGCAAAAAAAATTCAATTTTTTTTTTTTTCGAAATGGCTGCCATTGCGGCCATATTGGATTTTGGACCACGTCCAAAATCTAATGGCATGAACCTTGGACCATACCTAATCCCCCCACCAAGTTTCGTCGAAATCTGTCGGAGTTTTTCCGTAATACTGTTCACAAACAAACAAACAAACAAGCAGTCATAGACTGGTACTTACGAAATCGTCAACTTGACCTCTGACCTTGTCTCATAAAAGCTGTCTCAAGAGAAGGTAGCGACGCAAACCAGAAGTTTCTACGATGATTCTGTTCCAAACCATCAAAAATCGTATATTTGACCTCACTGTGACCTTGACCTTTGACCGATTTTGACCAAAATCTAATCAGCACTAGCCATCACCCTCCTGAATCACGTGGTGTAGTTTGACATTGGTAGCTTCTTCCGTTCTCGAGTTATCGTGCCTACAAACAAACAAACAAACAAACAGAAATGGAAGGCATCAATATACTTACGAAATCTTTATATTTCGTAAGTAACAAACAAACAAACAGAAAGGGGTGAAAACAGTAACCTCCGATCTTCGATGGCGGAGGTTAAAAATCACATTGTATGAATTTTAAATAATTAATTTGCATTTTATTGTATGAAATAAGTATTTGATCACCTACCAACCAGTAAGAATTCTGGCTCTCACAGACCTGTTAGTTTTGTCTTTAAGAAGCCCTCCCATTCTCCACTTGTTACCTGTATTAACTGCACCTGTTTGAACTCGTTATCTGCATAAAAGACAGCTGTCCACACTCAATCAATCAGACTCCAACCTCTCCACAATGGGCAAGACCAGAGAGCGAGCTGTCTAAGGACATCAGGGGCAAAATTGTTGACTTGCACAAGGCTGGGATGGGCTTCAGGACAATAGGCAAGCAGCTTGGTGAGAAGGCAACAACTGTTGGCGCAATTACTAGAAAATGGAAGAAGTTCAAGATAACAGTCAATCTCCCTCGGTCTGGGGCTCCATGCAAGATCTCACCTCGTGGAGCCTCAATGATCATGAGAAAGGTGAGGGATCAGCCCAGAACGACACGGCAGGACCTGGTCAATGACCTGAAGAGAGCTGGGACCACAGTATCAAAGAAAACCATAAGTAGCACACTACGCCATCATGGATTTAAATCCTGCAGCGCACGCAAGCTCCCTCTGCTCAAGCCAGCGCATATCCAGGCCCGTCTGAAGTTTGCCAATGACCATCTGGATGATCCAGAGGAGGAATGGGAGAAGGTCATGTGGTCTGATGAGACCAAAATATAACTTTTTGGTTTAAACTCCACTCGCTTTTTTTTTTTTTTCGAGATATCCTGAAACTTTTTGAAACAACTTTTTGAGATATCCTGCTCACAGACAGACAAACAGCCAGGGGTGAAAATTTAAACCTCCGTCCATGTACCGTGGCGGAGGTAACTCGGTCTCAGATAGGAACAATAAAACAAGTCAACTCAGCCATTTTCTTTCTTATATTTAGCTGTAATTATCGAGGCTCAAATAAGGGCAACATGAAACAAGGAGAAACTTTAAGTTCACAACAGATATGCAAGAGGAGAGTGAAAACATTCCATGGTTGTGGTTTTGGAGACATGGGGTGGGGGTTGAGGGATGAAAGACTTGTGTGCAAATTGAATGTCCATTTGTATTGTGGCTGACTTGCAAGGATGCAGATTAATCAGCAAAGGTGGGATCATTTCCATGGAAGTAAGTCCCTCATGATTTCTTCTCAGGCCAACTTAAGCATGGGTATTAAAAGTGTTTACCTGTGTCACCTGTATATCTCAGTACAATGGGTAACTGATGTACAGGTCATGGACAAAAAATGGAAACACCAATGTAAAGCCACTTAATATGGTAATGGGCCACCACGTGCGACCAGTACAGCCTGTATGCGCCATGGCATAGAGTTCACCAGTGTCTGGAATTCTGCAGGAGGGATGTGGCACCTTTCTTCCACAAGAGAGTCCATCAACTCGCACCAGTTTGATAGAGGTGGAAAAACACTGTCTCGGACGTCGTTCCACAATTTCCCATATATGCTCGAATGGGTTCAGAGCTGGTGACTGAGAAGGCCTTGACATATGGATTAACATCAGTGTCATGCTCATCAAACCATTGAGTGACCACACATGCTCTGTGGATGGGGGCATTGTGGGTCGCCTCTTGCAGTCATGCTTGCCATAATTATGGACAACCAGGCCTGTGCCATTTTCTTATACATGACACGAAGCATGCTGGGATGTTATTTGCTGAATTAACACATGGGCCACACCTGTATGGAAGCCATTGCTTGGTGTCCCTCATTTTCCCAGGTGTTTCCAGTTTTTTTATCCACCACCTGTAGGTTTGCAATATCTGCTTGAAGATTAACAACCAATTGCTGTTAAGTAATCATAATGTTATTGGAGGGTTGAGTGGAGTGGGGAGGGGGCCGGGGATGAAAGACTTGTGATCAAATGGAATGTTTATCATATTGTGGAAGAGCTGTTGGTGGTGTGGTCATCAAGGAATGACAGCAGATGGCCAACTCTGACATTTTGGAATCACTGATTAGTGAAGGTTCGCATTTGCACTGTACAATTATAATGCTGGAAAATAAGTAGAAATGGAACAAAATTTTCCACTTCAAAGGACTTGATTTTCGAGTTGGAAGTTAAAGACACATGGAGTCTGTTTTCAATTTGGGAATAACGTATACAGTATAAATATGCATCTGACAGTGGCAATCCATCTAGGATTGGATTTATTTTTGAAACTTTTCTTGACTTGTCGTTAATACTCTGGAACTCTGTTGAGTACGGGCCTCCATTATAGATTATTCTTAAGAATTCTGGAAGCGAACAAGGAGTATATTATTGGATGGATGTACTCAACCCCATGTGATGTCGGAGGTAAGTGGCCAGCTCCACCGAAGAGCAAGTTTTGACGGGAGTAAAATTGCTTGTTTTACAGAATACACTTGGAATAGAAAAGCCAAGTAAGCAAGTTTTAACGGAATAGCAGCAAGGGACCATCTGTTTATTACGTATGTGAATATGGCAAGACTTTTGACCTACCCCCCTCCTCCTCCCTTATGCTCCATACATCCCTTTTCCCTTCCCTCCTTTCTCCTCCAAGCCTTTTCCTTCTTTCCTTGACTTCTCCCACACACCGTCAACTTCTTTTGTATATTTTAATAACCCCCTTTTTGCAGTTTGACTTTAGCCACCTCTCCTTCCGCCCCCTTCTCCATACCCTTGTGCACATGTGATGATTAGATTGCTATTAGCTGACGCATGGGTTCCTGAACCACATTTTGCAAAATATATTGCTAAAATTCGTTTTCTGCTTTGTGACGACCCAACTTTGACATGCATACCTTGGAAAGCTTTCAAATTGAAAACAAAGCTTTCTTGTAAACCTGTTTGTTATTCATTCATGAAACTGTGATTATGAGGACAACCAAATAAAAAAAAATTAGTGAGTTTTTTATTATTATTATTATTTTATTTTTTTAACATACACCAATTCAACATTTGGCATACTTTTTTTTCTTTTTTTCCTCCTTGCTGTGATTTCTGGGCTTATGAAAAAAACACACACACACACACACACACACACACACACACACACACACACACACACACGAGTATAATGGCCAGTTCACACCTCAGTCTAATGAATGCAAAATTAAAAGGTCCATCAAGACAGCCTGGAGAATTGAACAATTTCATGCCATCTAAGGGTAGTAAGTACAGTGAACTGATTACCATAATCTAGATGGAATCTTCTTTAAAACATCTGACTGCCAGCTTCAGGATTATTTTGTCCAGTTAGGCCAGTGCAAAGAAACTAAAGGTTCTTGCGTGGGCTGGCCAGCACATGCTAACTTCATGAATCCCACTTTGTACAGCTGAGACTTTGGAGTGCTTTGAAAATGCATGTTTTGGGTTTTTTTGCACACATAGATGTCTTATATAAACATTTACAATGTATTGGAAAATACATTTTGGCCTGATCCTTGTATTTATGGTTTGGGTAAAGTATTATGGTATGGCCCTGGACATTAGTAGACACTGGATAATATCAAAGGTGGGATTTGAACTTGGAAACCCATTATTATGAGCTGTGTGCTTGGTGGAAACTCCAAACAGGCCAAATATTGTTTCTTGTTTTGCTTGTTCAAGCATCTAAGTGTGCTCATATCTGCAGCATGACGATGGGTTTGGGCTTACAGAATCTCACACAATTTTTTCGATAGTGCCCGGGTTTAATTTGTATTAACTATAATGTTCACCTCAACTAAATGCACTCATCGACCTGCTTTCTGAAACAGCTGTGACCACAAGATATATTTTACTGTGAATATTCTGATCTTGAGTTATTTGCTATCTTAATTCGGTACTGTCTGGATGCAGCATCTCTCCGAACATCGACTTCTTCAGATTCTCCTCTAGAGGACTCTCCATTTGATTCCTATGATGCAGCCTGTCATGAAGCTATTTCTGACCCAGCTGATTGCTGGTCGAGCCATAAGGTACACCCAGACAAGGTGTCCAATGGGTCTGGATCAGCAAGCTGGCCCCCTGGTAAGTGCCGACTTGCTCATTTAGCATTTTTGTTTTATTTCCCTGTGCCATGTTGAAAGGGCCCTTTTCTACAGGGAGGGAATGTGTGCCTCCTCATGACAATGAGAGAGCAGCAAGCCCTGTGCTTCTGCTTTGTTGGAAATGCCATTGATGTTGAGAGCTTTGCATTCTACAGCATCCAGTTGAGAGAGGTGTAGAGAGGGGGTGGAGAAACCAGCCCATAAGGGAGAGCAGTACTCGAAAGAACCATGGACGAAGGCCTTTGTTGGCTGTGAGTAGCTCAAGTTTGCCAAGGAACGACTTAGCATGATGGATGATGCCTCGTCTACAGCTAGCTTTTGAGTCCAGTTTTGATATGTGGTCCACCTAGGAGAAGTCATGATTGAAAGTGAGGCCAGGTTGATCATAGACAGATCAAACGGTTTGATAGATCGAAGGGAAACTTCACCCACATGTTCCCCAAGCCTTGGAGATACCAGGATGTTCATGAATAATTTATAGGTCACATGGTCTGGCAGCCATACTGGATTCAACGAAAATCTTTAAAGGTCCCATGACACTCAAAACTTTCTGGTTATTTATATATTAACTTTACCTTCCAAGTGAAGAAATCACCCATGTTTCTTTTTAAAATAAAAAATGGGATAATTAGACCAATATTTCGAACATTTCTGGTGCTTTTCACAACTTGCTATGCCCCGCCCCTTAAAAAAGTTGACTTCAGCGAACCGCAGCCTTCACGTCATCTGCAGAACGCAACTCGCACAGAGTGGATTGACTAGATGTTGCGCGCCGTATAAAGTACATACAAATGCATTATGCACATGGTGTTTGCTATCTCACTGATCGTCTCAATTCCTGTGATTGTTTCGCGGAAAAGAAATTCTGCTTCTGAGCCGTGTCTGCACAACAATCACGAGGCATTTATTTATCCCTTTACTACCTTGTCATAGTCGTGTACAAATCCAAAACATGTATGCACAATAAAGGGCTATACCATGTCCACAAAATATATAATGTGACTGTTGAACCTTTCCATTAAAAAAGAAACTTACAGGGACATACAAGTAAAATACTAAAGATTAATATTGCATCATTTCAAGGTGCAAGGAGATAATTTTAAAATCAAACCATGTGAAAAACCTGCACCCACATTTTGCAGCTTATTGAATTGTTCGTTGAAACCAGCCTGCTGGGATAGGTATGATTCCACATACATGCAAGTCAGGTATGACTGCACTCGATATACATGGGTTTATTCTTAAGTGAAGGTACTGCTTCCTATTGGCTTGCTATTCATTAACATTTAGCCAAAATGCTGTAATAAATGAACAGGGAAAAATGTGTTGGCACAACTATGAAAGACAAATTTTTCTGTCCTATTACATGGCCTCATAGCCTCGGGACTCTTACGCATCGACTTATACATTGTCTACATGCTAATACAAGTTACTTGTAAGCTCTAGGGTCTCAACTAGTCCGATAAATCCGTCGTCCGTCCGACTAGTCCGATAAATCTGACGTGCTGCAGCTGTCTTTTATTATTCTCTTTTCTTCATTGTTTTCTACTGGTGCTACATGACGACAGTAGGATAAAATAAATAAAAATGCAACAGAACGTCAGATTTATCGGACTACTCTAGACAATTGTGTCACAAGGTATGTTCTGCACACAAGTTTTCATTGTATCCGGACAGCGAGATTGCTTCGTTTTATGCGCGTAGAGATACGACCGATGACATGGCCTGGCCTTGCTTGTGATTCATTCGCCGCGGTGCAACATGTCTGCTGTGCTGGTCACGTCACCTCACTAAAATATTTCTGATATCGAGCAGTATGCAAGTCGAATTTACATTATTGAATTACGAATAGGATTTAATCTAACCAGTTGTTATTGCCAAGTCTTCCTTCGATGTCCTCCCGATCATCATGAACTCTGGGAATTTCATCGCCATTTTCCTCTGCTTGTCCTGCTTCGGGCTTGAACTGCTAAGGCCGTATTTCATTTCCAGCTGCCTGAACTTCACCTCCCGCAACTACGTTATCCGACAATTCTC
>BROF01000908.1:280968-292464 GCA_024346535.1 Eptatretus burgeri | reverse complement strand
CCTCTCTAGCCCCCACTCTCATCCCCCCTCTCCCGTCCCCCTCTCGCAGATATTGGTTGGCAGATAAATGGCCGTAACTTGGGAACCGCTCGTCCGATTAATATCAAACCTCGAAAAGGCACATCCGCGGGTCCCCAGCAATATTCCTGGCAAGTTCCAATCAGATCGGACCATCATTCATGCAAAAAAGATAAAAATAATAAAATAAATAAATAAATAAACATTAATTGTAACATCATTCGTGATGTCATAGCACCGTGTCTTGTCATTGGTCGACAGATAAATGGCCGTAATTTGGGAACCGCTTGTCCGATTAATATAAAACCTTGAAAAGGCACATCCGTGGGTCCCCAGCAATATTCCTTGCAAGTTTCAATCGGATCGGACGGTCAATCATGCAAAAAAATTAATAATAATAAAGAAATAAACATTAATTGTGACGTCATTTGTGATGTCATAGCACCGTGTCTTGTCATACAGACAAGATACGGGCCCCTACGGGCCCGTACTCGTTCATCTAAATGTGGTATTATTGGCAAGGAGTGAATACTTTTGCAACCCACTGTACATTACTCACCCAGAAGATACTTTCTGTATGTGACAAATTCAGATTCATGACTGACTCAAGCAGGTTTTCATCAAGGATTCTCCTGTACTTTTCACTGTCCATTGTCCCTTTCATCATAACAAGCTTGCCAGTCCCTGCTGATGAAAAGCAGCCCCATAACATGATGCTGCCACCACCATGATTGACAGTTGGGATGGTATTAATTGGGTGACGTGCAGTGTTAGGTTTGCGCCAGACAGAACGTTTTGAATTTTGACCAAAAAGTTCAATTTTTGTCTTGTCTGACCATAAAACTTTTCTCCACATGCCTGCAGTATCATTAAGATGCTTTTTTGCAAACTCCATTCAAGCTTTTAGATGCTTGGTGTTGGCCTGGTGTTGGCGCAGTGGTTAGGGCAGCGGCTTGGGATCCAAAAGGTCCTGAGTTCAAGCCCCGTTGGGCCACTGAATTAATGCACCAGGGGGTTGACTCAGCCTATCATCCTTCCGAGGTCGGCGAAATGAGTACCAGTGTACTGGGCCGGTGTATACCCTGGTTAAAATAGGTGTACCATATCCCTGTGTCGTAAGAGGTTACCAGGGTTGCGTCAGGAAGGGCATCCGGCGTAAAACATGTGCCAAATCACTATGCGGATCATACGGATGATCCGCTGTGGCGACCCCTAAAGGGAGCAGCCGAAAGAAGAAGAAGAAGAAGAAGAAGAAGAAGAAGAAGAAGATTCAAGCTTTTAGATGCGTCTTTTTCAGTCATGGCTTCTTTCTTGCCACCAGTCCATCGAGGCTAGTTTTGTGAAGGGAACGGGCTATTGTTGATGATCACTGACCCCCATCTCGGACAAAGAGCCTTGCAGATCTTTCAGTCATTGTTGGACTTACAGTGACATCCTGAACCAGTTTCCTGCTTGCCCGGCTGCTGAGTTTGGATCGGTGACCTGATCTGGGTGTAGTCTGGGTGGTATGACACGTCTTCCACTTCTTAATGATAGACTTCACCGTACTTATGAAGGGATAATGAGTGATTTTGAAATCTTCTTATAACCCTCTCCTGAACGGTGCTTCTCCCTCACTTTATGTCTGACTTCTTTGGAAAGCTCCTTGGTCTTCATGTTTGCCTTGTTGGTTGACCAAATCATTTGCACCTTAAAACTCCTTTGATAAGTGGGGCAGTTTAACTTTTATGTTAAACCACTGATTCCATACAGGTGAAACCTATTACACTTATTTTATAACATTTCAAACAAACAATTTGCTCCTGAAGTGATTAAAGGTTAATGAAGCAAAAGGTTTGAATACTTATGTCACTGAGAATCATCTGAATTTCTCTGTTACTCTAACTTATTCACATTTTATTTACATTTTTTAGCTTTGTCTCTTTGGAGTGGTTTGTGAAGACTATATATTAAGTTTGATTTGAAAGTATCATGAAATAAACTCAGGTGACATCAAATGTGAAAAGTTTGGAGGGGGGAGGGGCTGAATACTTTTGCAGGCCACTGCATATGCCCAAAACAAAATGCTTCTAAATCTATTAAATCCTTTGCTTAGAATTAGGATCCATAATATTCCAGCACTGGTGTATCATCAAACTTGATGAGTTCATGCATCTTAAAAAGCTTCATGAGACTCTCATGGAGCTTCTTTTTTTGTTTGCTGCCTTCAAAGTAAAAACATGTTTGTTTGTTTTTAGGTCAGTTCGCTGACCTAATATAACCGTTCGATGTCCTCAGATCCGTCCGTCCGTCAACAATTTTTATTTTTCTATCTCCTCCGAGACGTTTCGGCGTCTCGATTGAGTTTTAACTTGACACGATGATAATACTAGTTGCTCTTTGTAGATTGTCAGCCCTTTTTCACATTTTCGCCTTGGGGTCAAGGTTACAGGGTCATCAAGTGCAAAATGACCGATTGGTCGAATGGCCTATACGGAAGCATCGGACAGCTATAATGTATAATGGGTTTCATAGGGATTATTAAGAAGATTTAATTCGATGAACTAGTTTCTCGTTACCTCTGTCGTCTAGCCCTGGTTTATTGGGCAACACTCGGTCTGCTGACTTCAACATGGCTTCGCGCGGTTATTTTAAGTTCAATTTAAATTCTATTTTCACTTTTCATAGTCGCTCAGGTTGATTAACACTCTGTTGCATCAAGTTTTGTGGAAATTGAATGTTTATATCCTTGGTCTGTGTGGAATGCATTGCAGCGAGGGGTAGCTTCCATCCGTTTCCATGCCATATAACGATGCTGTTTTAAGTTTTAGTTCAGTGGTCCCCAACCTTTTGATCCCACGGGCCGCATTCACTACTCCCAAGGATGTTGGGAGCCAGAAAAAAATTGATGCATTTTATTGAGTTTTTTTGATGCAAATTGATTTTATTCCTCCCGGCGGTAAGTGGCAGTGGCCGGCAGTGGCATTGTGTAAGGCTTTTCAGGTCACGGCGCCGGCCGGCAGTGGCATTGTGTAAACCCCTTTAAAATTGCAACATGGAAATGTGTTTTGATTGGAAAGTCCTCGCGGGCCGCAGTATAGGGCTCCGCGGGCCACATGCGGCCCACGGGCCACAGGTTGGGGACCAATGTTCTAGTTGATGTCTGGTTTCACTTTTGGGACCTTCTGGTGTAGCTACACGTTTAATGAAGATAATTTTCATGCAAATCCGCTCAGAAACACACTTTTCATGAGGAAAATATATTCAATTCAAATAACCGTGACACTCTGGAAGGGACACCACATGCTTTCCGTTCACTACTTCACCTCGTAACCTGTCCTCCTGAGGGACTGCTTATTCATAGCGTCTGTGAGATTAATGTTTTTATTTTAGATGGTTTGGGGATGTGCTCTCCAAGTATCTGAAAGAATTCCGGTGAAAAACGGACATTATAAGATTCTGTAAGGGCTTTCATCCTACGGCGAGCTGGCTGGTCACGTGACGCCGCGCAGATGTGCAGGCAGCGAGTCATTGAGCTTCTCGGTGGCCCGAGGGTCCTTTTTAGTTGGGATCCAGCTCTGTCCTAGATACAGCCATTAAATGCACGCACTTAGAGTATTTATTTCACGGCCGTAAACGTGGGTTTGAAAATTGTATTATGATGTTGGGAATGATTCCTAGAATATGGAGATTTTTGCTTTAAGCGGCCTCACGCGTTTATTTCAAATTCAATTTGAATTCTGTTTTCACTTTCCGTAGTCGCTAATGTTGATTAACACTCGGTTGCATTAAGTTTTGTATCCGACCTGACCATCAAACCCACTCGGGTGTATTATTTAATAATGCTGGCATGTTTTTTTCTGGCATGAGAGCCATTTGTTTCACTTTCTGTTCTTGACCAAGACGACACTTTTGGTTTGCCTTTCATCATTCATGTTCATCACATTTTCGAAATGTAAACATATACCTTTGTCCAAGCATCTTCACATGTCTAGTTATGGGTGTTCCATTTTGGAAGATTGCCATTCATTCCTTTTTACATTTATATTGCATTCTTCAAACAACATGTCCTTGAACTTTTAAAATATCTATTTTTTTATTTATTTTAAATGGTAATCCAGCATTCATGATAGAGCTTGAAAACAAATCACATGCAAGAGAAGGACATTGGGATATATAAATGTTCTTTAAATTAATTACAAGGACAGGAAACTATGGACAAACCAATGTATATTGGATTTGAACCTGGGATCCCAGCATCATGAGCCTTGGGTTCAGATTGGAACACCAAACAGGCCAACTGTAAACCTTTTTTGGAGGCGTAACTGTAAGCTTTGATGTTTGCGACATCTCACTGTTTAACGAGACACTGATCCATCTACATCCCATGCAGTTTCGGTGTCAGATGCAGCATCTTCTGGATTGGGAGCTGGCTGGTCTATGGACAGAGCTCCATCTGATGCTTTCCCGAGCAAATACAGTGGCACATCATCTGAGTTTCAACGCTCAGGTAAAAATTCACTTGGGATTATACACGTATTACGCATTTCAATATTTCCATGTTTTAAATTTAGTTTGCTTTTTTTAACAATTTATTCTGATGAAGGAAAGTTTGATACTGAAGTCATTTCCAGCTGCAATATATTTTATCAGACTAAAATATGCAATTTAGTGTCTGTCTGTCCGCGATACATTTGGTTGTTACTTCTCCAATCTAAACCAAACTTGACAGGAGGACTCGGTGCCGCACCATGGAGGTTGTCGCGACTTCATTTGTTCCCCTCCCCATGGGGGTTTTCCACCTTGGATGAAATCCTTGTTGAGGTGTATAACTGTGTTAAGATCGCTAATCCAAGGTGATTTTAAAGGTGTTTTTCCAAAGTGTTTTCTTTTTCTAATCAATGTGTTTTTCCAAGGCTGCTTCTAATACAAAAGTAACAGCAACACTCATGATAATAGCATAATATTAATGTTAGTTTAAATTTTAAATTTAATTTTAAATTAAGTTCAAAACAACCCACCGTACCATAACGTTAATTGTGAGCGGTGGCCCAGGTCCGGCTCTACCGAGGACAACCGGGGATTTATCCCCCTGAGTGACAAGCTGGTGTCTCGGTATCCATGGCCGCAATTATATATATATATATATATATATATATATATATATATATATATATATATATATATATATATATATATATATATATATATATATATATATATGTATGTATATTGTTGCGAATTCGCGCCCGCCGGCGTGCGAGCAGCCACGTAACTCGAATCGCGGCACGTCGCCCACCGGACGGACAATTCCGTCGTGACCCTCTCAGACTAACGCCGGGAACTAGTCACGGGTGGGCCTTTCGGCCTCACCACGATTGTGCCAATCGGCCCCCCGCGTGGGATAGGGTTGTTCGCCAAATTCGACCTACCTAAGTACCCACAGGGAGGGTAGACCGGGCGATCGCACCTCGCCGCAGGTCGACTTCGGACACGGGCCACTTTAAGCGACCCGTTCCGTACTATCGGGATAACCGAGCGGTGTTATCGTCAACCTCGACGGTTCCGATTAATTGTCGGGCGTATTTAGCCCACTACCAACCCTTTACGTGAAGTAAGATGGAGATTCAATTAAAGAAAAGACGAAGCGAAACGGGAAAAACAGTTCAACATGAGGAACATTTATTCCGCGGCAAACGGAAAGCACACATATACAATAACAACAATTATTTTTATTCACCAAAAGCAAATGTAAAAGAAACACAACAATTATGCACCAAAAGCAATTGCAACAAAAGAAACACAATGCAGATCTACTACCGACTACGCGAGCACACGGCAACACTGACACAGTTTTACTTTACAGACGGCGCCGACAACACATATACTCAAAAGCAAAAGAAAAAGGGGCCACCCTCTATGACAAGGGGGCAGACGAGCCTGGGGCCGAAACCGCGTGGAGTCTACCCGTCTTGTGATCAGCCGCAAAATGGCGGCGGTGCCCCGACTCCGCGCTCCTCTGTGGGTTTCGTTGGCACTGCTTGGAATGGGGTGGGAACGGGGCCCCCTTTTTGCACTATCTCAGCGCAGGGGGAAACAGGGTGGATTGTTGATGCTCTGGGGAAAGAGGATAGCTGGCTTGCTTGGGTCCCACGACGAGCGACCTCGACCGCGTTCCCGGCTTCCCCTCTCTGCAGCTCCCCGACAGACTCCGAACCCCGACAGACCGACTCTCCTCCAGACCCGTCTTGACTGCTGCTGCCACACTTCGCCGCTGCCACACCTCTCCAACTCGCCCGAGCCCGAAACAGAAAACTCAATTCGCCCCGCGCTCAGCACTTTATAGTACGGCAGGAGAAACCATATGCAAATTTCCGGATCAGGTTGGGCTCGGGGGCGGAGCCACGCTCGCCCATTGGATGGAGGAAAAGTGGGCGTGAACCTCCCCTGATCCTCGAATTTGCATATATCGATTCTACTCCGACGCGCCTGGAGGCGGGGCCAAATCGCCCCGCGCTTAATGATTGGATGGAACAGAAGTGGGCGTGTATCATTCTTGATCCGACCTCCCCTCGGAAAGGCCGCTTTTTGCACCCGCGGCTCAGCGCGCGTCCCGCACGAGGCCAGGACAGCCTGAAGCTCGGCGTTCACAAGCGGCGCGGGAATGGCCGCAGAAGGAGGAGAGGTGAAGGTGGTGGAGGGCCTAAAGTGGCGGTGATGGCCATGGCCATGGCGTTTGGAATGGTGGTGATGCGATGTTTGCGAGAGCAAGTTGTGAAGGTAAAGGTCGTGGCTGTTGGCGTTGTTGTTGTGAAGCGGCGTTGCGGTTGGTGGTTGTTGTGTGATGGCGGTTGAGACGTGGTTGGTTCAAAATAAAGATAGAACAGAAAAACGGCTATCTTAAAGGGTCGCAGCCCGAATGAATCACATTTATTCCCTCTAAACAACGGGTTTGGGCTAACTACACATGTACTGACAGAGATATCTCACCTACGGGACCTGAATGGTGGTTTGCGAATTTCCTCAACCACAACAATATATATACACTTGTTGTGAAAATGGTGGTTTTTGTATCTCTGGATGTCATGTCTTTGTCTTTATCATAAGATGTCTTTGTTTTTGTATATCTTTATAATAAATCCATTATGTCAGTAAAGTTGTAAAAGTAAGTCAAGCCATAAGCCATGCAGGGTAAGTTTTATAGGACCAGCAGGTGGTGTTTTATTTTGTAGGTTCATTGATAATTTATTCCAAGACCTTTCCCCAACACCAATGCACACCGTTGGTCTGGGAGTCTGGAAGGACATTTGAACCTGCATTTTCCTGAAGCAAAATGTCTGGTTCAAACTGACTGTTGATTGAGCCGGATGAATGATTGGCAAGTTTGTTTGAATGGGAACCACAGGTGGAGCAACAGGAGAGAAAAATTCCTGGGGCTTGCCAGATGGAGACAGTTGACAGTTAAGTTGGAAATTCATGGCAGCATCGTTGAGGCAGAGTGGGACATTGAAGTAAGGATTTGAGGGAGAGTGCATGAGTCCTGATCTTCAGCATTGCTTCTGTCTCTGGCTTCTTGCTATGGCAATGTTTTGTGCGCTTCTGTGTTGAGGATACCCTTAAGACGATCTATGGATTTCTATGAGACTGTTCCACTACTGTGGTGCTTTTTGTGCTCCTTCACCGCATGGTTCCTCCACCAGTGTCTATGGATCATTGTCATCTCAGCAGGTCTTCAGACAGCAGCTAACGTTCATCTCTCTCTCAACTTGTTCCCTCTCAGCCCTGATTCCTCTCTTTTTTTTCTTTATTTTTTTTTTCATTTTAAAATTTCCACCCTATTAGATTTTATTCCTTCCCCTTGTTCTTTAGCTTCCCCTGCTGGCCCCAATAATTATAGTTGATGTTTGTCACTGGTTATTTATTACTTGGCGAAAATATTTTTCACGAAGTATGTTGGTCTGTAACATGTGTTTGTCAGATTATTTTTTGCCACAGTTTTTAAGCAATCGTTCTGAAATTTTTGTGTATGTCGGTGACCGGCCAAGGACAGCAACACTTAACTTTAGTCAAGATCCGAATCTGAGAATTTTTTAAAAGTGATTTTTCATCATTGAGATATAGGGCTAAACCATATATAGCATGATATCTCAAAAGATTATGGATGGATTCAGACAAAACTTGGTGGACAGGTTGGGTGTGTGACAAGTACGAATCGATTCAATTTTGGTGAAGATCCGAATCTGGATCCGACTACGAGAATTTTTAAAGTGATTCTTCACCATTGAGGGATTGGGCTAAACAATTATATATATATATATATATATATATATATATATATATATATATATATATATATATATATATATATATATATCACGATATTTTAAAAGTTGTGGACGGATTCGGACGAAACTTGGTGGACAGTTTGGGTGTGTGGCAAGGACGAATTGATTCAGTTTTGGTGAAGAGACCAAGCCAATTCCACTTTGGTTAAGGTCCGGATTCAGATCTGACCTATCAGTGGGATACAAAATGTAAACTGTTCAGCCTGGCGGAGGTATGCATTCTACCTCGTGCCGTTCCGTTTCGCCAAGTGTCACTCTGAGTGATTTTTTTCATTATTCTCTATCATTTTGTTTCTTTTATTGTATGCTGATAAAAATTCTTTTTTAATAATAAAGCTGGTGTTTCTCAATCACTCCTGCAGTGGAGTGATTGATTAAGGCTCTAAATGAAACTATTTGAGAGGTTATGAGAATGGCTATCGATTCGACCCATGTTGCCATCCCAGCTTGTTGTTACGTGAGCTCCACGCTTGGTGCATTGCAAACTGTCATCCTTATAAAGTGTTTCGCCTGAGGCTGAATGATGTGAAATTTTCTTCTTCAGCAAAAATGAATGAAATTAAAACCAGCTGGACAACTATAGGACAACCAGTCTTGTCATCTCGTGATCCCTGGAAGGGGTCCAGGACTGCGGTGGCTCCATCACGCCCACCTCCTGGTTTAGCAGGACAGAAATCCGCATCTTCATGGCCAGGTGTAAATCCACTGTGGGCCAACCCTGAATCAAAACCCTTCAAGCCAGGTTTGTAGACTGAACCTTGTGTTTTTGAAGCATCTGGCTAGTTGAAGATGAAACAGAACGAAATTTTACATGGAGCGCTTTTGAGTGTTATGTTTTCGTACACTTTGCTTTGCAATGGCATTATCTTATTGAAAAAAAGCTTTCTTGTGTGACTAAATGTTGGCAAGCTTGGCAAAAGCAGCAATTATTTTGCAGTTTGAAGAAAGGATGAGCACCAAAAGTTTGTGGAAATATTTATGGAGATAAGCTGAAACAGGTCATAATTTGTTTTCTGATTCCTTCTCAGAGAGAAATGCAACATTGTTGTGGAAGAGCCATTGATAATTATCAGAACTGGTGCATTATATGACTGATGCTTTTCAACCTGGTTTGTTCTCCAGGTTCTCCTTGGAGCAGTGATGGTGGTGGTAGGGCGACTGCGTGGCTTGTGCTGAGAAATCTTACACCTCAGGTGAATTGTTCATTTGGCTCTCTGCCATGCCACATTCTAAATTTAGAAACTGCTATATGGGGATTCCATCTTAAAGTTGAGCTTTTAAAATGTAACAATGATTTTTGCACCTTATTACCTCCGCTACCAAAGGTTGGAAGGAGGTGATGTTTTCACCCCTGTCTATTTGTTTGTCTGTTTGTTTTAATGCAGGATATCTCAAAAAGTTGTGCACAGATTCTGATGAAACTTGGTGGGCAGGATGGATGTGTGGCAAGGACAAACTGATTATATTTTGGTGATGATCTGGATCCAGCTACTGGAATTTTTCAATGATTCTTCACCATTGAGAGATAGGGCTAAACTGACAAATATATCACGATATCTCAAAAAGTTGTGGACAGATTCTGGCGAAACTTGGTGAACAGGTTGGGTGTGTGACGAGGATGAATTGGTTCGACTTTTGTGAACATCCTAATCCAGATCCGGATACGAGAGTTTAAATTTTTTTGTCAAAGTGATTCTTCACCATTGAGAGATGGGCCAAAAACGATATCGAGCATATTTCAAAAAATGATTGGACTCAATATGTTCCAGTGTATCAGGAATTGTGTGGTGAAGGTATGCACTCTTGTGAGCCCTTGTCGTTTTGTTCTTTTTAAATCATTTGTTAAGTATAATCCAAGGTGCACAAGCATGCAAATTGCAAAAACATGAGAGAGGTGGGAGGAATGAGGCCAGAAGTGAAGTGATTAAAAAAAAAAAACAAGCAGTCATAGACTGGTACTTATGAAATCGTCAACTTGACCTCTGACTTTGTCTAATAAAAGCTGTCTCTAGAGAAGGTAGCGACACAAACCAGAAGTTTCTACGATGATTCTGTACCAAACCATCAAAAATTGAATGTTTTACCTCACTGTGACCTTGACCTTTCACCGATTTTAACCAAAATCTAATCAGCGCTAGCCATCACCCTCCTGAATCACGTGGTGTAATTTGACATTGGTAGCTTCTTCCGTTCTCGAGTTATCGTGCCTACAAACAAACAAACAAACAAACAAACAAACACACAAACAGAGGACGGAAGTCATCAATAGATTTCGTAAGTAATAATGATGATAATAATAATAATATCAATAATAATACGGACTCCATCAACCTGATTGCAGTGGTTGAGAAGCAGACTTTGGAACTTGGCCTCTTGCCAAGATGTGTTAATGAAACGGAGAACCTTGAACTTGATGGCCTCCAGGGAAGCATTTCCACCAAAGACCCTGCTCTCGACTCAGATGGGTCACCCCTTCTCTCTCCTAACTTAGGACACCCCTTCCCTCTCCCGATTTGGAGCGCTGTTTTCCTCTCCCGATTTGGAGTGCCACTTCCCATTTCCTGAATGGGGGATGTCCCCTCCCTCAACCGACTCAGTGACACCTCTCCTTTCTCCGAAAGGCCCAGTCACACCTTGACGTTTTAGCCAGCTTATGCCGATTTTTGGAAAATTTGTGTAAAACGCTGGTACACGTCGAATACGTTATGGGTAAGTTTTGATAACATTGAGAGCATGCTGAAAAACACTGCCATACGTCGTAGTACACTGGCTTTAAACGTACTTTTCGGTTGTCCTCAATTTTTCCATGCTTGAAATTTTAAGTCATGCCAACGTAAGACTCACACGTTCCGCATAATGCTGTCCATAAGTTGTCGCCACGTTACGCGATCGTTGACACAAGTTGACACACGTTACTTGTAAGTTACTCATAAGTCGAAACACGTCGAGGTAATGTTTAGCGTACCCGAAACTTATTTTTAACTTATGAGTAACGTGTTGTAGGCACATTACGCGATCGTTGACACACGTCGACACACGTTACTTGTAAGTTACTCATCAGTCGAAACACGTCAAGTTAATGGTTAGCGTCAGTGTTCCAGACTCCCTGGGGTTTTTTTTTCTTCTTCTTCGGTATGACGGTGATGTCGACACT
>BROF01000908.1:273468-275968 GCA_024346535.1 Eptatretus burgeri | reverse complement strand
CGTTCAAAGTCGATGATTTGAGGAAGGATGTCACGTTATGCACAACTCTGCCATGGTGATGACTTCATTGTCGAAGTGGCATCCAAGATTAGTGGATTTTTTCCAGCTGGTTGAGACTTGAGAGGCTTTCAGTGTTGGCACAGTTAGCTAATAGTACAGCACAGGCTTTTGTTAAAGATTGATATAATTCGTTCGCACTTCAAGCTCCCCTCAGTTTAAAACTTTACATCTTACTTTTCACAATATGCTCTTCGTTGAACAGAAAGTAATAAAATACTGTGTAACATAAATCAAGGGTGGACAATCAGGCATGGATCCATGATTTTAGGTTGGGGGCGGGTGGGCGCAAAAATGGACATTGCACTGAAAAATATAATTTTGCCGAGCAGAGCGAAGGGAGTTTTATTTTATTTATTTATTTATTTATTTATTTTTGTGGGTATTTCTTTTTGTCATAACTTCTAAAGACTATTCTAGATAAATATAAAGAATGCTCCAATGCATTTGAAGAGAAGTGCTCCAATAAAAAAAAATCTTTTGCTCAAAACTCAACATTTATTTTAATTATTTTTCTCATCATAAAAATCCAATTGAATGAAAATCACACATTGCATATAATGAAACAAATGACGTCATGATCAAAACAAATCAAAGTCTCTGAACGTATTGAACAAGGTTTGACATGGAAGTGACCTTCGATCAGAATTACGGTTTTACCATCAGCTGAACTTTTTCCTTCATCATCTCGATTATATGAATCACTCATAACAAAGATTTCTTCTTCAACAAGTTTGATACCTACCGTATACCCTGGAGAATTTCCTACGGTCAAAAAACATGTTCTTGAGTCTTGAAAACACAGAACGAGTGCTGAATTCAAACAGAATGATCGGGATTCTAGATTATCTGATATGTGGGATACCAATCCACTTTGTGGTTCATGGATGGTTAGGAGAGAAGAAACATCTCCGATGACAAATGATTCCGGTAATTCGTTAATCATCAAGTATCCACCATGGGAACAAACTGAATGGAACAAATCAGATCCATGTTGAATGCAGTGGTCAACATCAGCTGTGGTCTGAGGAATATTGGGTGATCACATATTCAGAGATCACATCTTCGGTTATATACACCTTGATACATGTGAAAAAAAAAACTATCACCTTTGACTGGAGGAGGGGAGGGATTTACTGGGAGGGCATGCCCCTTAAATGTACTTATGGAAAGTACATTTCAAAGCAAATCACGTACGATTCTTCATTTTAAGCAGTGAAGACGCCTCAATATTGACTATTTCTGTCCGCCCGTCCATCCATTTGTCCATCAAAAATGAAGAAAAACCTTTCTAACAAACGGTATTTATACGATAAATGGAACCTTTTGACCCTTTAGTCTGCTGAGACCCCTTCGACCTTTGAAGACCCTTTAAGATCCCCAAAACCCTTTAAGATACTCCAAATATCCCTTAAGACCCAAAAGACCCAGATGACCCAAAAGCCCCTGAACACTCAAAAGACCCCGAGGACACCCAAAAGACCCCGAAGACCTTGGAGACGCTTTAAGTCTCTACTATAAATGGATGAGGTGTGTGTGTGTGTGTGTGTGTGTGTGTGTGTGTGTGTGTGTGTGTGTGTGTGTGTGTGTGTGTGTGTGTGTCATGTTTTTCTTGGAGTTCCACTGGAGTATTCTGATGTGGAATGTGACGCACCGAATGCTCACCATCTCCTGAGTTGAACGACAACAAACTCTGAAGAATTCCCATGTTATGATTGCATGTCATATTCAGGTGTATCGGGCAGCTTAATTGGTCCTGACACAGCATGGCATTCTGTTTACAAAATAAATAACAAAAATGATGATAACATTGTAACAAACCAAACATTAATTAATACAACTAATATTAACAATAATAATAACAAGTAGAGGTACATATAAAGTACACCACCCCCATGCCAAATAAATAAATAACAAATCTTCCAGTGTGCGACATTGCCTGGGCACCTGCAGCGCCCAGCGATGCCGCCGTGTAGCACATGGAGACGGAATTTGGAGGGAGCGGTGTGCAATAATTTATTGATTAATTGATTAATTGCATAATTAAAATAAATAAATAATAATCGTAAAATCATTAATTTCTAAATCAATTGGCTAATCCTTCCTCGAATCATAAAAAAATACCACCACTGTTTCATCCAAATCTGTAACTTGAAAATCATTACTTGAAAATCAAGTAATTCATCGAAAAATGAATAATTAATTGATTCATCAATAAAATAAAAATACCCTTCATAGCTAAATCACTTGTTCGCTGTCATGTCCACATATCAGCTTCTGAGCTCAAAAGGTGCCTGAGACATTGCCCACCGGAGACACCGGAGTGCTCAGTTCCTCAATACTGACCACAGGCTTGTTGTAGCAACTCTAAAGCTGCACCTTAAATCCTGGAGAATGGTACCATCCCAGCCGAGGCTGGATGTTGCCAAGCTCAGGGATGAGA
>BROF01000908.1:251498-271850 GCA_024346535.1 Eptatretus burgeri | reverse complement strand
AGATTTGTTACCTGCATAGTCCGTGAGCGTCAGCTGCGGCTGTATGGACATGTGGCTCGTTTTCCTGACGCTGATCCTGCTCACCAGATTCTCTAAGCGAGGGAGTCTCATGAGTGGAGGAGGCCAGTGGGTCGACCACGTGCCTCATGGTTGCAACAGTTTGACCATCATCTCAAGGAGATGGGGATGGGCCTGGCATCTGCCTGGGGGATGACCAGACGGAGGTCCCTGGAGTACCGGCGGAAAGTGGACGTAGCGACGTGCTGTTCTGGCACATGCTCCCATACCTCACCTGACCTGACATTGCCCAGATGAGTAACAAAATAAATACATCGATACCAATAAGTGTGTGTGTGTGTGTGTGTGTGTGTGTGTGTGTGTGTGTGTGTGTGTGTGTGTGTGTGTGTGTCTACTCCATGACTCCAAAACGGTGAAACCTCGCAGCCTGAAACTTTGCATGCGTACTAAGAAAACTCCAAGGCATTGCTTGGGGTGAAAATTGGGTGTTTGGGTTAATTAAAACACCCCTTTTGAAGATAATTAACAGCCTTATTTAATTGTATCCTTTATCAGGCGATCCTCGACCACCTTGCTCTCTGGTGTCTGAAGGCGTATCCTGGGTAACCTCGCTGGGGTCTGAAGCTGCCATGTTTTTTGGCCTGCTCAACCATATCTTGACTTGGAACAGGTCGCAACGATTTCATAACGATGAAGGTTTTTTTTTGTCCTTTCCTCACCCATATTATTGAATGCCTGTTCGTCATAGCTATGAGTCGCTGTATACATCGCTTTTGTCAGTGCTATAGTTTTCAAATTCAGAGCTTGGAGCAATTTCATGCATGAAATGATACGATTATCCACGATCTACTCTCAACGGTCTAATTAAAGTATATCATCGAACTATTATTTCGGTTTTGAGGATCGAATATCGACAGAGTTAATAGATGTTGAAATCTGCAGTGAAATTTGATCATTTTAAAGAAATAACGAGTCTTATAACTAAGCCGATATACATATTTACTTTAAGCAAGCAAGGCAATGTTCCCTCCTTCTCTATGCATACACAAGAAAATGTTAAATTTCCAAAGCATTAAACTTTTCTTTTTCTCCTGTTGGGAGAATTATATTAAGTGAACAGAAAATTTCGGAACGTGCCAAAATTAACCAGCTTCATTGAGCTGTATGATTTAATTAATTCACTGCTCGACATCACGCCCTGCCCCTCAGAGGGATATCTTATCCATAGCATCTGCCAGATTTGTGTCTATATTTTCAGTGGTTTTACGAGGTGCTCTTCAGGGAATCAAAGAAAATCTGGTGAAAAACGGATGTTTTAAAATGAAGTGACGTTTGCACGGACCGCGAACAATTTACCACATGACCATGCACAGACGAGCAGGCAACATGGCGGTTTATCTGCAATGTTTATGTCACGGGAAATTGAACTTTGCGATGTCTCTAGGGTTGTTCTACTTTAAGCAGCAACTCTTTGGTGGATAAAGTCATGATTTGAACGAATTCCTTTTATTTCATTAACTGCTGTCTTTGCGGTGAAGACTGGCTTTAAAGTTAAAGGGATCCTATATGGTATACACCACAGCCTGATAAGCCATTCCTTCTCAACCATTTCATTGGAGTGCTCGCTTGAGTGCTTAAGCCAATTGCCGAATGCCCAAGAATCGACAGCGGTACCACGCTACGTCATCGTGAGCGAATTGCTCACTCACTGCGGATGCTTTTGCGGCGCCATGTCATTCAGAGCAAGTGGTTCGTGCTCCATCATCCTGAGTAAGTGGATTGTGTCCCATCATCCTGAGTGAGTGGTTCGTGCTCCATCATCCTGAGTGAGTGGTTCGTGCTCCATCATCCTGAGCGAGTGGTTTGTGCTCCATCATTCTGAGCAAGTGGTTCATGCTCCATCATCCTGAGCGAGTGGTTCATGCTACGTCATCCTGAGTGAGTGGTTCGTGCTCCGTCATCCTGAGTGAGTGGTTTGTGCTCCATCATCCTGAGTGAGTGGTTCGTGCTCCATCATCCTGAGCGAGTGGTTTGTGCTCCATCATTTTGAGCAAGTGGTTCATGCTCCATCACCCTGAGCGAGTGGTTCATGCTCCGTCATTCTGTCCGAGCAGTGTTTGTCTCCAGACAGCTTGGCTCTGGAAGCATTTGGGTGGTGTTTATCTGTGGATGCATCTGGGCGGTGTTTGTCTGTGAATGTGTCTGGGCGGTGTTTGTCTCCAGACGCGTCTGGGCAGTGTTTGTCTCCGGACGTGTTTGGGTGGTGTTTGTCTCTGGGGATTTTGTCTCCGGATGTGTCCGGGCAGTGTTTGTCTCCGGATGTGTCCGGGCAGTGTTTGTCTCCAGACAGCTTGGCTCCGGAAGTATTTGGGTGGTGTTTGTCTGTGGATGCATCCGGGCTGTGTTTGTCTCAGGACGCGTCTGGGCGGTGTTTGTCTCTGGGCGGTTTTTGTCTCTGAGTGCGTCCAGGCGGTGTTTATGCCCGGATAGGAGGAAAACTACCAAAATTAAGAATCACTGCTCTCCTTTACTCTGTCATTCCTCTTTTTACACACCTTTGGAACAAACTCCCACACTCTCTTCAATCTGACTCTTCCCTCCATCCATCCATTGGGACCATACTCTGTGCAGAGCGTTGGTGCTGCTGAAGTAGTCTCCTTGGTTATTGGACACAATCCTGGACAAGTCGCCACTCCGACACAGAATACCAGCAAGCTGGCACTCATTTTGCCAACCTCAGAAGGATGACAGGCTGAGTCAACCCCACCTGGTATTAATTCAACAGCCAAGGGGGATAGTGTCCATCTTGTTTACCCCCATTTACCCTGCCCCAACCCTCTCCCTTCCACAGATCTCCACATGTCTCGATTCCCCACTGTTTTGTGTTTCCCTCTCCCACCCCTCTTGTCTTCTGCTCCCCTTGTTAAATATTCTGTGTGTTTGCTGTTATACGAGCTTCGATATTGAACATATAATAAGGTCCAAAAGGGTGATACTAATGGGTTATAAAGGGTAATTCTAATTAGTTCTAAAGGGTAATTATAATGAATTCTAAAGGAGGGTCATTCTGATGGGTTCTAAAGGGTAATTCTAATGAGTTCTAATGTGGAATTCTAATGGATTACAATGGGTAATTTTAATGGGTTCTAAAGGGTAATTATATTGGGTCCTAAAGGGTCATTCCGGTGGTTTCAAAAGGTTAATCCTGATCGGTTCTAAAGGGTGATTGGAAAAGGTTCTAAAGAGTAATTATAAAGTGTCCTAAAGGGTCATTCTGGTGGGTTCTAAAGGGTAATTATAATGGGTTCTAAAGGGTAATTCTAATGAGTTCTAAAGAGTAATTATAATGTGTTCTAAAGGGTCATTCTGATGGGTTCTAAAGGGTAATTCTCTTGAGTTCTAAAGGGTCATTCTAATGAGTTCTAAAGAGTAATTAAATGTGTTCTCAAGGATCATTCTGATGGGATCTCAAGGGTAATTATAATGGGTTCTAAAGGGTAATACTAATGGGTTCTAAAGAGTAATTATAATGTGTTCTAAAGGTTCATTCTGATGGGTTCTCAAGGATCATTCTGATGGGTTCTCAAGGGTTATTCTGATGGGTTCTAAAGGGTAATTATAATGAGTTCTAAAGGGTCATTCTGATGGGTTCTAAAGGTAATTCTAATGAGTTCTAAAGACTAATTAAATGTGTTCTCAAGGGTCATTCTGATTGGTTCTCAAGGATAATCCTAATGGGTTCTAGAGGGTAATTATAATGTGTTCTAAAGGGTCATTCTGATGGGTTCTAAAGGTAATTCTAATGACTTCTAAAGAGTAATTAAATGTGTTCTAAAGGGTCATTCTGATGGGTTCTCAAGGGTAATTCTAATGGGCTCTAAAGGGTAATTCTAATGGGCTCTAAAGGTAATTCTAATGGGTTCTAAAGAGTCATTCAGATGGGTTCTCAAGGGTAATTCTAGGTAAGGTCAGTGAATTCAAACACCTATTACTTTTGAGGTTATCATCGGTCAAAAGGTCAACATAGGCCATAATGTCAACACAAAATAGGCCAAAGTTTTTAATTGTTTCTAAAATTGTCAATTTTCCTCCGATTGACTTGAAATTTGAAGACCATTTGCATATGAGATCGCTAAACTCGACTTCCTATTAATTTTGAGATCAATGCGACCAAAAGGTCAACACAGGCCAAATTTCTAAAATCCTAAATTTTCATCCGATTGACTTGAAATTTGAAGAGCATTTGCATATCAGATCACCAAATTCAACCACCTATTAATTTTGAGGTAAACATAGGCCAAAAGGTCAACATAGGCCAAATTTTAAAAATCCTCAATTTTAATCCAATTGACTTGAAATTTGAAGAGCATTTTCATGTCAGGTTGCTGAATTCAAACACCTATTCATTTTAAGATGAACAGGCCAAAAAGGTCAAGATAGGCCAAAAGGCCAATTTGGCCAAATTTTCTAAATTCTCAATTTTCATCTGATTGAGTTGAAATTTGAATAGGATTTACATATCAGGTCACTGAATTCAACCATCTATTATTTTTGTGGTTACCATAGGCAAAGATGTCAACATTGACCAACAGGTCAACATCGGCTAAATTTCTAAAATCCTCAATTTTAATCCGATTAACTTGAAATTTGAAGAGCATTTGCACATCAGGTCACTGAATTCAACTACCTATTAATTTTGAGGTAAAAATCGGCCAAAGGGTTAAAATAGGCCTAAAGGCCAATTTGGGCCAAATTTTCTAAACTCCTCAATTTTTTTTCCAATTGACTTGAAATTTAAAGGGCATTTTCACATCAGGTCCCTGATTTCAACTACCAATTAATTTTAAGGTCAAAAGGTCAACACAGGCCTAATTTCTAAAATTGATAGGACCAAAAACTAAATATATCACTATATCACAAAAAGTTGTGGACGAGTTATGACAAAACAAGGTGGATGAGTTGAATAGGTGACAAGAAGAAGCAGATTGGATTTTGGTTCAGATCCAGCCCATCAGTGGGATACACAACGTGAACTATTCCACCTGGCAGAGGTATGCGCTCTACCAAGTGCCATTCTACTTTGTGCTATTTTGCTAAGTTGTCGCTCTACGAGTGATTTTCATTTGTTACTTGCAAAATTAAAGATTTTCCAAGTATATTGGTTAGTCGATTTTGTTATTCTGTCTGTCTTTCTGTCTATTAGTCAACAACTAAGGTGGTATTTCTTAAATGCTCAATTTTCATCTGATTGACTTGAAATTTGAAGAGGAGTTGAATATTTGGTCATTGAATTCAACCACCAATTATTTTTGAGGTCAAATTTGTTTTATGGATTTTGCAAGTGTTGTGCTCTGCATGACATCTTCTTTTGGTTTGTTTGTTTGTCCACACACAAATTTTGTGTTTTTTCTCCACAACCGCTTTTCGCATTGTGACAAAATTTGCACCATATGTGCGACTACTCATGTGGAATGCTTTAATCATGATTATGGCGTCATAGGTCACGTGGTGTGGCAGCCATATTGGATTTACCCAAAAACCTATAAAAAATATTCTTCTCCAGAATGGCAAGAGAGATCGAGGGGAAAATTCACGCAAATGTTCTCCAAGACATGCATGTAAAAGTTTGTAAAGGAATAATTGATGTCATGCTTTGGCAGCCATGTAGTATGATATCTCAAAACGTTATTTACAGATATGGACAAAACCTGGTTGGCAGGTGTGGCTTATCACAAGGACAAATTGTTTCGACTTTGGTGAAGATCCGGATCTGAATAGAATTTTTTTTTTGTCATCTCCCAAGTGATTCTTCACCATTGAGAGATGGGGCCAAAAACAATATAAAGCATGATATTTTAAAGTTGTGGGTGGATTTTGACAAAACTTGGTGGATGAGTTTGGTAGGTGACGAGAACAAGCCGATTAGATTTTGGTTCAGGTCTGGATGCAGATCCGGCCTATCGGTCGGGATACAAATAGTAAACTGTTGAGCGTGGTGGGGGTATGCGCTCCACCAAGTGCTGTTCTTGTTGTGTTTTTATTTTTGCCTTTTTATATAAAAAGGCAGCAGTCAATAGAAATAGCTAGTAATCATCAAAAACACAAACGTTGATAGTATGCTCATGCATTTTAGACCTTTGGGATTGGATTTATGTGTTTTTGTATGATCATGAGCTTTGGCCTTCAGGCCAAAGTCCACGTGAATTCGTTGAAGAAGCTTTGTTTGACCAGGTGTTTTGGTCTGGGGGTTGAAGTATATTTGCTTCGATTTGTTTTGACATTTCACCCCCCACCACCCCCCCCGCAGCCCCCTCCCCCTCCCCCGCAACCCCCCCCCGCACCCCCACTGGCAGGATTTGGACCCTCGGGTCCTGAGTTCAAATCCCGCTCAGCTATTGAATTAATACCAGGTGGGGGGCTGTCATGCTTCCGAGGTCAGCAAAATGAGTGCCAGCTTGCTGGTATCCTGTGTCGGAGTGGCGACCCGTCCAGGATTGTGCACAAGAGCCAAGGAGACTGCTTAAGCAGCACCAAGTCTCTGCACAGAGTATGCTCCCAATCTCCTCTCTCCTCGATCACTTGTGCTTCCAGGTACCGATCCTACTCAAAGTTAAACCTATTTATTGTTTCTGCTGTGACTACCTTTCCAGGGAAGCCATTGCATGCATTAATTACTCTTTACTACGGTCTTAACTCTCCTCTTCTTTAAGACTGTCGCCCCTGGTCCGATCACTGTCTATTCTGATGAAAAACTCTTGTGCACTTATTTTGTTGATTCCCTTCACTATCTTAAACACCCCCCCCTCCACTGCACAGCGTATGGTCCCAATCTCCCCCTCCACACCCCCACCCCATTTTCTGCAAAAAAGGCATCTCAGAGAGATGATGGTCAGTAGTCCCCAAACAGAAAACATTTATGATAGGATCATGCATTTAGCCATGTGTGGTACTGTATAACCATGCAAGTTTGACATACTGTTTGATGCGCACTTTCGTCACGAGGTTGAAGTACAAGTGCTCAGTTTTTTTTATAATGTTTGTCTTTTTTCTTCTTCTTCTTTTATTGAAAATTCTTTTCTCGACAAAAACACATCTCTCAAGAGAGATGACGACCTGTAAACCAGAAACAAGTCCATGGAGTGATTCCCTTTCCAAGGGCAGAACTCACATTTTATAGTTTCTAAATCCCGTCGGCTGATTGATAGTGCCCTTTCCAGTGAAGCAGCTGCACTTCATTGAGCAGCAACGGTTCTATCTTTCACAGACCGCAATAAGTGAGTAGCTGTGTTTTAGCTATAATATATTTTTTGCTGGCTACAATTCAGAAACTTTGTTAACTGTGTGTAAAAAAGAGTGGATGTGTGGCAGGTGCCCCCTATTGGTCAGAACCTTTCCTGCAATTGCTGGTGTCATGCAGGATCATGACTTTATTAAGAGTTAAGAAGTGCTATCCAATTAGATCTAATCACTGACTGGGTGACTTGCCAACTCAACCTTTGGAGTGACTCCACTCTGTGCAGTGCGAAGCCAACTGATAAAGTTACGCTATGACCATCCATTCTGGCCTTGTGGGAAAGTGTATGGTTCTAGTCGACCATGTGCTTTGGCCCTCAGGCCAAAGTGCATGTACAGTATATAGGAGTTTGATATTCTTTGTTGGATTGTGTACTTTGTCCGTGGGTTTGAGGTCCATGTCCATCCATCCATCCATTGGGACAATACTCTGTGCAGAGCGTTGGTGCTGCCTTAGCAGTCTCCTTGGCTATTGGGCACATTCCTGGACGGGTCGCCACTCCGACACGGGACACCAGCAAGATGGCACTCAATTTGCTGACCTCAGAAGGATGACAGGCAGAGTCAACCTCACCTGGTATTAATTAAACAGCCGAGCAGGATTTGAACTCAGGATCCTTGGATCCAAAGCCCACCACCATAATCATTAAGCCAACACCAGGCATGGGTCCATGGTCCTTAGCTTTGTTACATTGTTTTTAGGATTTTTTTTAAACCCTTTTTTATTTGAAAAAGAGCAGTCTCAAATAAAGCCGAAACGTTCATGAAATGACTGTGTATTCTGGCCCCGTGGGCTAGGATGTATTTTGTTTTTGTATGACCAGGAGCTTTGGTCTAAGGACAAGCTGCATGTGTCTTTGCTTAAGCTTTGTTTTACTGTGTCCTTTGGTCTTGGGGCTGAACTGCTGAAGTACATGTTTTTAGCTTTGTTATGTTTGTTTCTTCTTTCTTTTTTTTACCTTTTTTTCTCTTAAAAAAGGCATTTCTCAACAGAGAGTGAGCCAAAAACAAACATGTCCAAGGATTGATTTCCTTTCAAAGGGATGGGAGACTTGTGTTGCTATGTCGGCTTCTAAAATCTGTGATCTGACCGATACTGTAGTTCATTGTGTAGTGAGTGACATTGCATTCAGCAGTGGGGGGGGGGGTATCTTTCACAGGCTGCAAATAACCATATACAGGACTACCTCGCCATAAATGAGGGATGCGTTCCTATAAAATGGCGTTGAAAGCAAAATTGTTTAAAGAGAACCACTTTAACAAAGTACAAGGGGACTTGTGTTCTCGACCCTGTCAAAGACCGGTGACTATACACTGTTTTTTCACGAACTGACATACCAAACACAAATAATGTGATGTAGAACTGAGTATCGACCCTACTCTTGTATTACTAGAATCATGGCTACTCAGTGACGTAATAGGACAAGCTGTGATTTTTCTTCTTTACTTCTCCTGCTTCCGCATGTACCCGACGACCTGTGTCTGGCCACGAGTTACAAACATAACGAATAATTCATCAATATTCAGCAATACACTGTAATTTAATGCAAATGCAGTACTTGCCAAACAGGCAGATTCTATGAACGCTTTAGTGTGGAGCATTACTTTGTGTGGGTTAGCAGTCATCAGGGTCATCAGCTCGCAATGGCAGAGTTACTTTGAGTGTAGAGGATGGCTCCTCTGGGTTACCAGGCTGACTACTCATTAAGCTTGCTGTGTTACACTCTTCTTATGCTTCTTTTATACTCCTCTTAAAGTATCAGGTGCGAGCTATGCCAAACAGCACGTGTACATTACATTGAAGCATTGCTTGGTGTTTTGGTTGGATTTCCCACAATGCACTGCGACAATGTAGACTCACAAAGCATGCAATGTGAAATGAGGCGCTCACCTTGCTCTCACCAAATACTGTATTTTACAAATCGTTTGACCATGATGTGATTTGATTGGTGGGGGGTCGGGGTGCAGGGGGGAGGGTAGGATTTCTCTAGTTTGTTTTTTTCTTTTAATCCCTGCACTGTGCTTGAAACTGCCATCCCTAAGTGTGGGGGGGGGGATAAATTTATCCCCCCATGACAAGATTTTGTATCAATGATTATTGAATTGGTGAAATTTTAAAGTCTGAAATTTAAAAATTATAAATGTACGCTGCATCCTTTTTGAGTGTGTCCTGATTTTAAGCACAGCAAATTAACCAATGAAAATCAACAACGTCATCGTCATCCAACATTAAAAAAAAAAAAAATATATATATATATATATATATATATATATATATATATATATATATATATATATATCCGTTATTATCCTGTCAAACTGATTTAAGTGGAAATAAGTAAGTTTTTTTTTTTTCCATTTTATTTTATTTTTTTCAGGATGAGAAATGTATTAGCGATATCTTTTTAATTGTAAAGTGATTTTTCAGCTTTGTCGGTATTATGTACATAACAGCTTGTAAGTTGTAAAAGTCAGAAATAACAACCACAAAAAACCCAATGATGTCTGACTCTTTTATCGCCCTCCCACTGGAAACTTCACAAATCGTATCCCGGTTTAACTCTGAACTCCACGTTTACATCAAATTTTTGATGTTGATGGATAAATCGTACTTTGAAACCGTTCAAAGCAGAGGAATACTGTATATTATTTCTTCCTTGACACACACCCAACCTGCCCACCAAGTTCCGTCCGAATCTGTCCATAACTTTTTGAGATATCATGCTATACAGTACTATGTCGTTTTTGGCCCTATCTCCGAATGGTGAAGAATCACTTTAAAATTGTACTAGTCAGATCCGGATCTTCACCAAAACTTAATCATTCCACCCTTGTCACACACCAACCTCTCCACCAAATTTCGTCCGAATCCATCCACAACTTCTTGATACATTGCCGAAAGAAAGTCCACACCCCCGTTCCAAATTTTCACCTTTTGTTGCCTTGTAGTTTGGAATTAAATTGCATTAAATAAGACGTTTTCCACCTTTATTTACACATCGTAACCCACAATTTCTGAGTGAAAATAAGTACTACAAATTTCAGAAAATTAATTAAAAATACAAACTAGAATATCTTGGTTGGATAAGTGTCCACCCCCCTCCCCCCTTTTGATAGCAATTGTAAATTAGCTCAGGTGTAACCAATCACCGACAAAATCACATCAAGTTAATTGGCCTCCACCTGTGTTAAATTATAGTGATTCTGATTATTTCAGAATAAAATCAGCTGTTCCTGTAGGTTTCCTCTGCTGGGTAGTGCATTTCGCAGGAAAGACTCAACCATGAACACAAAGGAGCTTTCAAAAGACCTCCGGAATAAAGTTGTGGAAAGGCACAGATCAGGGGATGGGTATAATAATATTTCAAAGGCCTTGAATATCCCTTGGAGCACAGTCAAGACAATCATTAAGAAGTGGAAGGTGTATGGTACCACCAAGACCATAACTCGATCAGGCCGTCTCTCCAAACTGGATGACCAAGGAAGGAGGAGATTGATCAGAGAGGCCTCCAAGAGGCTAAAACGCGACGCGGCTAAAAAGCCCACCTTGAGTCCCATCTGAGGTATGCAAAAAACACTCCAGAGATTCTGAAGCCATGTGGTGAACAGTTTTGTGATCTGATGAAACCAAGATGGAACTTTTTGGCTTCATTGCAAAATGTCACAATTGGCGCAAACACAGCACATCACCCAAAGAGCACCATCCCTACTGTGTAGCCTGGTGGTGGCAGCATCATGTTATGGGGATGCTTCTCATCAGCAAGGACTGGGACACTTTGTCAGGATAGAAGTGAAAATGGATGGAGCAAAATATGGGAAAATCCGAGAGGAAAACCTGCTACCCACTGCAAGAAAACTGAAATTGTGAAAGAAGTTCACCTTTCAACGTGACAACAACCCGAAACACACAGCCAAAGTTCCACGAGAGTGGCGAAGGAACAAAAAGATAAATGTCCTTGAGTAGCCCACTCAGAGCTCCAACCTAAATCCAATCGAAAATCTGTCGCATGACTTGAAGATTGCTGTCCATCAACATTCCCCACGCAACTTGACTGAGCTTGAACAGTTTTGTGCACAAGAATGGGAAAATATTGCCCAATCAAGGTGTGCAAAGTTGGTAGAGACCTATCCCTACACACTCACAGCTGTAATTGCTGTCAAAGGTGCTTCCACCAAGTATTAACTCGGGGGGGGGGGGGTGGACACTTATCCAAACAATATATTATGGTTTTCTATTTTTTAATTAATTTTCTGAAACTTGTAGTATTTGTTTTTCATTTGGAAGTTGTGGGTTACGGTGTATAAATAAAGGTGGAAAAAGTCTGATTTAATGCAGTTTATTTACAGGCGATAAGGCAACAAAAGGTGAAAATATTGAAAGGGGGTGTAGACCTTCTACAGGAACTGTATGTACATCCTGTACACAGACAGACAAACAAATAAACAGACAGGGGTGAACAGGTATAACCTCTGTCCCCCTTCAGTGGTGGACGTAGTAATATGTGTGTGCATGTGCATATACCTCCCATGGTGAGTCAAATCACATCGCCACAACAGCCAAATAGCCGTTCTGATCTGGAGCAACAGTTGGTGTCTGCATCACATGCAAACTGTTTGTAATGACCACAACAGCAAGGAGATGACATTGCAGCTGGGAAAGTTACAACTTGAACTTTGATTCTCCACCTTGAATGTAACTTCACAAGACAGGACTGTTCACGATTGCCCCCTATGCACATCTGCAGCAGACTACAACTGGAAAGTCAAAATGCCTTCTCTGGCAGATTTTCTACCTCAACTCGGGAGAGGAGGGAACCTATCCATGGACATGTTTCAGGCTGTTGGCCCATCCACAGTGTGGAGCAAGGCTCCCCTCCACTCATGTGCCTGGAAAACCTCTGAGATATGACATAATTTGATGGACAATTGTGGGTTGGAGTAAAATGAGAAAGGGAAAAGAAAAAAAGGAGAAAGGAGGGAATGGAGTGAGGATGTGTTCAGGAGAGACGGGAAAGCGTTGTACTTTGGGAAGAATTTGGAGTCAGGAGAAGAGGGGGTGTGGGGCAAGGCATGTGCAAATGTTGCCCGCTGTGGTGAGGGAGTGAAACATTCTGCCATGTTTGTGTACGTAATATGTTGATAGTCCCTGGAGTAATCGTGGTGTTTAAGGATAGGTGGCCCCTGAGTGTGGTCCACGTCGTGTTCAAAGTTTCACACTCGTGGAAGTTGCATCCACTCATGGCCCTCGGCATGACTCCAGGGTCGCTGTGGATTTACCGGCCACGTGCTCCATATAAAGGTTCCGTTTGTTGGCGATTCACTTTTATACAACCTGTTCCCGTTTGAAGCAACAGACTGGGGCATTCACTTGGGGAGAAGGAATATAGGTGGTGTGTGTGCACGTCTCTTTGTGCCCACCTCCCTGGCTTTTACCCCCCCCCCCCCACTCCCCTCAACCCCTACCCTCTCTTTTACACATTTAATCCCATTCATTAACAGTCATCTTTTGGGGAACTATAGCTCGATTCCAAAATGCCTCTCATCATGTTATTTGCTGTTTGACACACACTACCATCCACCTGCAGACCAAAAATCCCTGTAGAGCAGTTGCAGAAGTTGGGAAGAGGAAGGACCCTGAGTTTGGTGAATAATATTAATATACGAGTTCTTTTCGGCCCATCAAAGCCTGCGCTATTATTACCAACCTATGGTTGTTTGGCCATGCTCCATCCGTTAAAATGCTGGCAAGCAAGCGAGTAGCATGCACCTTTTTACAGTCTTCGGTATGACTCAACCTGGGTTCAAACGACCAATGACCTCCTTGACTCAGACTCAGATGTGATGCTCAAACCATTGCACCACCTAAGCTACAATGTTTTCAAACAGTCTTGAACTTTGAGGCCTTAAAGTTTGAAACATTTTGGTTGAAACAAAGCTAATTCCCATAAACATCTCGTCCACATCCTCAGTAGTATCGTATCATTCATCAAATGCCGACAGGACTCCATGGCTTATCTTGTTCCTGTGTTGGCAGTTTGTATCCCCACGTCCTTAATGGCGAAGCAAGCTTGTGCAACGTCTTTGCTTCCCTTTTTAACTCGCACAAGGATACACAAGGAACTTTGGTGGAGGAGGAGGCCATTAGGACCATCGTGCCTGCGCTGCACCAATCCCACAAACCGTCACCCATCCCCATGCAAGCAATACCTACAACTCCTGCCAATATCCCCACACCTCTCTATCTCCGACGGATACACCTATCTAATTACCATTTAAACTTTTCCACCCTTTCCGCTGCCACGACCTTTCCGGGAAGACCATTCCATGCATCATCCACTCTCCCACTGAAAGACCCCTCCCTTCCTTAATACTGTCCGAACTCTCATGTTCTTTACCCTCAAGCTTTGGACCCTGGTCCCAATTTTGTCCACTCTGCTGAAAAACTCCACTGCATCTGCCTTGTCCTCACCCATCATTGTTTTTAAATATCTCCATCAGTATTTTCATGAAAGTTTTAACACGATATTACTGCTTGTTTTTAACTTTTTTAGGTGTACACAGTGAAGGCTTGCCAAAGAAAGAGCGAGAGCAGAACGAGTCAGGATATTGCAACGGAACAAAAGGAACAGCAGAACGAGATGGAGGGGTTGGGGGCAAAATAGAGGGAGACTTGGATAAATAAGGGATGTGGGGAAGAATGAGGGCTGGGGGGATGCACTAGGTGAACAAGGTGGATATAGAAACAAACTCCCAGGAAGGAAAAACTGGAAATTTGGAAAAATGAGGGCTGGGGTGGGTGGAGCGAAGCTTTGATGGGCCGAATGGTCTCCCCCTGCGTTGAAGTTCCTTGGATGAAGAAAACTCGTATTTATAACGTGGCACAAACACATAAATAATAAACGAGTTCACAACGAATGCAAATAATGCAAAAAACTTTGGAATTGTGGTTGTCGTGGTACTTGTGTCCGGCGGGGATGTCGACGTGTTTATTTTTTTTTTATCATTGTTATTATCCATACCTGCGTACGTAATAAATAGATAACCTATTCCACCTGTTCCATCAGTGACTTGTTAATTTTATATATTTTCACGACATATCAGTTATTTACACCTTTATTATTATTTCATTGTATTTTTTGTCAATTAATATTTGGATTTAACCCAGGTGGACATCGAAAGACAAAGGATCAATATTCATCAATTTCGGACGACGTTCCCTGAAAAATGTTTTTGCTTATTCATCAAAATTGTAAATTACTTTCACAAACAAGCACTGCAAGGAAAACAAATACTAATAAAAAAAAGCACAAGCGACATATTTGACAAATGTCACCAGTCTGTTCCAATTTATGCACAAAGCTTAAATGTGAGGATGGAGCACCTGACAGGTGCAAAGTGAAAAAAACAACAACATGGAATTGCTTTTCATATCAACGAAGCATATGGCCTGGTGTTGGGTTAACGGTTAAGGTGGCTGGCTTAAGATCTTAGGATCTTGCGTTTGAGCCCCTGTTTTTATTTCCGTTAACTAACATCAGGTGGATTGATTTAGTCTGGACATCCCTCCGAGGTTGGCAAAATGAGTGGCGGCTTACTGGAAACAGGGGGCACTGCATCAGTGGCACAGCCATGCAATGATGCAACCAGCAGCCACAGGCTACATACAAAATGATGATCAGTGATATGAGCTACCTATCACTGATCATCGTTGTCATTCTATTTATTCGTTCCTTGTAAATCCTTCTTTATTTTTTTTTCTTCTTCCTTCTGTCATGCTTAATGTCTTGGGGGAGATTATGTGTCTGAGTTATTATTTATTTATTTATTTATTTATTTATTTATTTATTTATTTGTTTATTTATTTATTTATTTGTTTATTTATTTATTTATTTATTTATTTACTTACTTTTAGTGCACTGTTATTATGGAAGGAGCCGGGAAGGGAATGCCCCCTCTCCGCACATCTCACTGCATCATGGGGCAGGAACTTTCTCGCCACGAACAGCCAGTCTGCAGCTCGACTGGGCCACAAGGCCGCTCAGAGAACCCCAAAGAGTCATTTGGGTATTCTAGGATGGTGTTGTCCAAACAGCGCATGCCAGTGTCAATAAAACGCATCACAGCCGCAACGACACAAACAAGGCACACTTTTGAAGGTGACCATGTTGAAACTGTCCCTTTTTTAGACTATCACTTACTCTTTTTTTCTGGAGGGGGTGGAGGACGCATTTCTATGCCTGCCCTGTGTACTGAATGTCACAGGAGTGCACAAACCTGGGCTATTTTCCCAATGACTTAATGAATGTGACTTTTCATGCAAGGGAACAGACAAGCCTTGGGTGTCGTTCTGGACAGTTTATCTTGAGTGGATCTTTCATTTGCTTGGAACAAAAATGGACTTTGTGTGACCATCTGCAACAAACGCCTCGTTTTTCATGCTCGTCCTCGACGAGGATGAAACCATCTGTAATGTCACGGTGGTCATGCGGTCCACCGACCTGTGCGGTCTGATCTTATTTGGAACCAACCGGATTTCTAAGCACAATCCTAACGCCATACTTGGGGCTTTGCTCGCTATGAGTCGACCTTTCGTCCCAAGGTTCGGTTTCAAGACCTTTTGATTTTATTTTGTTTTTAATGTCCAGAATGTCTCTCGTTGCTGTTAGTCACATCATTGTCTGGAAGTGCGGCTATGCCGCTGATGCAGTCAGTGCCTCTGTTACCAATAAGCTGGTACTAATTTTGCCGACATCGGAAGAATGGCAGGCTGAGCCAACCCACCTGATGTTATTTCAACTGGACGACAGGGGCTCAATCTCAAGACCTGAAGAGCCAACCACCTTAACCGTTAAGTCAACAAAAGATGTAGAATGCCTCTGGTTAACATGATTAATAAAATGCGCTTTTAGTGCACTTAAAAAAAAATTATCTCCTTGAAGACCTCAACTGGTGGGAAATTGGAAAATTCATATCGACAAAGTTGGAATCGACATCAAAGGGAACTTCCTTAATGGGCAAGGTGGTGAATCCGATGCAATATCTTTTGAGAGATAGTTGTGGAAAAGGGTCTGCACAATGCAGTTGTGGATCTTACAGCTTTAACGGTCCCCTCTAGACCAGCGCGGTTCCGTGGGATGATGGTCAAACACCTGTTGTCCATAAATTCTCATCCCATTAGATGACTTCATCGAGATGTCATCCTTACGATTGCCAGGGGACTCTGGTCTCTTTTTCTGACCACCTGAGACTATGCTATTGCAGAGTAAATGCTGACGGTATCCTCATTCCAGCTCAGGGTTGACCATGGAAGCAAAGAGTTTTTGTTCGTTTTTAGTTGTGTGCTTGTTCAACCTGTCAAGCTATTTTTTTTTTCAATTATAGGCAAAGTCTGATGGTGGAAACTATGGTCAATACTTGAAGCGGCCAATTCCAAGGAGGTCATTTCAGATAAGACCTGTAGGTACACCAAGAATGATCTCTTGGTGCGTTAACTTGGTTTCGCTCTAGTTTAAGTGATCTGCTGGCTCATGTTTGTTGTGTTTGCAACTACAAAATAACCCAGCAGTTGTGGTTCAATAATGTGGACCTGACACAACGCGAGATAGGCAGTCTTCCTAACCGGTCACATCAGATAATGTGCCACTCTTTATTCAGAGCGTCGGTTCAGCCGAAGCAATTTCTTTAGCTAGCGTTACAATCCTGGATGGCTCACCACTCAGGTCAGTGGTGTCAGGGCAGGAATTGGGAAATTGTTCAGGATGTCGGCGAGAGCTCACCTTCTCATCATGAAGGACATCGTGAGGTCTTTAAAGTCCACCAGCTAATTCTAGCAGAAGGGACGCCCGTTTATCGTCCGTCGGAGGGACGGCACACACATTGGTGCATCGCCGTACCTGTGAAATACAGCGATGACAGTTTATAGCTGGGTCAGGATTCAAACCCAGGTTCGACAGCTTGTTGGCGAGTGTGCATACCTCGAGGTCATCCTGCCAGCCCATAAGAACTGCGTAATCTGAGAGTAATCATTGTTAAGGCCCAGCTCACCGAATTCCCATGACTTATATCCTGCAGCACAAAGATGAACCGAAGGAACACAGCAGTTGTACAGGAGCAGGAAATACGAATTCAAGACTAATTCCTCATCGCACTGTTCACTGTGTTTGGCACCATGGACAAAATCTTCTAATGTACGAGACTTCTTCGTATATTCATCAACATTCTTCCTCACACTTGGATATTATCACTCCGTCAACAAACTGTTGGTGGTTTTTAATGTCGTGCAGTAGCACTCAGTGTGCTTGGGGCGTTGTCCTCATGTCCAGTAAGATAGAATACTTGGTGAGTGTTCTCACGGTACTCGAGGCTGCCTGAAGCACAACAGTCACTCGGAGGTCACACAGCTGTTCTACCAATGTACCGAGCCCCCAAGTCGCAGATGAATCAAAGTGAATCGAAGACTTTTCCACTGCTTTCACAATACCCTCGACACCACTGTCACGAGCCAAACTAGTTGCACAAAGTTCCCAATGAGAGAATGCGTTCCTCAACAATGTGTGTGCACCCGAGGCATGATGTATTATCCATAACATGGTTTCCTCACTCGAGCACATGCTTGTTTGTGACATTCCTGGTCTGATTTGGATTAACTTGAATGGTTTTCCCAAGGTGTTTGGGAAATTCGTCTTTTTTCGAAGCGAAGTTTCTTTCGGTTTGGGTCATTCGGCTCGAAACTTATGCCCACACACATCGACAATGCCTGTAGCTGCGCACGTGTGCAAACTTCGGGGATTTCTGGTTTATTCCCCGTAAAGCCTCCGTGGTGAAATGTGCTTGTTGTGTTTAGTTGTCAAGTATACCAATTATCGACTGAAAATGACCCACAAAGGTAGCGTCACCTGTACAGCCTCTTGGCACCCACCCGGTGTGTATAGCTCGAGGATGCTCTCCCCTCTCCATCCTCCCTTCCTTTTTCCCCAATCCAAAAACTATGCTTCCTCTGATGTATCCATCATCAAGAGTAAGGAAGCATCCATTACCCTCTTGTAATCTCTCTTGTCTGACATATTGTACTCGAGAATGAGCGAAGTACGTACCGGCGTCATGGTCGCAAGATCTCATTGACATCGAATTGGGACATGTACAAGGGCAACAACATGGCAGAGTTCGTCTGAAACGTTGGCATCATGGCTAAGATGTTTGACAGAGGATAGCAACGTCACAAAGGTCACTCTCTTCCAGCCTGCATCTGGAGCACACCATGAACCATGATGACCGTTCTCTGCTTGAGACGCTTCCAAAGGAAGCGGATGCGTCGGACCCTCGCTGGTTGCAGACTGGGACATTATTATTTATCACAAATCGTGGCAAACTGCCAATGTCAAACCGACCTGGTTTTCTTGAAAATACCCGTCGACTTGTGGGAGGAAGGAGTCTTGTTATTTTAGCAATGAGATATGACCGAATGAAATCTTGATAACACCGACATGTAAAACTGTGGTGAGACGAGATGGACGTGCAGTACCAATTATCCATCGAACACCATTGCTCTTATATACCTGGTGTTGGTGTAATGGTTAGGGAGGTGGGCTTGGGATCCCTGAGTCCTGAGTTCAAATCCTGCTCGGCTGTTTAATTAATACCAGGTGGGGTTGACTCAGCCTGTCATCCTTCTGAAGTCGGCAAAATGAGTACCAACTTGCTGGGATGACTGAGCCATTCAAGTATCTTGTGTTGGAGTGGTGACCTGTCCAGGATTGTGCCCAATAGCCCAGGAGACTGCTTCGGTAGTCACTCATGCTCTGCACAGAGTACGGTCCCAATGGATTTGGACTTTTGGATCATTGCTCTTGAAGTGACAGTAAATGTGTGGGTCGTTCACTGACAATTTCCTCTCTTTGGGAGGGTTGGTAATTCTTAGAACAGGCGCATTTATGAGGTAGTCTTCCATTTCCTTGTGTGAGTCGCTTTCAGGAATGATAATATTAAATTTAAAAAAAAAGGAGAGCAGTTGCAATTCTCCATGTAAAGTCCAACTGTGTAGATTGTTGAAGTGAAAAACATCAGCCAAACCATGAGGATGTACACGTAACCTGACCTTCAGTGTCTATACCGCCACCCTGTGATGAAGTCGACAAGCAATTTAGTTTAGTCTGACAAGGATATTAATTATAAGGACATGTGATCCTGCAGAAAGTAAATTCCGATTCGGTTTCACTTCGCATTCTGTCCTTCCCATGCACACTTCGCGCAGCTCACAGTAACTCACCTGGACAGGGCGACGGTAATCGAAGAAGAAACCACTACATAAATGTTTGTAAGTAATTTTCTTTTTTGTGGCAGGTGGTGGATATGGGGAATATAATGATTGCGACAATTATATAATGTAATTACCAAAATGATTGTTTGATATCTTTTTGAGCGCTCGATAAGGGTGACGTGTTGTCATTGAGTGAGCACCAACGCAGAGTGCGTGTTATTACACAAAGTTCCGTTACACGGCCAACTTACGTGAATCGGCCACACGTGTTATAAGCACTCTATTCAGGGCACTCAAGGCCAGTGCAGTGAGGATATTATGTAATTTTTGGATGTGTTCACCATCAGCACAAGCATTTGCGTCATACTAAGTGACGCATTCTTTTGGCTCGATGAACAACGCTGAACGGTTCTTCGCAAAGATTGAAATGCAAGCCCAATAAGTTTGTCTGAAATCCAACTCGCTTTACAACCTTCCGATTTAATCCTGTGCACTAGAACGAGCACTCGGCGGAGCGCGTACCTCCGCAAGGCTGAGCGGTGCACGTTTTGTGTTCCACTGATTGGACGCACCTGGATGCAGATCTTCATCAAAATCGAACTGGCTTGTTGTTGTCACACACCCATCCAGTCTACCAACTTGCATACAAATCCGTCCATAACGTCTTGAATGTCCTGCTCACAGACATACAGGGGTGACGACATCACCTCCGTCTACCTTCGGTGTCAGAGCTAACAATTGGCTTGCGCCTGAACAATACACGAGAATACAACTTTGGCCAGATC
>BROF01000908.1:222974-246530 GCA_024346535.1 Eptatretus burgeri | reverse complement strand
ATGAGTGGAGGAGGCCAGTGGGCCGACCACGTGCCTCATGGTTGCAACAGGTTGACCATCATCTCAAGGAGATGGGGATGGGCCTTGCATCTGCCTGGGGGATGGCCAGACGGAGGCCCCTGGAGTACTGGCGGAAAGTGGACGCAGCGACGCGCTGTTCTGGCACATGCTCCCATACCTGACCTGACCTGACCAGTCAATGACAGTCTTACGAGACTGAGGATTCAGCAATCCTTGGGTTTCATTTCCCTAGTCTCTGAATATGCTCTGACTGAGGCAAGTGATCTCACTGTGAAGGACGCATTCCATGCCTGGCTCAAGTCTGTGGTTGAATGGTGCCCCGGACGAGATACTCTTCTTGTCTTGGCGGATTTAATTGCATTGACTGACACTGATAGGGATGGTTATGAGACATGTGTTGGTCCCCATGGATCTGGAACTGTGAACCAGAACAGCACTAAGATCCTTGATTTCACAATAAGTTATGGACTTAGGGTGGCTGGTTCATGGTTTCAGAGCCCACATGCTCATCACTGGACTTGGTATTCCTACACCGGTGCTGTGGCAAAGGAGATTGACCAGGTGCTCATTGATGGTCGCTGGAGGATGATTCAGAAATGCAGGGTCTACCAGAGTGCTCAGTTCCTCATTACTGACCACAGGCTTGATGTAGCAACTCTGAAGTTGCAGCTTAAATCTGGGAGAATGGTACCATCTCAACTTTGGCTGGATGTTGACAAGCTCGAGGATGAGATGGGAGCTGAGGAGTTTGCGAACTGGTTGAGTGGGGATTTGGTGGGTCTCGGTGCTTTGGGGAATCCTGAATAGCTGTGGAGTGCCTTCAAAACCACCGTCCTTGATGTTGCCGGTGGATGTCTTGGAACTCACCAAAGGGCGAAGAAGAATTTTGTCCCTCAAGGGACACTGGATACCATTGACCAGAGTTGCAGGACCAGGCTGAATGGAAGAGCTGAGCTGTTCAGGGAGCTGAGGCGTAAAACTGTACATGTGCTGATGGTGGGTTAGGCAAGGAGGCCCATGTGAGGGAGAAGAGCATCACCTGTGGTCAGGTTATGCTCAGCCTGCTCACAGAGGAAATTATGCATTGCATTCCTCCAAGCCCGGCCCTCAGTGTACTGGAGTTAGAGCAGGGGGTGGTAGGCTCTTGAGGGCGGTGTGTGAAGTGAAGGCCCACTGAGCTGATTACTTTGAACGGCTGTACCAGCCTGACCCACCAGCTGTTAAGTTGGATGTCAGGGGTGTTACTATCCACATTGCTGACCCTCCAATCAACTGTGAACCACATTAGTTTGTGGAAACAGCCTATGGCGAACCAGTTGAAAAGGGATAAACCTCCTGGGATCTGTGGTATCCATTCTGAACTTCGCATGGAAAGCTGATGGAAATGCTGCACTTGTGTCATTGCATTCTGTTCTGTGTTCTGTCTGGAAGGATGTTGAGGATGTTGAGAAGGATGTTGAGGATTCTAGGGAGGATGTTGGAAAGATCAAGCTGTGGTGCATAGTTTGGGAATATCAGGATCCCTGAGCTTGATTTCACAGACAATTCAGTCATCTTTGCGGAGACACTGGATATCCTTTTGGGGGCCTTTGGGAGCACTGAATGAGGAGTCTGAGCCACTGAGATTATGGGTTTCCTGTGTCAAAACTAAGATCCAGGCTTTCAATGACATATTGGATACTGCTTTCTTGTCTGTACCTGTTTGTGGTGAGGATGTTGAGGTCTTACCTTGACAGTGATATTCATGTCTCTGCATGTTGTGAGCCAGAGGTCAATTGATGTCTGGGTCAGGCCTGGGGAGTCATATGATTACTGGATCATGGGGAGTGGCGCTGTCGGTCCCTGTGCAGGAGGACAATAGTTTGAGTTTTTAAGTCCTTGGTTCTTTCAGTCTTGCTCTGAGGATGTGAGACTTGGACTGTGACCAAGGATCTGAGATGGAGCCTTAATTCCTTCAGTACTCGGTCTCTTCGGAGAATCCTTGGTTATTGCTGGTCAGACTTTGTGTCCAACGAGTAGTTGCTGAGCAACTCAGATGAGATCTGTTACCCGTGTCGTCTGTGAGCGTCAGCTGCGATTGTATGGACATGTGGCCAGATTTCCTGACGCTGATCCTGCTCACCAGATTCTCTCAGCAAGGAAACTTCATGAGTGGAGGAGACCAACAGGCCAACGACATGCCTCATGGTTGCAGCAGGTTGATCGGCATCTCAAGGAGGTGGGGATGGGCCAGACATTTGCCTGCGGGATGGCCAGACGGAGGCCCCTGGAGTACCTGAGGAAAGTGTACCCAGCAACGCTCTGCTCCAGCACATGCTGCCATACCTTACCTGATCTCCAAATGGTGGTGCAACATCTGGCGGTGGAGGTTGGATTTGTCTAAAAATAGTCGTGATTATCCTGCTTGTGAAATAAAATTTGGCATCAATATTATTCATGCCTGTTCTCCTGTCATTTCAAAAGTGAATGTTGAGCTTTTCCTTCGTGCACAGCTTTTCAAACACAGTGCGGGAGGCAGCCACCTTAAAATGGAGACAGAGGAGCGTATGGACAGACACTATGGTTCGCAATATATAAAAGATGTATTCAACTCTATTCAGAGCTCCAGCGTTGCCGAAGCAGTCTATTGGAACGGGTTATGCTGGGTAGTTTGCTGTTTCCTTCCTATCAGTCAGTCGATGCAAGAATTTTGACTTTGGCCAGGATGCTTGTAATAATACCTCACCTACTCTTCAGGAAAGACCTTTGACATTTGACGAAGGATCTTTAACATCCAACAATGACCCATGCCGGTAGACGGGTCCTCCACCTCAATGTCAATCTGAGGGAGGCACACACATTGATGCCTCACCCTGCATGTGAAACACCAGGATGGAAGTTTATAGCTGGATCGAGGTTCAAACCCAGGCTAGAGACCTCAAATGTGAGTGCACACACTTCTAAGTTATCTTTCCAGCCCCCCAATCACGTCAAATGCCCAACATCGTCTCTCACCTTCAATAGCAGGTGTGGATATTAATTCTCAAGTAACAACTGAGCTCTTTTGCCGGATCTGCTGGTTTAGGTTCCATGTGTTGCTCACATTTGTGTTATTTGAATGTGCACGTGGTTTGGCCGTTAGAATATTCAGTGAAACCTGTCCTCTGCTTATTATTTAAGTGGGAATATAAATGTTTATTTAGGAAAGTGTCTGCAATGGTCTGGTCTCGATTTTCAGCAAAAGTCTAGCTTTGCGAACGAAATTTTGAACAGCAAGTTTCACATCTGGCTCACTGTAATAAATAGCTACACCCACTCATACACTACTGTATGAGGGGTGTGCTAGGCTGAGAAAGTGGGAGGTAAGATATACAGAAATGGCATGTGCAGGAAGTAAGGATACGGGTGTAGAGGACGACTATGGTGCTGGAGCACCTACTTACATGCTTCCAAGCCACCCTCACCCCTCCTTGCCCCCCACTAAAAATTACTCAACCTCTCCCCAAGACATGAAACCTTGTTGTGGAAAATAGGCCAATTTATTTTCCCAATCAGGCGTTTCTCTTTATTAATTCCACTAGCAAATGATTTTGGCAAGCACGTCACTCTTAAATTTATTATTGAAGAATTTTGCAACCCCCAGCAGCCAATGTGAGTTTTTTTTGTTGTTTTTTTTGGAACAAGGCTGCCCAAAGGAATAATTTACAAATGCAATTTTATAACCTGCTTTGTAATACAGTTAGTAGCGAAGAACGTGGCGGCGGCCGGTACCCTTGACAGAGCATCGGGGGCACTCGCAAGAGGTTGTGAGCATTTCCATGGCTAAGAGCCAATGCTGGACAGGTCGCCACTCTGTCTCAGGGTGTGGAAATTTCTGCCTTGAGCAGCCATGGGAAAAGAAGCCAGACCAGTGAGAGCAATGCGACAAACTTAATAACCGACTCCACCACCGAGCCGCTCTACCGAGTACGTGAACGGATGGTTCATAAACACAGGAATCCAAAAATTGAGCGTTGGTTTGAAATAAATAACGACGAATCATGCTTTCACTGGTGCTTGACATGGGTAGAAAGGTTTCTTGAACACCTGCCTGAAACCTGAAAGTTAACTGAACTGAAAGTTAACCTGAAAGTGAACTGAAAGTTAACCTGAACTGAAAGTTAACGGCACATTTATAATGAGGCTTAAAACAAGCAACAAACTAATGGTGATGTAAACAGAAGTTTGCCTCATTTGTTTTACGACTATTACTGGTGCGAAAGCTCGAATTGTGAAAAACAAAAAAAAGATAGAAATTATCAAAAGATATAACCTTGTGCTGCCACTGGCTGAATTGTATTGCCTATTCCGATGTATTTGGCACATCAGGTCACATGATCAGTTATGTAATACCTGTCAACAATGGAAGTGAGCTGAAGGGGGTGGGGGGTGGGGGACACGCCAATTAATCACAGCAGTTGGAATAATGGATCAAAAGAAATCCCTTTGTTTTTCCATCCCGTTCATTTCATTTAACAGAATTTTCAATCCAGAAAGTGCTTATTTAGTAAAAGCGTGAAATGTTTCCATTGCTGATAAGGGGGACCATCCTCAGACGCTCCGACTGATTGGGGTGCGGAGGCGTTTCCAGGGAGCCTTTCTTCCACCAGAGGCTCTTACCACAGTCAATTGCTCCCAGATGTTTGTCGGTGAGGAAAGTGAGAAGGATGCATGAGGGTGGTCAAGACTGCAAGAATGAACTAAAAAGAAAGAGCCAAATCTCACAGTAATTCTAAGGTTTGTGGGACTTTCACTCGTCTCTGGACTAAAGTGACCAAAGGTAGATTTGGTCCTTGTTACCTATTGTCAAACAGCGAATGGAACCTAAGTGGAGGTTTGGGACCACCTTGCAGACAGGAGGTCCCTTTCGTTCCAAAGAGGAATGAGCGAAGAGGTCTGTAGAATTATGTATAGGTAGTTGGTTGGCTTAAGGATGGGAATTATTAGCAAAATTTAAGTGAGTTGACATTTTCCCATGTATCTTGTTGGATGCTTGACGTGTTAAATGCTTGTTCCTGGGTGCATTACAAACCCACGCAGTGTAAACATGTGATTCAAATGTCTGGCTTTTTCGTGGGTTTGGTCCTTGTATGGAGCACAGGCCTCGAATCTCAATGAGCTGTCGTTGATACCGCTGCTTTGAAGGCACATGACAAGAGAAAGGCAGTGCACGACCATGGAGTAGAGGGGTAGGGAGACGTTGAGGGAAATGCACAGCACGTTTGAATTCCAATCCCGTACCTGTTTGGCTCTGAGGCATCGAGGATGAACCGATTAATAAAATGTCGGTGTCAATTCCCGAATGAAATCAAATGATCGGATTGGTGTTCTTTATGTCAATTAGGGAGATGTTGGTGAAGAGTCTGCTGGTGTGTGTGTGTGTGTGTGTGTGTGTGTGTGTGTGTGTGTGTGTGTGTGTGTGTGTGTGTGTGTGTGTGTGTGTGGATCAATATCAGGTAAAATAAAATACCTGTACATCAAACGTTCACCACATCTAGCATTGGGGAAGAGTGAGTAATACCAAATGTTGGAATTATTCATGTAAGATAAGCAAGCTCTCCTCTTTTGAAATGTTGGGTTATGGGAGATGGTTTGCAATACCAGGGGTGTGTTCAGTTACCAAGCCAGCCATTTCCTTCTCCACCATTTCGTTGGAGTGCTTGCTTGAGTGCTTAAGCCACTTTGTAAGCGCACTGCAAGCTGATTGGTAACTGAACACACTCCTGGACAACAATCGATTAATGGACCAAATGTGCTACCTCCAGGAAACAGGCTTCATAAACCTAGCTCCCTGTAACGTTCAAGCTTTAAACTTTAAAGTGGCAACTTGACGACAAATAATATCATTTACTGAACTCTTGGCTGGAATGAAAAAGAAAGCTTCTTTGTTCGTAATATATTTCACATTTGCTTCCAACTTCTTTCATTGTGTTTGTTCAAAAACCCAAAACCATGTTTTTTTGTTTGGTTTTGGTCTTTCTTTCTTTCTTTTTCCTACGCCAAGCGTTTGCCTTATTCTCACTGTGTCCCTGTGAGATATGTCAGTCCGAATCAAATTTTTTACCGGTTCAATAACAGTTCAGTGTTTCATATGAGTTGACACATTATAGTCAAGCTCTGCACCGCTAATTGGTAACGCTGACCTCTGAAAATGCAAAATCGCAAATGGACGGTAAAACTCAAGGGATTAGAGATCATTTTCAGAAGCTTGGTGAAAGTGACCGAGGACAATGTGATCAGAACAAATATAACGGCGGTAGAAGAACGATGAAGATAACTGTGTTCTGCCACATCTCACCCCCACCCTGTTTAGCAGCAAAGAACATTTGGCCCAAATGATGGCTCCACCAGGATCGGTGGGCCCGCTTTCAGTTTCCATGAAAACCAGACGGCCTTTCATCCGGGACCCGCCAAGCGGTCCATTAATATTCCTTTGTGCCGGAGATGCGGGACTCCTGTTCTTTCCCCATGGCCAAAAGAATCAGACAGGCGCAGTGTTTGAGCCTCGGCCCCAAAGTCTCAGATTGTTTCTCTAGCTTTTTGATCCTCCAAGAACTCTGGCCTGTGTGGTTGGTTTAATTCCAGTTCAGTTACGCAGCAAAACGTCCCATATGTTTGGCTCTGGTGAACGGGGCTTTCCTTTCCTCGTGTTTTATTGCTCGGGCCTAATTTTACATTGGTGTTTTATGGCAGAGGGTGGAACCCTTCCGCTTTAGCTGAATTCCTGCTCTGTGGAGCCATGTGGACCTGAATCAACCAAAGCTATTTCCGACAAGCTGGTCACCTGTCCATTAGATTCATGAAGTCATGGAAATGTCAAACCACCCCCAAGATTGAGTTCACAGCCTTCTGTAGACATGTTAACAAGGCGACAAGCAACTTTCAGAGACCTTTAACAGATCTTCACAACTCGTTTTGTTGTTCTCATGATGAAAAACACTCAATATTCTCGACTGTGAACACGACCGTTTGTTTATTTAGTTGTCATGGAAACAAACGTTGGACCGTTAGATCATATTGATTGCCGAGCAATTAGTCAAACGACTTCATTTGACGTCATTACACACATGGAGAGTTGTAGCGATGCATAAGCTAAGCAAGTGGTGACGGTAGTTGCACACGACTTTCTTTCAGTCATGAAGGGTAGCATTTTATTTCACATTTCTGCCGTCAAGTAACGGTACGATGCTGAAGCCATGACAGCAGAATTCCAGCCATGCTATTTTTGCCAAGCAGGTGTTTAGGGAGTAGTTTAGGGCTGTCTGGAAGCAAGTCTGATACCTTAGGGTTCATTGCTAATGGTTCCACCATGTTTGGAGCACAGCCAACGCACCACAGGGATGTGCACCATCTTGACTGCTTCAACATTGTCCATTGTTGGATCATGATATGAACAACAATTACATTCCCTTCGTGCGCAGCCTTTTTGGCCGCTGGTTGCGTCACTAATTTTTTGGGGTGCGACTGTGCTGCTGATGCAGTGCCCCTATTGCCAGTAACACTGGTGCTCATTTCGCTGACCTCGCAAGGATGACGGGCTGAGTCAATCCCCTGGTGTTAATTCAGCAGCCAACGGGGCTCGAACTCAGGACCCGAGGATCCCAAGCCACCACCCTAACCGCCAAGCCAATGCCAGGCTATGATGACATGATGAAGCCTTAAACGGGTCCTCGAACGAGCTCACATGGTCTTCTCCGCATGAACCGCTGACGAAGAGACTTTGGTCCATCTAACATTCCTGTTTGATCTTATTACCGGCTTTATCGTTTGCATGTTTTGGGAAATCCTCCATTTTATATATAACTTCCTCATCTATAATTTCACAAAATGCAGACCGATAAGTTCAGACAAATTATTTCAAATCGTTTGGTTTTCTCTGTCCTCTGTTGTTACACGGTGTGGGTGATGTATTTTCACAGAATCTTCATGGCCAGTGACGTCACATCACTTCCTAGAATTATTGCGAAAACATATTGGACTTTCTCAAAGCCCATCATCCATCACCTACTGACAAGAAGCTAAAGTCATAGCTAATTTCAACTTGCCTGGTGTTGGCTTAATGGTTTTTCCTTTCCTCGTGGTGTGCTTGGGATTCTTGGATCCTGAGTTCAGGACCTCTAATTTATCTAAATTATCAATTTTATGGGTTTTGACTTCAAATATATTTTAGAACTTGTTATAAATTACTTTCCTGGTGCTGCATGGGTTTGCAACATGAAGCATATACCTCTTTACAAGTGACGTTTACCATGCATTGAAGTTAAAGATCAAATAAATAATTTAAGTTAAATCGGTAAAGAAAAACTCAGCACTATTTCAACATTTGATTTTGATATCTTATGAAGGCAAATAACTTTTTTTAATAAATTCTGATAAGTGTGAAGAAAAAACACATTTTCGTTTTTTGCCATTATTTTACAAGGATAGTGTAGCCTTGACCAGACACTGATAAAATGGTTGGAGCATCCGCTGTGAGTCTTGGAGCACGGTATTTCAAACCCTGGCCAAGTCATACCAAAGGTTTTAAAATGGTACATGCTACTTCCTTGCTGATGCTCAGCATTTAAAAGGATAGAGCAAGGATAAACAACTCTAGGAAAGCAATGGCAAACCACCCAGTATAACCATTGCCAAGAAACTGCTTCAGCAGCACCAACGCTCTGAAAAGTGTATGGTACATCAAAAATAGGACCACAGGACCTGTAGCTTATTTAGGCCCCAGCTTAATGGTGTAACCCAAATCTGGTAGCATTCTGACTGGTGGATCTGGAGAAGAAGATTTTTGAAGGAATTTACAGATTTTCCCAATAATTTATTAAGTCCGCCATTTTGACATGCTTCAGGTCATGTGATCAGCATGACCACTACACTATACCATCCCTATCCTAGCCGAATGCGGAAACCCAAATTTGGGAGCATTCTGACTGGTGGGTCAGGAGAAAGTTTTTGAAGGAATTTACACGATTTTCCCAAAAATTGACTAAGTCGGCCATTTTGACGCACTTCTGGTCACGTGATTGTCATAACTTCCACAATTTTACATCCCTACCCTGGCCTATTGTTGCAACCCAAATTTGGTAGCATTCTGACTGGTGCGTCAAGAGAAGAAGATTTTTGAAGGAATTTACTAAGCCCGCCATTTTCACGTACTTAAAGTCACGTGACCGGAACAAGTTTGCAATTCCCAGTACCAGTTAGGAGCAGAATCTTGCTGTCAAATTTTCAGTCAGATCGGCCTGGTGGTTTGGCCAGAAAAGTCGAAATAGGAGACGGACGGGCAGACTGATGATGCACGATGACAATACCTTATTCGGAATTCCAATTCCAGATAAGCTAAAAAAAAAATGTTGTCTTGAGGTACTCACACTCGCCTCTGAGCTGTCTAACCTGGGTGTGAATCTCGACCCAGCTATAAACTGCCATCCTGTTTTCACCTGCAGTGCGATACATAAATGCGTGTGCCGTCCATCGGATGGACGTTAAGCTGGAGGACTCGTCTGCCAGCACTGGTGACTGGACATTAAAGATCCCACGGTATTCTTCATGGAGAGTCGTGAGCTATCGCCAGCACCTTGGAACAAATGACCAATTCCTGCATGCTCAGTCAGTATCCTGTGTTGGAGTGGCAATGTGTCCAATAATGTAACCCCTGCCAAAGAAACTGCTGTAGTACAACTGAAGTTCTGCACACAGCATGGTAAATGATTTTCATCAAGATTCATCTCAATGACTAGTTTTTGCACAAGTATCGAGGCTCATAGAAGAGGAGACCAATAACAGGGGCAAAGGGTTAACAGACACAAAATGGACCGAAGGGGGAAAAAAATCTTTTTTCTGAACAAGAGCCAATGCTGAGTTCACAGTTAATGTCTTATTTCATCATCAGGTCAGAAGAGCCTAAAATAATGACATCAATCCACCAGCTTGTGAATGAGGTGTCAAGATTGGAAACAGTTTGCTAACTCTCTGGGGAGTAACCTCAACAGTTGTCTTTTCTGATAATTGCAACTTTGGCTCAGTCTAACCATCCAGGTAACCTGAGCTCATGTTCCAATTATTTGAATGAACATATCAATACACTGCTTAATCAAGGCAAGGCCAACCACACATGGAGAGTGGAGCAGATGTTTTACAAGTGAAACATGTTTGAATAATCGCGAATGCAGAAGTATCTGTCAAGAGTTGGTTTATCATTTAAGTTTCGGTAATCCCTCCCTCTCATCGTCCTTCTTTGTTCATCATTTTCATCCATGACCAGTTTGTCCTTGCGATACCAAGATAGTTGCGGTAATTGGATGCCATGCATTTAACTTGGATTCCAAAAGTCTTTAGTTTGAAATGGTACTCTGGCTCATGATGGCACAGTGAACTCAATTGGTATTAGTGGACCACCAATGTGTGAATAATTTAGTCCATCTAGCATTGTTTGTTTGTTTGTCTGTCTGTCAGCCTCAGGGATTCTGGAGATGGAATATTGACTCCAGGTCATGATAACCATTGGCTTGAGTAATAACTTGATATAGGCTTGTCGTGACACTATTATCTACAGGAAGTCATCTCGAGGAGCTGAAAACAACCCCTTGGCTTGTATGTAAGAGTTGTTGGACCTGAACTTAAGGGTGCATGTGTAAGTTTGTTTCTAAATTTAATTAATCAGTGCTCTTCCTTCGATTTCCCGCCTGAATGCAGACACGGGTGGCCAAGAAATCCTCCGTTGCAGAATCTGTGATTGTGTCCTAACTTGTTTTGTTGTAGCCTATTGGTGGAATAGGATCTGTTGACCAGCCCGAAGTATGAACACTCATGGTTAATATGAATTATTTATTTCTCAAAGCCATTTGTCCAAATTACCGTGAATAATCTTTTCTTTTCTTTTTTGTTGCAAAGTCAAGCATCATGGAAGAGCTCGAACAAAGAATGGATCAGGATGCAACAGGACAAAAGGAACAGCAGAAAGAGAGGGAGAAATGCCAACAATAGGGCTGAGGGACAAAATATACGGAGACGGACAAACAAGGGAAGTGGGTAAGAATGAGGAGTGGGAGAATATTCAGGGGTTGGATGAGATATGAGATGGATACAGGAGCATCTTGTTCACCTCCTGCATCTTCCCTTACCACTCATTATTGTTCTGTTTGTTTTTATTGTTCGGTCCTTTGGCACGATGGTGTTGTACATTGTGAATTTTTTTCTATCAAAGGGAATTGCAGGGAAAAGAGGAGAGTTTTTTTTTTTTTTGAGACATTTCCTCCACTTTTATTTCAGCTTATGGGCCATCGACATCTTAGGTAATGAAAATGGTGGCATTTTTACCTGTCTCCTCTTCCTTTCCCCCATTCTCTATATATTCCATTCCTATCCCTGCCCCCCCCCCACCCAACCCATAATTTTCTCTTAATCATTCTTAATCTCCTTTGTCACGATTCTTCTGCCTAACACAAGATAATTTGCTGTGGTCAGATCAGATATTATGAGTCGTGTGTGAATATTGCTCCTTCTTTTGGATGTTGTGCTGAGGTTGTGTCTTCTGGTTTTGCACTCAGAGGCTATGGCATCATTCTTCACTTGGATTTAAGATTGTTCTATTTACATGACAGTACTCTTTCTCTGCTGGTTCTGTGTTGAAATCTCGTGTCTCGATCTCTTTTCATCTTCTTGACCATTCACGTTTAAAAATGTGCTTCAGTTGAAGGCTTATTGTGTTGATTTAGTACAAGAACAAATCAAGGATTTTTATTTTTTGTACATCTGGCTCGATCCCTGCTCCACATGTAAAGGCTGATCACTTTAGCTGTGTGAAAGCAGCCTCAGTTGATTCTGGCGATCAAGGTCGTGAAGGACGCGTAACCACTCTGCAGTCCTTGTGAAGTGAGTTTGCAATGAACTAGTCCATTCGACCTTAACCCTTAGATGCATAAGTGGGTCAAAAAATGACCCAGTTTGGCTGTAAAATTGCAATCTCTTTTTTGCGCTCATACATCTCAGGGTTAAGGAAGTGTTGGAAAGCCCGTTGGCTTGTGACGTTATCATTCAGACTATCTCGGAAATATTATGCTATAGATGCTGTTTATTGGTCGGAATATGCAAAGAACCTGATAACATAATATCGTACTTTGCAGTTAGAAAATCATGAAGCAAATTACAGCGGTTCTTTGGGGCAGCTGTGACTGGGAAATGAGTGATACGGACCAATGGCAAATTCTGCTTGCGTGGGACAAAATGCTTGAACAGTTTTTACTTTCACCTCATTTATAATACCCAAAGCAATCAAAGACTTCTTACTTGTAAAGGAAACTTTGATGTCATTAGATCTGGCAATTTCCTCCTGTATGCCAATGCATAGGTAAGGATCATCACCAGATGTGGAATGTGCTTCCTGCCCAAGAATTTTTCTGTGATGTCATAAACCATAGAGAGGAACTGCTCTCCCAATAATTATTTCCTCTTTGAATTTCGTTCTCTTGTACTTCTCAAATTTCCCATCTATTAACAAAAATATCCAACAATGTCCTATCAAGCGGGACAACTTAATGAGGGTCATACAAGCAAACTTTCAGACTGATTCTATGGGGATATATTACATATATCATACAATAAACTGTGGACCGAAAAAGCATGAACAAGGTCAAACAAGAAACAGCTCTTCATCACTGATGTACTCTGCGTTTTACAAAAAATTCCACTGTTAGAAGTGCACCTGCAGCATGGAACTTCCCTCCTGATACTCAGGTCCCAAACTGTTCTTGTTCAATCAAATGTCTCGACTCAAAATCTGATGTAAGGAGACAGGACACTGTTAGGTGCTTGAGTCAATGCCTCCAGGCCAAGCAGCAATGAGGGAACAGAGCGCAGGTCGCATGTTGCTTTCTAGGTAATATTTCCCACGAGAGAAGAGGCTGCCTATCGGAAGTTGAGGAATTTGACCTTTAAGCACTTTGCATGGCCTGGAAATAGGCAAAACAGCAACAGAAGCTGCTTAATATACCAGCTAAGCCAGTTATAATAACACAACGGCGCCGGAGAAATATTAGCTAACAAAACCATGGCAATTAAAAAAAAAACAAGAAAAAGAGCAATCAGAGATTTCAAACCCTTGCCTGGACTTGTTTTGTGTGGTGTAGTTTGTGTGGCGTTTGTGTAACAGTGTGTTACGTAATTGATAAGTGACATACAGTGAAACCCCGATTTTACTCGCCCCGATTTAACGCGAATTTGGATATCACACGATGAGTCATTGGACCTTTTTAATAGCCATGGTTTTGTTCGCTAATATTTCTCCGGCAACGTTGTGTTATTAACCTACGCCATCGAAGATGGATGGAGGTTACTGTTTTCACCCCTTTCTGTTTGTTTGTTTGTTTGTGAACAGTATTACGGAAAAACTCCTCGACTGATTTCGACGAAACTTGGTGGGGGGTTAGGTCTGGTCCAAGGATCATGCCATTAGATTTTGGACTTAGTCCAAAGTCCAGTATGGCCGCTATGGTGGCCATTTTGAAAAAAAAATTTGAATTTTTTTTTTGCATTTCTACATGTTTTAAGTGATTTCCAACAAAAAATGCCAAAATTATAATTGTGACTGATTTTGGAGCTTCAGGTGGATATACCCACGTAAAATCAATTTCTGTCTCAAGGAATCGAGTTATGACGAATGACTTGAGTATGTAAAAGTTAAAAGTAAAAGGGAAAGTTGCAAACTATAACTCTGTGAGCACTGTTGATGTCAAATTGAATGAATAGGATATCAGGTTCACTTGAGTGACCTAGCAGTATTGGCGGCGAAGGTTTTGCACTCTACCGAGTGCTCCCCCTCTAGTTATAACTGGTTTAGCTGGTAATTTAAAAAAATAATTTTTTTGGTGAGTTAATGTCATGTTTTCTTTTCTTCTTTTTTTTTTTTTTGATCGTTTGGCAAATTTTGCTCGCCCCACTGTTTCCAACTCCAACTCCAACTCAGAAGCATTTTGGATTTCGCTCGCAACACAAACATTGCGCGCATGCTATGTTCAAGCAAGGAACACTCGATCACTTTTTTTTTTAAATTCATTTTTTTTCAAGAAATACACTGTAAATCAGTGTATTTTTGTAAATCAGATCAGTGTATTTTTTAAGAAATACACTGTAAATGATGATTGCTAATATTCTTGAATGTTTTTATTTGTCGTTTTGTTTATTAAAAAGCTTTACTAAAAATTAAGTTGTGTTTTAATTTCTACCGTAACAACGCTGTATAGTCAGGTTCCTTTTGTCCATAATTTGACGTTCGTTGGAATTTTTTGGAGAGTAGCTAACCCCAACATTTTTGGAAAGCTTAAACAATACGAAAACAGAAAATCCATGTTTCACATTATTTTCAATGCATATAATGTGGTCAAATAGGTCGTTTTGGGGTAAAAATCCGTTTATTTTAATTTCAGCTCTGAAAATTCAAAATTAATCGCAAACAAGCAACTGATGATGCATAATTATTAACTCGAGGACAGTTCTTAATATAGAATACATATATCTGTATTTTGAGCAATGGTTGCCATGGAAACGGCTATCATTTTGTCAAATTACCGTTTATTTAATGTATTGCTTTCAAATCTTGAAACAAGTAACGCATGAATATGGTGATCAGTGACATGTACTTAATGCCAAATATGAGTTTGTCGCCAATTGGCATCACTGTCTATAATGTCACTCATCATTGCCATCATCATCATCACTATCGTGGTCATGCCGGTCAATGCTTGAGTCCTCGTCATTCTCACACGAAGTGCTGCACATGCAAAGATCGGTGCATGTTAAGTTCTTGGCCCTGCAGGAACATCTCTGTGATGAACATTCTGTCTTGCACTGGCACCTTATCATCTCGATAATTGCCTTTGGTGCATGGAGAATGTCTGTTGTTGTCGGTTTGAGTTGACCACTCATGTCCTTGTGGAAGCCATTCTTTAATGGATCAAGAAATGTTTGCTGAGAAATTGCTGCTTGACCCCAAACGTATGCTTGGATATGTACCCGCATGATATGCTACCTCAGAGCACCAACAGTTGGTGGTAACTTGTCATTCTCAGCCATGTTCTTACAGAAGAGATGCCAGCGAAGTTCAGTGATGCTGGAAATATTGACACCATTTGGACAATAACCTGAACAGACAAATCTTGCTAAAGTTGTGTGTAGGTCCTCTGACAGTTCAGCATCCTTACAGAGCATAGCAAAGGCATCTACCATGTCGTCATCGGCCTTCAAGTAGCACTGGAACCACTTTGCTTTGTAATGGGTCCCTGATCTTGATTGCTAGTGTTGCATTGCCAGACATGTACATTCTGTTCTTCTCCTTCTTCACTGGCGCCCATAGGCTGACATCACCATTGATCCGTTTTGCAACAAAATCTTCATAGAGATTCTGTCCCATTTCATCAATGTTCAGTATCTGTGGTACAAATTATTCTGGCACATAAGCGTGGGTGACCACATTGAAGAGCTGGTTACCCTCAACTTCAAATGGATTTTCATGACTAAGTATGGCAGCCTTGATTCGGTCAATTGCATTGTGTTCACGCTTGACGACACTTGGAGACAGGCCATGGTGCTCAGTGATCTCACTTTCCTTTAGACCAAACTGTCCCTTAAACTCGCAAGACAGGCGTGACAGTTCAGGTGCAGCCAAGAAGAATCGCTGTCTGGCATTTGCATTATTTGATATGCCAGTCAGACCAGAGTGAACCTTCAGCGACCTGTTCAGATGTTCAACAGCATGGTCTGCTCCGATCGATACAAATGGGATAGTATTCTTGGTGACTGAAATATTGCCTGCTTCGAGCTCCCTCCAAGTCTCTGGATGGCTGGTCTTAAGCGCAGAGCCACTTGTACTTGATTCTGTCCATGGCAAAAAATATCTTGCTGAGTTCTTCACCGGCTTGAAGATGAAGGTTAAAGTCAGCATTCCGAGATGCTGCAACAAAATGCAGAATTGCCTCTACTCTGTGGAGATAGTTCATCATGGCCTTGAACATGGCATTCTTTGAGCGGCTGGCCTCCCATTCCTGAAGTCTCTCAAACAAGTTCTCATTGATGATGACTTGGAGCAGACAGTTGCTGGCTTGCTCCACTGATTCAGCTTTCAGTGCTTTGTCATGTTCTCCACAAGCAGTTTGAACTGTATCCGTTGCAACAACGCAGACTTCCTTGAGATGCGGATTGTCCTTGAAGAATTCTTCTATTGCCATTTCAGAGTGCGCCGCATACGAGTATATGTGAGCTTGAAGTGAGCGTTTGTAATGGGTGCATTTCAGAATCTGTCTTGTGGTTGCAGATCCATACACATCGGCTTCCATCCAAGCATTGTCTATGCCAGAGTTCTCTATGGATGCACCCAGACCTCTCAGTGCAGCCATGACGACATGTAGCTCTCCCAATCTGGGAACGATTATGCCTTTTAAGTCAGGCCGAGCATCCAGTCGCTGAATTACCTTCTCATAGAGGGCCAAGTCACAGGAAATGACAGTCGGGTGATCTTTCCCAACAGCAAGCTATTTCAATCTGCGACATTGTTCTAACACAGTCATTAGTGTTGACCACTCATGTGCTTCACATCAGGCATCAGAGGCAGAGCTCCGATCTGCGTCACCGACAACGGGCATGTTGGAAGGAGAGAGTTGTAGCCAGCCCAACAAGGGAGTTTTGTAAGATTCCTTTCTGTGTTTGTTCTGGAGAGAGCCAACGCTAAGACCCTTCCCAGGTGTGTCAGCTGGTAGTGTTTGTCAACCCCCTGAGGTGATGGCATGGCGCCGCGACGTGGCATCACATATGTTCCCTAGAAGATCACACTTACAATACATCAAACTACAAAAACTTAAAATCAAACGTTTTACTACTGAAGGTGCTGAAACCTTCTGATATTGAACAACAGACACATCAATGTTTCATTGCACAGATGGCCGTTTCCATGGCAACCAACTGTTCCAATACTTGAAAATCATACTGCTTATGTGTAAGTTAGTCATGGTCACTATATTTAACAATTATTTAGGCCATCCGATGGAAAATATAATTTAAAAAAATATATATTTAAAAATGGCAATTCCACTCCAAAAATGCTGTTTCCATGGCATCCGACAGTCAAAATGCAACATTTTATTATCTTATAAAATCCATTGTTAGCCATTGAACAGTAATCCATCATCAGTTGGTTATTTTGTATTGTTTCAGATTTTTTTTAAATTGGAATTCAAAAAAAGCGTTTTTCACCCCAAAACCTTTCCAAAAGTTGAAAAAATATGAAACATCATTTTTTTATTTAAATATATTTTAAACTTCTCAAAAATCTATAGGTTTGCTACTCTCCAAAAAATTCCAACGAAATTACACAAGGAACCTGACTAGTAATTAGAACTGCCACTTTATAAATGCTGGCAGTGATGACTGGTTCAGCCATTTCAGAGAAGATTTTTGAAGGTTAAAAAAAAAAATTTATATGGATGCTGAATGACGTGACCAATGACGTCATCAAAAATTTTGTGGACCATTTTATCCCTCGATGACCCTCAAAATTTTTCATATTGATTGGATGTGGCATTCTACATGTGCAATTATGATGTCATAAGGAAGGCACCTATGAGGTCATAAAAAGTCACTCTCGTTCCTTATGAGGAGTACTTGCTGTGTGCCAAGTTTCAATTTTTTCCTTGGTGCGGATTCAGAGATACAGCGATCCAAAGTTTTTATGTTTTTCCAATATGGCTGCCACACCACGTGACATATGACGTCATAATTATCATTCGAACATTCTCCATGAGTAATCGCACCAAAGATGAAAATTTCGTCTCAATATGACAAGCGGTTGCGGAGAAAATACAAAAGTTCTATGCGGACAAACAGACAAACAAACGGACCCAAATGCAATACCCAATCCTTCGGCAAGGGAAATAAACCATAAACAACAAAAAAAACTAAAATATTGTTGAGAAAATTCGCAAACGACCATTCAGGTCCCGTAGGTGAGATATAATCTGTAAGTACATGTGTAGTTAGCCCAAACCCGTTGTTTAGAGGGAATAAATGTGATTCATTCGGGCTGCGACCCTTTGAGATAGCCGTTTTTCTGTTCTATCTTTGTTTTGAACCAACCACATCTCAACCGCCATCACACAACAACCACCAACCACAACGCCGCTTCACAACAACAACAACAACAACAACAACAACAACAACAACAACAACAACGCCAACAGCCACGATCTTTACCTTCACAACTCGCTCCCGCAAACATCGCATCACCGCCATTCCAAACGGCACCATGGCCATAAACCACCACCATAAACCCTCCACCACCTTCACCTCTCTCCTGCGGCCATTCCCGCACTACATGTGAGCACGGAGCGTCAGGCTGTCCTGGGCTCGTACGGGACGCGCGCCGAGCCGCGAGTGCAAAATGCGGCCTTTCCGAGGAGAATTCGGATAGGAATGCTACACGCCCACTTCTGATCCATCCAATCAGCAAGCGCGGGGCAGTTTGGCCCCACCTCCAGGCGCGTCGGTGTAGAATCGAGATATGCAAATTCGAGGATCAGGGGAGACTCGCGCCCCTTTTTGTCCGTCCAATGGGCGAGCGTGGCTCCACCCCCGAGCTCGTTCTGATCCAGAAATTTGCATATGGGTTCTCCTGCTGGCCTATAAAGCGCCGAGCGCGGGGCGAATTTGAGTCGAGTCAGTTTTGGAGAGCAGAGTATGGCAGCGGCAGAGTCGGTTTGGGTCGAGTCGGCCTCGGCAGAGTCGGCCTCGGCAGAGTCGGTTTGGGCAGAGTCGGCCTCAGAAGACCGGAGAGTGTTTTGGGCAGAGTCAGGTTGGAGTGCGGAGTGGAGTCGGGAGGCAAGGGCGTACAGGTGGTTTGCTGCAGTCGGCTGAGGAGAATTGGGGAAGAGACCGAAGAGCTCGGGTCCGAGGCAAGGAAGACGGCGGTCGGCGACGAGGTCGCGGTGGAATCGCTCGTCGCGGGACCCAAGCAAGCCAGCTATACTCTTTCCCCAGAGCATCAACAATTCCCCCCCTTTTTCCCCCGCGCTGAGATAGTGCGAAAAGGGGGCCCCGTTCCCACCCCATTCCAAGCAGTGCCAACGAAACCCGCGAAGGAGCACGAAGTCGGGGCACCGCCGCGCCGCCACATTTGCGGCTCATCACAAAGACACGGGTAGGATCCACCCGGTCTCGCGGACCTGACCGCTCTTTCAGGTCCCGCGCAAATATTGGCCCACAGGCCCCATCTGCCCCCTTGTCTTTGAGGGTGGCCTTTTCTTTTACTTTTGAGTAAATTGTTGTTGGCGCCGTCTGTAAAGTAAAACTGTTTAAGTGTTGCCATGTATATGCGCAGTCGGTTGTAGATCTGCATTGTTGTGTTTCTTTTGTTGCAATTGCTTTATGTGCATTTTGTTTTAATTGTATATGTGCGCTTTCCGTGTGCCGCGGAATAAATGTGCATCATGTTGAACTGTTTTCCCTTTTCGCTTCGTCTTTTCTTTAATTGAATCTCCATCTTGCTTCACGTAAAGGGTTGGTCGTGGGCTTAATACGCCCGATAATTAATCGGAACCGTCGAGGCCGACGATAACACCGCTCGGTTATCCCAATAGTACGGAACGGGTCGCTTAAGTGGCCCGTGTCCGGAGTCGACCTGCGGCGAGGTGCGATCGCCCGGTCTACCCTCCGTGTGGGTACTTAGGTAGGTCAAATTTGGTGAACAACCCTATCCCACGCGGGGGGCCGATTGGCACGATCGTGGTGAGTCTGAAAGGCCCACCCGTGACTAGCTCCCGGCGTTAGTCCGAGAGGGTCACGACAGAATTGTCCGTCCGGTGGGCGACGTGCCGCGATTCGAGTTACGTGGTCGTTCGCACGCTGACGGGCGCGAATTCGCAACAATATGTACACAGAGGCCTGGGACACTATTCACCCTCCCCCCCCCCACCCTCTGAAGTTTTCACATTTTTATGCCACTTGAGCTTCTTCTTTTTTGTTGTTGTTGTTACATACAATATCATGGCTTGTATAAGATATACCACACAGAACGTATAACAAGGGGAGCGGGAGACAAGAGGGGCGGGAAAGGGAAGCACAAAACGGTGGGGAACAGAGACATGAGGAGATCTGTGGTAGGGTTAGGAATGGGGTGGGGTACACAGGGTAAACCAGATACACTACAGGGACTTTCAGGAAGGAAAGCTGGGAATTTAACAGAGGTGGGTTTAGGGTGGATTTGCAGGGGTAGAAAAGAGCGTGGTTTTGGATTGGGAAACATAAGACATTGTGGTGAACAGCTGTTTTGAAGACCTGGAGGGAAGAGTGCAATTGAAGAGAGTGTGGGAGTTTGTTCTAGAGGTGGGGAAAGAAAGAGGAATGAAAGAGTGAAGGTGAGCAGTGATTCTTGATTTTGTAGTTTTACCAGAAGGGGGTTGTTGTGGATTTCATGATGCTTTCAAATCCAACTTTATATATGTGTATGTATATATATATATATATATATATATATATATATATATATATATATATATATATATATATATATATATATATATATATATATATATATATAGTCCTCACAAACTACTCCAAAGTGATAAAGCTAAAAATGCTGCTAAATTGTGAATAAGTGAGATTAATAGAGAAAATAGGATGATTCTTAGTTGCATAAATATTCAACCCCTTTGCCTCGTGAACGCTAAATCACTTCAGGAGCAAATTATTTGTTTGAAGAGTGACAAAATAAGTGTAATGGGTTTCACCTCTATGCAATCACTGGTTTAACTTAAAAATTATTCTCCCCAGTTATTAAGGAGTTTTAAGGTGAAACTCACTTGGTCAACGAACAAGACAAACGTGAGGATCAAGGAACTTACAAAGAAGTCTGACATAGAGTGGTGGAGAAGCACATTCAGAAGAGGGTTACAAGAAGATTTCAAAGTCACTCAATATCCCTTTGAGTACGGTGAAATCCATCATTAAGAAGTGGAAGACATATTATACCACCCAGACTCTGCCCATATCAGGTTGGCCATCCAAATTCAGCAGCCAGGAAAGAAGGAAACTGGTTCAGGATGTTACTGTAAATCCAACATCAACTGAAAGATCTGCAAAGTTCTCTGTCTGAGATGGGGGTCAGTGTTCATCAATCAACAATATCCGATTAAACCATGCAGAAGAACTGCTCAATTTCCCAATAATTATTTCCTCTTTGAATTTTGTTCCCTTATACTTCTCTTAAAAATTTATTCTCTGTTCATAAGAACATCCAACAATATCCTATCAAGTGGGACAACTTAATAATCGTCATACAGTAAACTTTCAGACTGATTCTATGGGTATGGGTGTGTGTGTGTGTGTGTGTGTGTGTGTGTGTGTGTGTGTGTGTGTGTGTGTGTGTGTGTAAAACTGTTGGGGGGGGGGGTGATCCAATCACACTACAGGTTTGGGAGTGTGCTAGTGTACTTTAAATCTAAACAGAATACTAAGATATAATTGACTTAATTATATGTGTCGGTGCTTCGTTTTCCCCTAGGGTTCACAGCCGTCACACTACCTCTACCTCCCCCTTGGCTGTGTCCAAGCTCTTTGTGCCCACCTGTCACGCAAACAACTCCCCCTATCCTGACATTGTTGCAAAGTTTACATTCCTGTTCCGAGGTGAGAAAAAGAAGAAAACAATGTGTTGCGTATCTAAAGCTACACATTTTTTTCACGACGCACAAACTTATTTCTACCTTACATCCGAATAACATCATTCTGTACAAATGTACATCTGGGGAAGAGGGTGACTTGGTCAGGTAGGTACTCCCGATCGCTCTTGACGGAGTTCATAGTCTTTGAACTGGCTCCCACTGCCTGGCATTGACTCTCTTCTCATCGGCCTTTATTGGACTGTTCCGGCTTGGAGGACCCCCTATTACATACTCAAGGCCCACATGGCCGCTCAACGTATGATGAGTCTTCTCGGCCTGAAGCGTCAATGAACTAAAAGGCCCACTGGCCACAATGTGCAGGCAGGACCACGTGGCCGCTCGATAGTGGTGAGCCTTTCTGGTTCATGTGGACCACTTCAATGAACAAAACATTTTGTCTTTGTCTAAACTGGCCTATTTCAAGCAGATGGCTAATCGGCCTGTTAAAAAAAAAACTCTCTCGGCCCTCAAATGGTGTAAATGGCATGGCAGTAAATGGTTGGCATGGAACGTGGGGAAGGCATGGCAAGGCAAGGCAAACAGCCAAGGCATAATGGGCAAGACATGTCTGGGCCGGAAAGTGTTGTAAGTCGGCGTTGTTGGTGTTGTACTCATGCCTGGCGTAACGAGAGTGCACAGTGGCAGCAGGTCAGGTGGCCGGCTTCGGTACTACAATAACCTACCTACTCTGCTTATCTCTTCTAAACTGTCCTCCCTTATCCCCTACTTCCCTTATCCTACCGCCTGCCCTACTAATCCCTTTAATTAAGCAATCCCTTATGAGTCCTTCTATCCCCACTATTCTGTCTCATCTCTCAAGTGGAAGTCCGGACCTGCATAGAACCTTTGCCAAGGATCAAATTTGGTTCACAGGTCCCTGGCTTACTTGTACATGGGAATGACTCTAGGAGTGCCGGTTGACTCAAATGGATGGTATGACGGAGGTACATCTCTAACTCTCCTCATATTTAAAAATCATTCACTTTACTTTTACCTTTTGAAAACAAACATTACTCACGATGGTTCTAAGTTACCGATTTCACCAACCATTCCATGTGTTCGTCCGTTCATTCACCCAGCCCTCTATATCTTAACTTCCGTACCTTCAGACGATCTCAGGACTGGGCGGTGTGGCTTCCCCGGCAAGATCTCCCTGCATTCCTCTTACGTGGCACCCTAGCCACTGATGTCATCCCTACCTGAGCTGTTTCTCTCCCTGACTTTTAGGGGGAGGCCTCCCCGCTTGTGGTGCTCTTTAAGACTGGCAGGTGTTGCTCGAACCCAAATCCCCAGAGTGTTGGGCCCATCTTCTAAAAACTCCCCTGTCCCTCTGGGCTTTTAATTAGCTCAGGCCTTGGTGCACCCAATGTCAGGATACCCTTTACCTCTGAACCTTTCTTACCATAAGCCACACCCCCAGCCCATCAATGAAATCTCGTAGCCCCAAAAAATTATCTATACTTCTTTCACATCAACATGGAAACGGTATCCATTCCTAATCATCTGAATCTCTGCTAGGTCGGCAAAATAACTAACAGTGTACTGGTGATAGAGGGCACTGCATCAGTGGCATTGCTGCATCCCCAGAAAATGATGCAACCACCAGCCACAGGCTGCACATGATAGCCACGCATGGAAGGAAAATGTCATTTGGACCAATTACAGCCACATCCCATCTCCAAACAAGTCTAATCCTTCCACACATTGCAATGGACTTCAGACTGAGTGATTATATATATATATATATATATATATATATATATATATATATATATATATATATATATATATATATATATTTTTTTTTTTTTTTTTTTTTTTT
>BROF01000908.1:187362-213207 GCA_024346535.1 Eptatretus burgeri | reverse complement strand
CTCTCCTCCTCCTCCTCCTCCTCCTCCTCCCCCCCTTTTTATTGTTCCCATCAGCGAAGCTATGGGTTGTATTTGCTCGTATCTAATATGTAAAGCTCATTCCTGACTCACTCACTGTTATTAAAGTTAAACTGACTGTCAAAGATACATTCTGCATGTTGTTTGTGTGGTTTATTTTGTGTGGTGTTTGTGCACCGGTGTGTTACATAATTAATACGAGACATACCTAGAACTGCCACTTTATAACTGCTGGCACTGATGACTGTGTACCAAGGCATCCCACTTTGATGCAACACCACTTTGATCGGACACCTGACCTTGACCCATGACGTTTATTATTATTATTTAATTGCATTTAGAATGGGATTTAAATTTCATTGAAGGAATCAAATGGAACCCAAACAAGCAAAAAGCAAAGATGAAGTCATCAGGAGGAATCTGGATAGAATTCGCATTTCAGCTGCTACTCTTGTACCTACAAACCCATCCAGGCACAACCAAGTGAGCCTTATTCAAAAAAATAATCATAATAATAATCGAAAAAATAAAAAGAAACCAGATCAAAAAAAAATTCTAGATGCCAGACTATTATATGTGTCCGATCAGGTTTCAATTTGAAACGTATATTAGATCTACTACTCGATCATAACTGTGAAGTTTCATGTCGATTGATTCAGCAATTCAAGAGAAAGACTTTTTGAAAGATTTTTGCTCAATCCAATACAGCTGCCAGACCATATGACTTATCAATTATTTGTGAATACCCTGGTATCCCCAAAGCTTGGGGAACATTTGTGTGAAGTTTCCCCTCAATTTGTCCAGCCATTCTGGAGAAGATTTTTCATTGGTTTTAGGGTAAATCCAATATGGCTGCCAAATCATGTGACCTATGATGTCAAATATATGAACCTTTTGTTCCTCATGGGTAGGCGATCTTACTTGTAAAGTTTCACCTCGATCTGTTCAGCCACTGCAGAGAGGAAGATTTTTGAAGGTTTTTTAAAACATTTTAAAACAATATGGTTGGCAAATCACGTGACTGATGACGTCATGAATTTTTTTTCAGTGGACCATTTTATCCCAAGTGACCCTCAAAAAATTTCATACTGATCAGATGGTAGCGTTCTATATATGGAATTATGACGTCAAAATGAAGGCACCTATGACGTCATAAAAATTACACTCATTCCATGTGGTAAGGAGTACCAAGTTTCAATTTCTTCCGTGGTGCAGTTTCAGAGATACAGAGGTCCAAAGTTTTTCTGTTTTTTTTTCAAGATGGCTGCCATACCACGTGACCTGTGACGTCAGAGTTATCAACAAAACATTATAATTGAGTAGTCGCTCCTATGGTGAAAATTTTCTCTCAATCCGCCAAACAGTTGCGGAGACAAACGAGCAAACAAATGATGTCACTCAAAGAGTGACACTTGGCAAAACGGAACAGCACTCGGCAGATCACATACCTCCACCGGGCTGAACCGTTTACATTTTATATCCCTCTGATAGGCTGGATCTAAATCCGGACCTGAACCCAAATCGAATCAGCTTGTTCTTGTTACCAAACCAACTCATCCACCTAGTTTTGTCACAAGTCGTCCACAACTTTTAGAGATATCATGTGATGCATCTCGCAGTTTTTGACCCATCTCTCAATGATGAAGAATCACTTACAAAATTCTCAGATCTGAATCTTCACCAAAATTAAGCATTGCTGTCATTGGTCAGTCAAATACATACACAAAAAATCCCAGAACGATTGCTTGAAAGCTGTGGCCCAAAATGGTGTGACAGACAAACAGACATACAAATGCTGCAGACTAACATACTTGGCAAAAAAAAGAATTTTTGCCAAGTAACAAACCGACAAACAAGAAGACCACGTCATGCAGAGCACGATACTTGCAAAATCCATAAAACAAATATGACCTCAAAAATAATGGGTGGTTGAATTCATTGACCAAATATGCAACTCCTCTTCAAATTACAAGTGAATCGGATGAAAATTGATAATTTTAGAAATTCGGCCCATGTTGACCTTTTGGCTTATGTTGACCTCAAACATAGGTGGTTGAATTCAGTGACCTGAGATGCAAATCCTCCACAAATTCAAGTTAATGGGATGAAAATTGAGGATTTTATAAATGCCACCTTTGTTCTTGACCTTGGGCCAATGTTGACCTTTTGGTCGATGTTGACCTCAAAAATAATTTGCTGGTTGAATTCAGTGACGGATGAAAAATTTCAAGTCAATCGGATGAAAATTGAGGATTTTAGAAATCCCACCTTAGTTGTTGACCTATAGTCTATGTTGACCTTTTTGTCGATGTTGACCTCAAAAATAAAAAAATTAAAGTTGAATTCAGTGACCTCAAGTATAAATCCTCTTCAAATTTCAAGTCAATCAGAAGAAAATTGAGGATTTTAGAAATTCCAACTTAGTTGTTGACTTTGGGCCAATGTTGATCTTTTGGTCCATGTTGACCTCAATAATAATTGACTGGTTGAATTCAGAGACCTCAATTCTAAATCCTGATCAAATTTCAAGTGAATCAGGTGAAAATTTCGGATGGCCTGTCTGTCTGTTTGTCTGTCCGTCTGTCCTTCTGTCCAGCCCGAAATTACTTCCTCAGTTTTGGGGTGAGCCCAGCCAAACCTTCCACGGAACGTTTTCAGGTCACAGCCGATATCCTCAGGTGAGTGGGGGGTTTCATAAATAACTCAATACAATTATCATTTTTTAATTTTGATTTGTACGAAGCTCCAATCTGGGTACAACCTCAGAATGGCATTTATATTCGTTTAAGTCACGAGTGTTTGTAATATTGTATTTTGTTAAATTGATGGTACACTATTATTTTGTGATTGGAATGATGTTGTGGGGAATGAAAATATAGAGAGACTGAGTTTAAAGAGATTCAGTAAATAATGTGAGGGATTCAGCATTTGCAAATTCACCATGACATCATTGAAATACTTCATTTACACTTCACGAGTGTTTGTAATGTTGTATTTTGTTAAATTAATGGTACAATATTATTTTGTATGCCTGGTGTTGGCTTAATGGTTGCGGTGGTGGGCTTGGGATCTGATGATCCTAAGTTCAAATCCCACTTGGCTGTTGAATTAATACCAGATGGGGTTGACTCTGCCTGTCATCCTTCCGAGGTTGGCAAAATGAGTGCCAGCTTGCTGGTGTCCTGTGTCGGAGTGATGACCCGTCCAGGATTGTGACCAATAGCCAAGGAGACTGCTTAGGCAGCACCAACGCTCTGCACAGAGTATGGTCCTGATGGATGGATTAATTTGCGATTGGAATGAAAATACAGAGATTGAGTTTAAAGCAGAATGAGAAAATTATGTGAGGGATTTGTAATTTTGTCGTTTTTTTGCCCAAGTCCTTCACGAACCGGTTGTGTCCAGCGGCCGTCCAGCTCTTCCCGTGCATCGCACGGTTACCTCGCCACTAGTATGAATGTTTAACTAAATATATATATATATATATATATATATATATATATATATATATATATATATATATATATATATATGACCCCTCTCATGCTCCTCAAGCCAAAGTAGCTGCAAAAAGCAACCCAAGAAGACTTACACAAGGTAAGTGCTATGCTGTTTCGAACCATTCCTAGAGTTCCTCAACAACTATAAAGACGTTCACACATAGTACACACATGATAATCCCAATGCTATACACTTCCCTCAGCTACCTGACCGGTTTCATCGCTTATTGGCGAATCATCAGCGACAGCATAGACAGCAATGCAAACCAATGAGACTCCCAAGCTTGTACCACGTGCAAACGTCAAAAGCAGTCAACATATAAACAAAGAAAGACCCACCCACATCTCTCACCTGTGAATGGAGGGAATAGCCAATCAGCTCTCACCAAATCGACTACGCCCATGTGGCTAGGATTATATGGATGATTGACCCCTTCCATGCTCCTCTCGCCAAAGTAGCTGCATAAAGCAACCCAAGAAGTCGCTCCGTTTTCTTGTTAATTGCCGGAATCTTTCGGATTTCGGCAATTATGTTGGTCGGTTGTGTGTGTCATTCTGTGTGTGTGTGTCTGTCTGTCTGTCTGTTTGTTTGTGTGTTCGTTTACCCTGTAGCAGTCACACCATTTCAGCGATCATGACCAAACTGGGTACAGACGTCGGCCATGGTTCAACTTAGACACTTGTCGTTTTTGGTGAATCTAGGTCAAAGGTGAAGGTCAAGGTCACCGAAAAAACCGAAATTCTTATTTTCGCAATAACGTCCGCTAAAATGGTCGTATTGACTTCCAACCAAATCCAAAATGTGCAACTTCCAATACTACATCCAACCATATATCTCATTGGGGTGTCACACCAACACCCTTCTTAGCGGTCGGGGGTCGAATGTCGGGGTTCGGGTGAAAACTTTCAAATTGCGATAAAAACGCCATTTCAAGTCCGATTGACTTCCAAGTTATGATCATGACCAAACTAAGTGCTATAACTCATTAAACAGTAGCACTATCGACTTATAAAATCCAAATTGATTTCCAGGTTTTTGTTTTTTTCAGAGATCATGGAGATATGACAAAGTTCCAGCAATTCCTTGCTCAACGAGCAATTTCATTTGTTTGTTTGTTTGTTTGTCCGGGCGATATCTCAGTCATCCTTCAAGCGAGGAAGCTCAAACTTGGGGTCAAAAGTGAAGATGTACTTTAGCAAAAATATTGTTTTCTTTATTTTTGATTAATTGATTAATTACTTAATTATTATCGATTTATTTATTACTTCTTTATTTTCTTTCTCATCTGGGCTATATCTCAGGCACCTTTTGAGCGAAGAAGCCGATATTTGGAAACGATAATGAACAAGTGATTTGGCTGTAAAGGGTATTTTTGATTTATTGATTAATAAATTAATCGATTAATTATTCATTTTTCGATGAATTGCTTAATTTTCAAAAAGTTACAGACTCGGATGAAACAGTGTTGGTTTTTGGATGCTATTAGCCAATTGATTAAGAAATTAATTATTTTACGATTATTATTTATTTATTTTACTTATGCAATTAATCAGTTCATCAATCAGTTATTATCCCCGCCAACTTCGTATGGGTTCCGTCCGTCCATCCGTCTGTCCATCACATTTCGTTTCTGGAGCTTAACTACAAATCCCCTCAAGATATATTTACGAAATTTGGTACACATATCAAGCAAGTGGTGAGCTGGTGCCTTTTGATATTTTCTAATTGATAGGTCACATGGTTTGGCAGCCATGTTGGATTCAAGAAAAATATTAAATAATGTTTTCTCTGGAATCGCATAACCTTATGAGTGAAAATTTGCAACTATCATCTTCCATCATGTCTGCATACATAGTAAAAAATTATGACATCACAAGTCACATGGTTTGGTGGCCATCTTGGATAGAAAAACACACCTCATCCGATTAACACGAAACTTCACACACGTATTCCGCTGGAGGATTGGAGGCAGAATCTAAATTTATGATGTCATAGGTCACATGGTTCATCAGCCATCTTGGATTGAAAATTAATAAATTTTAAAAATCTTCTTCTCAAGAACGGCTGGACAGATTGAGGCAAAATTTCACATACACTTTCCACAAGACATCCTTACAGAAGTTTCTTAATTTTTAATTGATAGGTCACATGGTTTGGCGGCCATATTGAATTTACCCTAAAACCTTCAAACATCTTCTTCTCCAGAACGGCTGGTGAGATCAAGGGGAAACTTCACATACATATTGCACACGCTTAGGGAATATAAGTTTGTTAATCCTCATTTACTATGGCGGGGGATATCAAAGACTTTGTCTTCAACGTATGCGAGTTGCAACTCAATCCCTCCCAATTCCATCTCCATGTGCTGCATGGAAAGTAAGTATCATTTGTACACGTTCACCTCATAAGTACACCACTCCATCCCAATTCTGCCTCCATGTGCTGTAAGCTCGCATCTCCATGCGCTAAAGGCACCCGGCAATGTCGCACACTGGAGGATATGTTATTTATTTATTTGGCACAGGGGCAGTGTACTTTGAATGTACTTCTACTTGTTTATTACTTGTTTTATTACATTGCAAAACAGTTTAGTTTTTGTGTATTCCAGAGCTGTGTGCAAGCATGTTCATCATGATTTCATATGCAGCCTCCGGCTGCTGGTTGCATCATTGCCAGGAGCGTCGCTGTGCTGCTGATGCAGTGCCCCCCTGTTCCAAGTAAGTGGGTACTCATTTTGCCAATCTCGAAGGGATGTCGGGCTGAGTCAACCCACCTGGTGTTATTTAACGGAAAGATAGAGGCTCAAACTCAGCACCCTAAGGTCTTCAGCCAACTGTCTTAACTGTTAAGCCAACACCAGGCTTTGCATGCATGTTTACAGCTGAGCTGGTAAGTTTTTTGTTGTATACATGATCGAGGCTCATGGAAGAGATAGAGCAGAATGTTAGGGAACAAAATGGAAAGTTGGAAATGCTAACAGCAGCGTAGAAGTGAGAGTGAGACCAAGGGGAGGAGGGGAAGGACACATGAGGGTGAACAAGCTGCACATAAGCTGAATGAAACCCAGAAAGAGGAGGAATGGAAAAGGAAAAAACAAACCGACAACTAACAATTGAAAAGAGGTGAGGGAAAGGGGGGAAAAATTCACAGTAACCTGGAAAAAGGGAGTGCTTGGGAATGTGGTCATTTAGGGGAGAAGAGATCGTGAGTATGGATGGGCATGACATGATGCAGCGGTGAAAAGCTGTCTTGAATCCCTGGAGAGAAAGAATGGGACTGAACAGACCGGGGATGTCATTTCTCCAGGTGAGAGAAGAGGAACAAATGGGAGTAATGTTTCACTTCCATAGCTGTGACACTTGAAGATCGTCCATGAGGCTGGAAGGTTGCACATCCAAGCATGTTCTTCTGAATTTGATCAGGAACGCAATCATTGGGTAAAAGCGAAGTATTTCAGCTGTGGTCGAAAAAGTGAACATGACGTAGAGTTTGGCAAAGTGCCATTAGCACGTGCCTTCAACACCATAGCACGTTGCACGGTTAATCAACACCAAGAAAAGCACCTGCGCAGAGCTATTCACCTGGGTGTTGGTATCAGAAGTGCAGCCTAATTATCAGATTGTTACTTTGTCACCTATATTCCAGGTATGCCTGTTTGTTACAAGTCACCTGTATTCCTCAGACTTCCAACCGTTCGATAAGCCACCTGTGTGTGAAGAGTGCATTATGTATGTGCAGTGGAGAACATCACCCAAAAGGGTAACTCAGCTCAGATTCCAAAACCCCATGGATATTGTATTTAATAATCATTGAAATGTTTAATTTTTATTTGCATCCTTACATGAAAAAATGTCAATAAGTGCAATGTTAAAGCTGTCAATGAAGCTGTGAACTTCCCAATAATTTCTGTGGGTACAGCCATTTCTTGCCTTTAGTGGTCTCCACTACGCGATCACATGCAGCCTATGGCTGCTGGTGGCATCATTTTCTGGGAGCACAACTGATGCAATGCCCCTGTTACCAGTAAGCTAGTACTCATTTCACCAACCTCTGAAGGATGACAGACTGAGTCAACCCCACCTCGTGTTAATTCAACAGCTGACAGGGGGCTCAAACTCAAGACCCAAAGATATTAAGCCAGCCAACTTAACCATTAAGCCAACACCAAGCTGTTTGTCTCTGATTATATTAGCTGTGAAATGTGACATCTTTTTCAAGCAACATAATGGAATTGATCGTCGCTACACATATGAGGTCATTTATCTTCTAAAATCGCCTGCGATCTCTGAACACTAATTTGGTTTGGTGGATATGCTTCTCTTCTTGTTCCACTAATAGATGGAAATCCAGAATCTCGTTCAGGAGGTCACAGTTGGTGTCAAAAAGGACATTTCCCAATGGTCTCCACACAATGAGATATTCTGTTAGGTGTACCATACCTGAAGCTCGCCGTTTTCGAGGTCATCTCTACTCTTGGCTCATCAACTTTCTCCATGAAAAAAAAAGTACTTGGCTCGAACCGAAGTCTTTTCATGAACACTTGCAGTTTTGGTTATCACAAGGCAGAGTTTGCGGACCAGTTCTGTTTTTACTTTATGTAAACGACCGATGCAACTCTTTGTAAAACCCTTTCTTTCACTTAGCCAACAATTTCCCAATGTTGAACATCAGCTACTGACTGATTCGGTCAATTGACACTTATGAAGAGCAGGAAAGGCCACTCTGGATCATGACGATCAATCTCTCAAAATTCAACAGCCTCAACATGCTGCATCTGTTAAGATCGAAGGATTAACGCACTGTCTTTGCTATACACTTCATGGCCAACCCCTCGAAGATATTCAGTCTCTCCCTATCCTGGATTTCAACATCAACATGACCTTTTCCTAGCTTGTCAGCTTCCAGAGCTAGTTAGGGTTCTTCCGCTTTCTGTGGGGACACATCATTGCCTGTGCCGCTGATGCAATGCCCTCTGTATGTTCGGGCAGCAATTTGGAATTTGCCCAAGGTGCTGGCGATCGCTCAACAACTCTTCGAGAAGAACACAATGGGATCTTTAACATCCACCAACTAATGCTGGGAGACGAGACGACTGTTTAACGTCCTCCTGAGGGATGGCGCACACATTGAGGAATCACTCTGCCTGTGAAACTCCAGAATGACATTTTTATAGCGGGTCGGGATTCGAACCCAGGCTGGCAGCTTGGAAGTGAGTGTGTGAACCTCGAGGCCATCCTTTCAACCCTAGTTACAGGTTCATCATCCTACATAAGAACAAGTTCTACCTCTGTCCGTATAAACTGCTCATTGCTGATATAAAGTACTTGTTTGCAGTGCTGTGAAGATTTTATGTCATTTGTTTTTCTGTCACTTCTGGAGGCAGTCGAGTTCAAAGCCACGAGCGCTGTATTAGTATCTCCCACGAATGGGATGAGGCTTAGACACTGCTTCTGCACCATTTGTTCTGCACCATAAGTTGCAGGTCTCTCCATCTTCTGCTGTCTCATGGCAAGCCTTTAACTCTCCATTCTCTTTGCTATTGCACAATTCCACTGTGCTGTACACATTCATCCAGTAACTCCTCCTGGTTAATCTCAAAGTGTCAAGAATGTCTGCTCACCTCCACAAATTTATTCCCCATTTCTCCTGGCCCGTGAAACTGTGTCCCTTCATCTGCTTCACACCACACTTCTCTCCATTGCTTAAAGGCAGCAGCTTATAACCAGTTCCATCCAGCTACAATCAGTCTCCATGACAGCTCTACTACCCCAGATAACCCAGCCTTCCACAATCCCATACCATGTTAAGTCATCGTTTGTAGCTACCGTTCCTTGTCGCTTGTATCAATCCATGAGCCCTTTCTCCTAATGCCATGTTGATCTCCTATGAGCATTGCTTATGCAAGTAAATACATAGAATACTTGCTGATGAAAAATTAAATGAGCAATATATATAAAAACAGATAAAACTAGAAAAAGAGCAATCAGTGATTGCAGACCCTTGCCAGGACTTGTTGTGTGTGGTGTTTGTGTATTTTGTGTGGTGTTTGTGTACTGGTGTGTTAGTAATTAATAAAAGTCAGAATGAGAACTGCCACCTAATAGCTGCTGGCTGTGATGACCGGGTGCCAAGATACCCCGCTTTGATCGGACATCTGACCCTGATCCACGACGGTTATTATTACCCTCGCCAAAGGAGAGGGTATTGCATTTGGGTCCGTTTGTTTGTCTGTTTGTCCGCACAGAACTTTCGTGTTTTTCTCCACATCCGCTTGTCTGATTGAGATGAAATTTTCACCATTGGTGTGACTACGCATGGAGAATGTTATAATGATAATTATGAGGGCAAAGGTCACGTGGTGTGGCAGGCATATTGGAAAAACAGAAAAAAAAATTAGACCTCTGTATCTCTGTATCTCTGACACCGCACCAAGGAAAAAATTGAAACTTGGCACAAAGCAAGTGTCCTCATGGGGAATGAGGTGACTTTTTATGACGTCATACGTACTCTACCCTCGTTATGACATCATAATTGCTTATGTAGAACGCCACAACTGATCAGAATGAAAATATTTAAGGGTCATCACAAGATTAAATCGTTGACAGAAAAAACATTTCATGACGTCATCGGTCACGTGATACAGTAGCCATATTGTTTAAAAAAAAAACCTTCAAAAATCTTCTTCTCTGAAGTGGCTGAACAGATCAGCGCTGAGCTTGACCCCAGTGAAAGTGATGATGGCGTGGCCGATGGGGAAGAGATTCTCAGCCGCGTTCCCCATTACGGGTTACAACGTACGGACTTCCGGATAGTGATGACTTACTCTATTCTAATAATTTCTCGATTTCTTATGCGTATTTATAGATAAACACAATGCCCCAATCATTGAGAGGTGACACAGTGTGAGAAGATGAAGCAGGAGCCAGCTGAGGAGGAGAAGGCTGAATGGTGGGCAGAGCATCACGCTTGTTTTGAAACCAAGCTCACTCATTGCGTTGCCTTCGTAATCCTCGGCTGTGAAATGGTCACCACAAATGACAAGTCTATCCAAAGGGTCCTCTTTACCCGTTTTCTTTGGGGGAAATTCGCCCGTTTTGTTTGATTCCTTTGGGAATCGGTGGGAGCGATTACCCGTTTTCCAGCCATTTTCGCAAAACATGATGACACACATACGAGGCATGAGGTACAAATATCCAAATAACATTGTTCCACAATAATTCAAAATAAAAAAGGATAATATAGACAGTTGCAAGCTCAAAATAAGCGAAAGAACGGCCTGCTGAACTGGACACTTCTTCAATGAGCGAGTGAGGGTCTGCTTTGTTTTGGAGAACGTGACATCACCATCCATATATGGGCACATGGCTGTTTTTTTTCAACGGCCTCGAGAAATAACAACTTCGGAGTTAAATTTCATTAATATTCCCAATAGTTAGGCAACCACAATAGTTTGCATCAAACTATTTAATGCACATATAATCATATTGATAAATTTTCAGAACATGTTTGGTGACCTGCAACCTGCTCTTTAATGCACTTGTACACCCATGGATTGTGGACCAATTGTTTGAAGTTTTTCCTCAATCTGTCCAGCCATTCTGGAGAAGAGGATTTTTTTATGACAGGTTTTAGGGTAAATCCAATGTGGCTGCCAAACCGTGTGAGCTATGATGTCGTATGTGTGAACCTTTTGTTCATCATGGATAGGTGGTTATGCATGTAAAGTTTCACCTCGATCTGGTCAACCACTTCAGTGAAGATTTTTGAAGGGTTTTTTTTTAACAATATGGCTGCTGAATCCCGTGAATGATGATGTCATCAAAATTATGTCTGTGGAGCATTTTATCCTTCAATGACCCTCAAAATTTTTCATACTGATGAGATGTAGTGTTGTATAATGCAATTATGATGTCATAACGAAGGCGCCTACGACATCATCAAAAAATCATGCTTATTCCCCATGAGGAGTGCTTACTATTGCTAAGTTTGAATTGTTTTCCTTTGTGCGGTTTCAGAGATACAGTGGTCCAATTTTTTTCTCCCTTTTACCAACATGGCTTCCACACCATGTGACCTATTACATCATAATTCTAATTGTTTGTTTGTCTTATTATCAGTTTGTTTGTTTGTCTGATAATTATCAATAGAACATTCTACTTGATTCGTGGGTCCAATGCTGAAAATTTCGTCTCTAAGCAAGCGTCTAAACTCGTCTAAAATTTAGTCTAAACAAGCGCTTGCGGAGAAAAACACTAAAGTTCTGTGCGGACAAACAAACAAACTAACAACAAAACAGACTGACCAATGTACTTGAAAAAAACTTCCACTTTGAAAGTAAGGCCTAGGTCACATTTGCTCTACGGCGAGGATACGGCGGCCGTACGCCCTCTGAATTGACAGAAACGTGCGGCGGCCGCAGAGAAACTGAGGTGGCCTCAGGGAGGCCCTACGCCGTTTGGCTATATTTTACAGGCCGTAGGGTCGCTGTGGAATTATAGCGTGGAGTTATAACTTTTTTTCATTTCTACATTCGCCGTAGCAATTTGACAAGCCAAGCTATGACGTAGATGTGTTCCACATCGACCGTACGTAGGGCGTACGGTGGGCTTGCGTTATTCGTGCGGCTGCCGTAAGCTCTTCTCAATGAAAAATGAATTTTCCCAACCCCCAAAAAATTACGGCGGCCGCACTATTTCCACGGTCGCCGTACAGTGGCCTTGCGGTCTGTGTGACTACCTGCGGGCAACGCAGGGTCGACACACGGTTCCCTACGCCCGCCATGCACCTACGTACGGCCTCCGTGGCAGTCTGCGTCGACCGTGCGTCCACCGTGCGGTACCGCTAGAGATCGGAGTATAGGTGTTTGCCTAAACAGTGGTGCCCCCATAATCCAAATTTAATTCGTTTCAGGAGGCTGTTCGGATTGCAAAAAGTTCGGATTCCAAAAATATTTTCCCAATAAGAAATAATGGAGTGAATTAATCCGTTAGTGGACCCAAAGAAAACCCACTTTCAAGACACTTTAAACTGAAATTCCCCATGTTTAAGGTAAAATAAGATGAGTAAATGACCTTCGGTGGCGGTGTATTGTATGTAAACTGGTACAATCACCACATCCAAAGGTCCACACAGGCTCGAGCTCCGGCCTGGGTTCCGATCGCTCGCGCACTCTGTGAGAGCACTGCCCCCAGGGCAGCTCATCAAACATGATGCCCGCCGAACCACAATCACTTTCATCAAACTCATCGGGCTGACGTAATCATGGATATTCCAAATTACAACTGGTTTTGCTGTGGAATTCAATCCTTGCCCAACAGTCCGTCACACCACGTGATCGGATTGGTTTTTTTGTTATTAATTAAAATACAAGATGATTAAAAAAACAAACATCACAAATGAAGGTGAAAACACGAGGTAAGTCCTCAGTCACATTTAGCTTGGCGGCCGGAGGGTCCACAAAATGTACGGGCACTCGCAATTATAAAGCGGCCACAGTATTTCCACGGTCACACAATGTAGCAGTCACATATGTTTTTATTTTTCGGGGAGCTGCACGGGGTATTTATAAATAGTGGAGACCGCAAACGTGGGGGTGCCGTACGGTCTTTGATTTGATGTCGCACGGTGACCTTAGGGCGTTCCTGCGGCGGCCATAGAATTTTCAAGGCAGACGCAAGGTGCCCGCAAGGCGACCGCAAGGCGACCGCAAGGCGACTGCAAGGTGACCGCAGGGGGACCCTAAGCCGAACGTGCGGCCAGAAGCACGGTAACGAATGGGTTAATTTTTATTTTTTTTACCAGTTCTTTTGTTTCGGCTTGTCGAATTTCTTCGGCGAACGTAGAAATGAAAAAAGTCATAACTCCGCGTTATAATTCCACGGCGACCTTACGGCCTGTAAAATATAGCCATACGGCGTAGGGCCACCCTTTGGCCACCTCAGTTTCTCTGCGGCCACCGCACGTTTCTGTCAATTCAGAGAGCATACGGCCGCCGTATCCTCGCTGTAGAGCAAATGTGACTGAGGCCTAAAGTATCGATCGACACACGAGAGATGCTTTCACGAGGACTTCCACCGCCGAACTGAATGAACAAAGCGCGAAGATGCGGCTCGAACAGGTGGGGGAGACACGTGAACAAACATGAACACTACGTTGTGTTCGGTTTTTTAAAATGTATTCAGTTTTTAGGGCAAAAATTTCTCGAAAAAATTGTTCGGATTCCAATTTCTTCAAACAATGGGGCGTTCGGATTCTGGGGGCACCACGGTACATTATAGTTATAGTATATTCAGTTATATATAGTGGTATATTTTTATTTCAGTAAAAAAAAAAAGAACTGGTATATGTACCCACTCGTTACCGTCCGTCTGGCCGCACGTTCGCCTTAGGGCCCCCCCTGCGGTCCTCCTGCGGTCGCCTTGCGGTCCCCCTGCGGTCACCTTGCGGGCACCTTGCGTCTGCCTTGAAAATTCTATGGCCGCCGCAGCGACGCCATAAGGTCACCGTGCGACATCAAATCAAAGACCGTACGGCACCCCCACGTTTTCCTCCACAATTTATAAATACCCCATGTGGCTCCCCGAAAAATAAAAACATATGTGACTGCTACATTGTGTGACCATGGAAATACTGCGGCCGCCCTATAATTGCGAGTGGCCGCAGATTTTGGAGACCCCACGGCCGCTGTGGCAAATGTGACGTCGGCCTAACAAACGAACAGACAAACAAACGGACCCAAATACAATACCCTCTCCTTCGGCCAAGGGTAACTAGAACGGCCTTTGGTGGAGTGCACACCTCCACCAGGCTGAACAGTTTCGGTTTTGTATCCCAGTGATAGGACCGATCTGGATCCAGACCTGAACCAAAATCTAATCGACTTGTTCTCATCACCCAACCAACTCATCCATCAAGTTTTTTTTTTCATAATCCGTCCGCAACGTTTTGAGATATTATGCTATACGCCATTTTGGCCCCGTCTTTAAATGGTGAAGATTGAATTAAAGAAATTCTCAAATCTGGATCCGGATTTGGATCTTCACCAAAATTGATTCGTTTCGTCCTCGTCACACACCCAACCTGCCCACCAAGTTTAGTGCGAATCCGTCCACAACTTTTCGAGATAACGTGCGTTTTTATAACGTGAGATAACAATAAATACATCGTTTTTGGCCCCATCTCCATTTTTTTTTTGTATACCTTGTCGAGGCTCATATGAGAGCTAACACACAGCACACATCAAGGGGGCATGATACAGGAGGGGAGGGACAAAATAGTGGGGAACAGAGACATTAGGAGATCTGTGGAAGGGAGAGGGATGGGACGGGGAACATGGGGAATAGAAGATGGACATTACAGGGACTTTCAGGAAGGAAAGCAGGGAATTTGAAGGAGGTGGACTTGGGTGGATTATCGGGGGTAGAAAAGATCGAGGATTTGGATGGGGGATAATAAGAGGTGGTGGTGAACGGCTGTTTTGAAGGCCTGGAGGGGAGAATGGGAATGAATAGAGTGAGGGAGTTTATTCCAAAGGCGGGAAAAAAGAGGAATGAAATGGTGGTGATAAAAAAAAAATCACTTAACAAGTTGTGTTCTCCAGATCTGGATTTTCACTAAAGTCAAATCATTTCTACTCATCGCACACCCAACTCATCCACCAAATTTCGTTTGAATCCGTCCACAATTTCTTGAGATATCCTGCTCACAGACAGACAGACGGATAGGCAGGGGGTGAAAACACAACCCCCCCTCCCTTTCCCCATCCCCCTTGGGTGGCAGAGATAATGATATCTGGCTGCATAAATATTTAATCCTCTTCATTGATTCCAGAGGGATATAACACACTGTGTGAGTTCTGGTGACGTCTCACATCGACAACCAGACAGACCTTTCCTCTGCAGACACTCTGGTCCTTGTCGGTTCTGTACGATTGATAACTGTAAGATATTTGCCCGTTTTTCCTGGGAATTATAGAATTGCTATAAAATTGTTCTTTCGCCATGTTTCCATTCCACCAAGTCTCACGTCTGCTCTCCATTGGAACCGGAACATCAAACACAGAACCTCTGGGGCAGAAAACAAAAGGGTGTTTGTGGACCTTCTGGTTGCCATAACTTGGGAATACAAAACTCATTAGGTTACAGCTCTTTGATAAATGTTACCTCCACCTCGGACACGTGTTCGAATCCTTCCGTGAAATATCTATTGTGCAATTTTTAAAAAGATCCAACATTCCATGTTTTGAGCTGAAAGTAGACCGGTGTCCCGTACGATGTGAGCAGGAGGGGCTTCCCTTTAAACGAGGACGTTAATTGAGCCGGTCGTCCTTCTATGCTACATGGATGTTAATGTCCTCCACAACAATGGGATCTTGGAGTCGTTCTCACTTCCCTGCACATCGGCAGAGCATGCATGGAAGAACATCTCTCAATTGTCCTTCCTCGTCCATAACCGCTGAGGATGGTGTATCTCCAACGAGGCACCGTTATCCTCTGAAAAAAAAAAGGTGAATCCAGCAACGTGATGTATCAAAGGTGAAGGATTGAAGTTGTTGAAGGTTTAACTTTCCAGTCGTTGTCCTCGTGACGAATACATTTTGACCTCCTACGTTTAGAATTTCCTGTCGGACGGACACCCAAGAAAAAGTGAAATGCTCAAACCCAGAGCAAGAGGGAACAAAACCTGCAGCCAACGGTTGCTCGAAACGCCATGGCCTTAAATAATAATCGAGGAAGCACAAGCAGCCGTGTTGCAGTGGTGGAACGTGATTCATGGCCGAATATATCGGAAATGGACGATTTGTGGAAGGGAAGGGAAGGGAAGGAAGGGAGCCTCGGTGTGGGGAGGAGGGCGTTGGGGGCTTGTTTGCATTCTCGCCTGTGAACCGCAATGCAATCACATAACAGAGCGACAAGGGAGGTGCAAGCGATTACACCACAAATCCTCTGCTCTCCGTGTCGTGTGAACCGCACGTCGCAGAGCATGATGATGTGAACGTGCAATGGTCACCACTCTTCGTTTGGACACCGAACACCTGAACTCGGCTGCACAAGATCAGCAAAGCCAAACTCCATGGAAAGAAGTCACAACCACAGTCCCCCATGCAGTGAGACTACTTCCACAAAACTCACAAGTTATCACCTTCAACCTTTCGCCGTCATCACCTTGAACCTGGAGACAGGTACTCGGTGGTAGTTCGTGAAATGCGTCGATAAAAGCGCATTTTCTCGTGGAATTCTTTCCTTCTGACAATCGGGTTCACAAGTATTTTGTTCTACAAATCTGCGGTGAAGTTCCCTCGAACAATTGAACCTTTCAGACCCCCCTGGTCGACTTGCTCGGGTTATCTGCTCGGAAATCTCGTCTTACCATCAACGGTATCGGATTTGTTGCGATAAATCTTTGACACGCTTTTGAAGAACGCTTCGAAACACCTGGAGAGCCATTTTCTGTTTGGGTTGAAAGTGATAATGCTGAAAAAACAAACAAACAAAACAAGACGTTTAGTGCTGTTTAAATATGGAAGAGGAATTCGAGAATGGATTGATTTGTGGCTCGACCAGGTTTGGAACACCTTGTACACGGAGACACCGACAATTATTCGGAATAACCTCCGAACCAAAAATTTTCCAAACAATCTACGATTTAAGATTCCCAAGTTGTTAGGAGGTAAAAGGTGTGAATATCACGGTGTCGAGGATAAATTAGATGATGTGCCACAGCCGCAGGTAGTGTGCGGGATGGGATGAACAAGCTCTGCGTCCTTTGAGATTCGGTGTGCGAATGCGACTGTCCGCGTGTACCTTTCATATTGTGCAATATACACACACACACACACACACACACACACACACACAACGAACGGTGTCTGCATCCGGGCGAGCCAGACAAGTGGTGCCTGGTTTCACTCAACGTCGCGAACAAAGAAAAATACACACATCGCAAACTTTTCGTCTACCCTTCATTTCCTGCAACATCTGTGTTTACAAATCATATATCCATCAGAAGATGGGGAAATCCGAGTGTGTGTGTGTGTGTGTGTGTGTGTGTGTGTGTGTGTGTGTGTGTGTGTGTGTGTGTGTGTGTGTGTGTGTGTGTGTGTGTGTGTTTTGGTTGGAGGTGATTGGACTAACGGTTGACCATTACATTGTTGCAGTACCTGGTGCGTCTCGGCAGCACCTGTAGTGCAACACAAGGTGTTGTCACTCTTTGAATGCGACGTCACCAGAAGGTGGCTCACGACGACCTGTGGACGTGGTGCGTATTTAAGGAGACACGTGATTGGCTTACTTTCATTTAATGTTCATTTTTTTCTCGTGTACACGTCCTTGTATATTAGTATTACACAAGTGGCAGAGTCGAGTTCGTCCAATAACAGAATGTTTTACAATTTTCAATCTTACCAAGTCCTTGAAACCACGATGTCGTTTTTTTTATTTGTATAAACAGAGCACCCGGGAATGCAACTGCTCGAGTGATGTGGCAGAGTCCAGACTACCTGAAGCTGTCGACCTCGTGGGATATTTTCCCGCCAAATCTGCTGCTCCTGACACGGCCTGCGCGAGCCCACTGTTGTCCTTCCCTCCCCCTTCTCCACCTCTGTCGCTGCTCTCAAGGCGGCGAGCTGCAGTCGAGACGGTGAAGAAGGGGAGGGCTGGAGGAAGGAAGGCATAGGGTGCGAGGGCGGAGCGGGACTCCCTTTCTAGAGAAGCTTTAATAGCGATCCATCGGTTCATGCGAATCACTTACCAGCACCGGCGGGCACCGGCGCTCGAGTAGTACATTCTCCACGGTGACAACTCGTGGATCGATCGAAATCCATCCATATCTGACGCCGATCAATCGAGAGGGATCGAATTTTATCGACCGTTTGTGTATTTTATTTCATTTTTTCTCCTCATTCTCTCGAGCAATTGCACAGTTGAAAACCGGCCATCCATTCGTGCTGCAGGTAAGCGAGTGTGATGCTCACGATGTCGTGGGGGGGTAATAACGGATCAGTTCGAGACGTTTATCCGGGAGAGATGGGGTTGGAGTTAGAGGGGTTACATAGGTATCTGTGCCAGAGGAATAAGATGTGGAGCGAAGTGAAATGCAGCAGATACGTCTCGGCTCAGGACTCCGTTGGGGCGGGGAGAACAATGCGCGCTCGGCCACTTTTACGCATTTTCCACTCTCGAGGAATCTTCTCCTGCCTTGCCGCCGTTTTTACCGGAGGAATTGTTCTTCATGTTCAAAGCCGTACGATCATTTTCCCCGTCGTAGTCTCTGCAATCTCGCGACCAATATCCCGACGTTGCATCGCCGACACAAGCTGCACAATGCGTCGGGTGCGCGGTGTCCCGACGGGTTATAACCGGGACGGGCAGCAGCGCATACCTGTCCCGATGCACGTCGTTTTCAGAAAATTGATCAGTTCGACGCTTTCGCACGGACGACTTACATTTGAGATCGCGCCGGGAATGAATGACCTTCTTGAAGTTTTTATTTTTTGAAATAATGTATACAATGGCGAGAATGGTTGCATTGTTGTTTTTGCCACTATCATATCAATGACATGTTTTAAGCGTTATCCTAAAATGCTAATTTCGTCCATAAAACTACGACCCATTCCAAGCGGTTTCCAGGTTGATCGGGATTCCGAGCTCTATTTTTAGGGCTGGGATTCCGCTTGTTGAGTTCAGTTGGAGCGTCGGAATGGTGTGGGATCCGTACAGCTTGCCCTCTGGTGGTAATGTCCCAGCAACGCAATGTCTGCAACGAATAGCTGACTCAGCACGAAACGACGTTTCCACGTGCAAATTGACTTCGAACCTGGAATGTACTCCTTGGGCTAATAAGGACTTATCAAGGGTTGCTCCTGGAAGCACCCATCTGTAAGGGTTCGCTTTCCGTACGTTTCAGGATCTGTTTTGTATTCCTCCGAGGGGAAACACACTAAACTATTAATGTCTGTGCGATTCTTTCGTTATGCGTTTTGTTGGCATTTTGCTCGTAAAAAGTCATGAACTTTCATTGCTTGAAAAGGGTGTAACTCCGCATTTGTCCTCGAGCGCCGCACAAACACATTGAGAAGAGTGAAAAGCAGAAGATGGATGTTGTTGTTTTTTTGAAGGCAATGTTTCAGCTGCTTTTGTGCAAAATACTCAAAGACTATGATGGACTTGGTTCAGCGGCGGTCATTTTTCAATATTCAATCAAACCAACCATTTCGATTTGTTGAGTGCAGTTTAAACTTGTTGGGAAATATGGATGCAGGGGTGGGGGACGCAAGCATTATATGTTTGGGAGAATTTGATATATTGACAGTATTAAGGAAGATGAAAAGGTCACATCATGTGATCAATACCCTTGTGAGTTATAAAGAAAGCATAATTAATTTGTTTGTCATTGCAGTTCAGCATGAGGCATCCTCTTGCCATCATCACGTGTATCTTGGCGAGTTCAATATCGGCATCTCCAGTTCCCCCAAAAGGTATGCCATAATAAGTCATCGATGGCCGTTGATTCACACCACCAAGCCTTGTTTGCCACTTAATGAATTTGCAATCGTGCTCCATTATAATTGATGGCCGTACCAAAAGATAACATGCCATGGAGATACGGCCTTCAGAGCGGCTTGAATAACAAAATGCTCCCTTTAAACGTGCAAGTAACGTTGGAAGCTTACGGGTTGGCTTGGGGTATCCACTTAGCAAGCATACCACGAACAGTGCTGGGAATGCTTATGCTACAGTAGGCTGCCAATCACAGAATGATTTCCCATGGAAACGTAGCTTTTAAATAGACTATTACATCATTAGATAATTATCTCTCCGACCTGTCACTGCTCATAACATCTCTTGGTCGTATCAACCATGGTAATTGCTGATACGGCATATGGTTCAGTCACCACATAAATTGTGGGGACTGAAATTGAAATATATGAACGATAAAATTTGACCCATTTTGAGAAAACAAGCTGAAATGGAATTTTCAGATAATTATATTTTGATTGGTGATGCAGTATTTTACAACATTGTAGCTTAATTCGTTAGGGGGGGGGATACTGCCAGTTTAGCCCTGCAATGGGACTTAGCAGCAACACTAATGGGACTTAGCAGCAACGGAATGAGGATAACATTATCTAAGGAATGGCTATTACTGGAAGATAGGCTCAAATGAGAAAGGGTGTCAAGTCGCAGATCAGAGGAAATGCACTTAAAGTAAAGTTTTAAATTCCGATCGATTGGGGCAAATTTCCATGTCGAGAGCAGAATTTAAGGTACAAAAATTCCCTAATCCTATTGGGAATAGCATACCCTAAATCTGGAGGACATTTGATCAGAAAAAGTACACTGATAAAATGAGCATTGTTTTTGTAAGACAATTGGGCTGTGAAGAAAGAAGTCCCATTGCCTTTACATGCAGCAACTACATTAAATATGGCTGCAAATATGCACCCATTACCTTCCATGCATTCAGCCATGAACTTATGACATTCCGAAAACCTCTGCTTGCTAAGCTTTCTGGCTGCGCTATGGAAGGATGCCTTCACACCTGGCTGGCTGAGTTCATCCATGCAGCACAAACTGCATGTAACTCATAATGGCTCTTTATCAGCTGTCATACCTGTGAAAGCTGATGTGCTTCAAGGATATAATTCTCTTATTATTTTTCATCAATTATATCTCTGTTTCCCTGGAAGATTGTCTTTACCATTTTGTGAACGACAACTCAACGTTATGTTGAACAGTACCACATCGCTGTGACAGAGTAGTCGCAGCTGCATCCTTCGCAGCACACCTCAAAAAGATCAAAAACTATTACAACTCCTGAAACATGACTTTCAATACCAGCAAGTCCCACATCCTCAGTTTCTCTCCAGAGGACCAAAAATATAGCCCATACATCAAACTCTGTGATAAATCTCAAGAAGAAGTTCATTCTCTTGAATTATTGGGTCTCACCAACAGCCTTGACCGCTTTATGCTGAAGGTGGGTGCAGTCCTCTGTTCGTTCTGCAGAAATTCTCATCACCTACAAAAACTTTGTTTGAAGCCCAATGGAGTATAGTTCTCCCTTGTGAGCTGGGGGCACCTTCATCCTACCTCTTGCTGCAAAAAGACATGGAGGTCAAGGCTCAGAAAATTATCAGCATCACTCATCAGGATGTTGTCATTACAGGGATTACTACTTTCTCATCATTCACTGGGTAGGTGGTTTTTCGATCTTCCACTGACTTTCTCCTCTGACCCTTTCAGCCCCTGACCACTCCCCCCCCCCACCACCCCTGCCACCCCTTTCCCCAGTTCTACTCGGTTGAACACATTTATTGGACAACCCATTCCTTGTCAACCTTTTGAAGTGTCCAGACCTATTTCTGTTCCTCTCTTTTCTTTCCCATATGTGAAATCACCTCCCTCTATCTGTCCAGCAACATTCCTCTTGTACTACTTCAAGATTGCTGCTAATTACCATTTTTGCATGTCTGTCAATTTACTCTTCTATGATTCTCAACCCAATTGCAGTATTTCTTGGAAACACTCTTAATGTGTTTTGTTGACTGACTGTGTGTCAAAGAAACAGAACAGAATTGCAAATGTTGGCCTCTGAACTCCAAGTTTGAACCAGTGCCATCTTTATTCATCCCGGTTTCATTCACCCTTTCCATCCATGTTCATGGGTCAGATCTATGGATCACCTCATGAAGGCAGCTTGATTGCTTAACCACAAGCCGAATAAAGATTTCGAATGCATCCGGGTTACAGGCGTACAATGGCCTACTTTTTTGTGGAAGACCCTGTGTTATCTTCGACATCCACCAGCGAATGCCAGCAGATGGAACACCCAACCTAACTTCACATCCAACAGATGCTATACTCATCGATGCAACGCCCTGCTTACACAGCGACAAGATACCAATTCATCGTCGGGAATGATGTCAAACCCAGGCGAGACCAAACGAAGTATGCTCCCCGTGAGCTATCTTGTTAGCCAGGCGAGCCATCTCATTTGAATCTGCTTGTGGAAGCTAAATATTCAAGTAGGTCATTGGTATTTTACAGTCATGGATACAATTTATATCCATGCCTCTGTTTTCTTAACATGAGTCAGAGAGTGGTAAGACCAAACATTTCCGATGAGGACCCTCATGCTTTACAATTTCTGTGGTCTCACATATTTGGCATATTCAAACGAAGCAGTAACTTCTGATAAATAGTAACTTCTGGCTGATAAAAACATGAAATATGCTTCATGAAAGTACAGGACGGGAATCCAGAGGAAAAGCGATTCTGTGTTACAACCGAACATTTTCTTTGCCGGTCATGAAAACATGACGAAAGTAGAACGGCACTTGCTGGGGTGGATACCTATACCAGGCTGAACAATTTACATTTTCTATCCCAATGATAGACTGGATAACTTTTTGAAATATCATGCTATATGTCGTTCTTGATCCCATCTCTCAATGGTGAAGAATTACTTTAAAAAGGAAAAAAAAAAATTGTAATTGGATCCGGATCCGGATCTTCATCAAAATCGAATCAATTTGTCCTTATTAGACACACCCAACCTGTTCACCAAGTTTCATCCAAATCCGTCCATATCTTTTTGAGATATCCTTCTCACAGCCAGACAGACAAACACTGATGAAAACATAACCTCCGTCCACCTTCGGTGGTGGAGGTAACGATTGCAAATGAAATTTTAATCATTTTGATCTTTATTCATCGGATCATCCCTGATGCTATATCATTTTCTCAGACACCCATCTTTGAATAACCCAATAATATTCTGATACCTCTTACATGTTGCTGCTGAACAAGAAGGCAGTGACTTGTTTGTTTGTTTTTTACAGTATGATTTTCCTTCCCCCAGGTGTGGTGTTCCATTATAGGGGCAAAGCTCGCTACAGTTTGACATTTTCTGAGGCCAAATGGGCGTGCAAGTTGGCTGGTGCCACCATTGCCACAGCAAGTGAGCTGCAGGCGGCTTATGAAGAAGGATTGGATCAATGTGATGCTGGCTGGCTGGCCGACCAGACAGTAAGGTTCGTATGATTGTTTCCCTGCAGTTGACTACATTGTCTTTCCTGTGGCGTCTGACACTTGCCTCTGCACACCTACTGTATATCTACAGGTCTGTCTACCCATGTATTTATTTAATGATAGACAGGTGTACGTTACATAGGCTGGCCAAATACCTGGATCTACGGATGGATAAAATATTTATTTGGATGGTCTTTTCTGCTAATTCAAAACATTATCTGGACCTTGCTTTCCATGGTGGTGAACATGCTCTTTATCAGCTTTCAATTCATAAAATCCTTTGTTGGACGTGTATTATGGCTGGTGTTGGCTTAATGGTTAGGGTGGTGGGCTTGGGATGCTTGGATCCTGAGTTCAAATCCCACTTGGCTGTTGAATTAATACCAGGTGGGGTTGACTTTGCCTGTCATCCTACCGAGGTCGGCAAAATGAGTGCCAGCATGCTGCTATCCTGTGTCGGAGTGGCGACCCGTCCAGGACTGTGCCCAATAGCCAAGGAGACTGCTTAGGCAGCAACAACGCTCTGCACAGAGTATGGTCCCAATGGATGGATGGATGGATGGATGGACATGTATTCATCTTTCTAACTATCCATCTCATTAACATAATCTATCTACCTTCCTATCTATAGTGAATGGTCTTTTTTTGACGAACAGGATCTAATGCCAATGGAAGAATGCCAAAACACACACACACGCATGCACATGCACACAGAGAGGTGGATACTTTGAGACCTGGGAGGGCTCCGTTCCAACTTATGAAACCCGCATATGGAGATGGCAACCAACAACAACAACAACACACACCCAGACAAATATATTGGACCACACCAGACTTGACTTCAAACAAATGCAGCCACTGAGCTTAGGGAACTGACGTCATCTCTCAGAGCACTCTGTGTACCAGCGACGCCATCTTTTATGACGCTTTTCTCTCCACACTCAGCAGGACAATTGAGGAGGAATTTCCTGCTCCCCATGTTTGCCAACCCATGAGGTTTATCCATACTTTATCCTAGAAATTCTGAGCATCAAGCAAGGAAGTGAAGCAAGGAATTTTTAAAGTCTGCGGTCTGACTCAGCCGGGGTCAGAATCAAACCACCCACATCCAGGACTCAGAACGAATGCTCTAACAATGACACCACCGAGATTGGTTCAATCAGAGAGTTGAAATATTGCACATGCTGCAGTATATTCACAGAAATATCTGATTGTTGTAAACATCCACAGTTGATTTTAGAATCGACTTTTATGGAGATAAAACCTTCATGTTTCATTCAGCTTACAGAGGCAATCCCTTATCGATGTGGATATGATTCTGGCTGAACCAAATCAAATCCCGTCCCTCTTTGTCTGCCCATCTAAGTTGTCTCGACATCATTTGACACCTATGAAGCATTCATGATGTATGCAACCCCTGATATTGAGAAAATTTCAAAAGTTGATTTTTCTTTTCTTTTCAAAAGCTCATCTTTCTCCCCATGGCTTCAAACAACAATGATTTAAAAGTACTGTATCATATATTTCTCTGGAGTCAGCTCTTTTATGCAAATCACTAATACTACTACTACGCATTCTCTTGCAGCGTTATTGTCCCCAAGAGAATATTTTCCAGCCCCCATACATCTGATAAAGTGAGACTCATGGCTAATTCCCCCCATTTCCCACTCAAATTGTTCCCTCGTTGTCAATACTATATCCATTACATCAAGGATATTCAGGACACAAAACACTGTACAACCAGTGGATGCTTGGAACAAGCATATCATTAAATGACAGTTTCAATCTGCATCACCATTGAAACTGAAGTTCAAAAATTCAATCCGTTTCATTAGTACTAAGTACAAACAACAGGTTTTCCACATTCCAGTTCTAATTGTCTTTGAGCTGAGGTTTTGCTTTTCTTGTTGGGATTCGCTATATATGAGATATCCCTTATTGTCGGGTTTTTGCGGCTGTCTGTCTGTCTGTGTGTGTATGTATGTATGTGTGTCTGCAACGCGAGGCTCCACAGCACGAACCAGTGAACCGATTTCGATGAAACTTTGCCAACAGGTGCCATATGGTCTGGGAATGTGCGCGTTTGAATTTCGTTGCCTAACAACCACCCGTTGCTGTACAGCGGCCGAAAAACCGCGCACAGTATTTTCAATACTTGTCCTTCAGTTTTGAATGTAGAGAAACGAGACTTCAGAATTAAACACTTCAAAATATTTTGAAAATTTTACTTGAGCCGATTTTTGATTGAGGTTTTATTTTTCAAATGGTAGTTCTTCAAAAATCGGGTGTCCATTTG
>BROF01000908.1:164698-186986 GCA_024346535.1 Eptatretus burgeri | reverse complement strand
ACGCGAGGCTCCACAGCACAAACCAGCAAACCGATTATTTTTCAAATGGTAGTCCTTCAAAAATAGGGTGTCTATTTTCCGTCATTTTTTTATGAGGAGTGCCAGTTGGCAAAATACGCAATTGGAAAAATCTTGCCAGGCAGAGGAACAATTGTATGTGAACCAATACGTCTTGGCAATGAATCTTCGTCGGTAGATCGGTCAGAATGAAAAGCATCGTATCCAGCGCTTTGATCCTCGCGAATCCCTCGTCACCTACCGGCTTGTCATATAATTCTTCATTTATCATTATCATATGATCCTCATCTGGTGGCACGTAAGTGAGGGGAAGGTAGGAAGGCGGCGGAAGAATGTATTTCCCATACTGCCATACTTTGAATTCGCTCGGATATAAATTTTAAAAAACCTGACAAATAATTGGTTTTCAAAATGTATTTGTCAATCTCAATGAAGAAGATTGTTGGATCCAGGATTACTAATGTGTCGTCCTTTTCACATTGTGTATTAGCAATCAGCCTCCTCTCGCCTCCCACTTATGACCCTTCGGAAGTAAAAGACAAGGAACTGGCTTCTGAACAACCGGATATGTCACGACAATGGTGATTAATTCACCCTAACCCCTAAACTCAACCCCCATTCTTTCCTTGTTTCGCAAGCACAAAGCTAACGGAAATGTTAACCCCTATTCTGACCCTGACCAAGGGTTGTATACCCAAGACATGAGTCAACACGAGGCTGGTCCAACTTAATGCCCTCGATTCCCAAGCACTGACCCCAAGCACTCAACATGACAAGGAAAACAACATCGTGAAGACTGACTTTCAATTAGAGTTGTTTCCCAGGACTCATTGTGTGTGCAAATGTCTTCCCAGCTGAAGGAGAATTCACAGAATAAGCAGATGAGGGAGTATAAGGCAGCCTCATGTCTGTTAGATGTTTGCAAGTGCAGTGTGAAAGTTGCACTCAGGTGTGACTGAGCTAACAAAACTCCCAAAGTCTGGATCCCACATTAGTTGTGAAAGCGTCCTCAAACAGCTTTCAAATTTTGGAAGAAAAAAAACGGACCTATATTTAACAAACACACTGTATACACTGCTTGCAATACACTGTACATGCACAGCACATTCCATGTGCACTGTATGGTATCTACAGTGAATACAGTGTCTCTCACCCTGATGATTGGTAGGTATGTCATCATAGTATCCAGTAACTTCTGACTCTCATTATTGGTAGATGCCATTTATTGTCATCGTTTTGACAGAAAATTGTTTCATTGCGATGGAAACAACGAAGATCACTCTCCAGATCAAGCCAACAATAGACTATTTACAAGAAAATACATGAAAGTAGGAGGTTATTTGGCCTATCATACCTGTGCTTTATCAATACCACATTAACTTAATATATCTGTTGGATTACTTGGTTTCACTGGTGGGAATTGGGATAGGGGTTTGGGGGGGGGCAGGGAGAGGAGAGGGGAGAACAGTGGGGCAGAGACACAGGCAGAAGGGCGATATTCAGCAGCATGGGCAACATAGTGTGTGTATTGATTGGCACTTTACACCACTATGATTCCTCAAGCATATCTCAGTAAAAGCCCCGTGATGTAAATTTATGATGGCAATGAGATGTAAATTAATTTGGGCATGAAAGTTATTTTTAAAAGGTGGTAATAAGAGTGACACATGTAATTTAAGCGCAGTAGGAGCATCACTGACACCACCACATTTTTGCTCCCAAAGGTACCCAATTGTGCGGCCCAGAGCCAATTGTGATGGTGACAAGCTTGACAAACCTGGTGTCCGTACATACGGTTTGGTGCAGCCACACAAAGGATTCGACGTGTATTGCTACATCGATCATGAAGATGGTAAAGTCTGACTATCTGTGCTGTTTCTGTTCATATCATGTTCAGGAACATTTTGTTGAGTTCATGAAAATCTCTACCAATTTAGTGATTTCATTGGTGGAACAAAAGAACAAGGAATATCAACTCAGGTAATTTCCTGACATTTACGATATTGCAGGTGAAGTCTTTTTCACAAATGCTCCGGGTGGGCTGAGCCGTCATGCAGCGAGAGAGCGGTGCAAGGAAAGCGGTGCAGTGCTTGCAAGTGTAGGCCAGCTGCATGCTGCCTGGCACTTCTCAAAGCTCGATGTATGCACTCCAGGATGGTTAGCGGATGGTAGCGTGCGCTATCCTATTGTGCACCCTCGGCCTCGTTGTGGCGGTTCTTACGCAGGAGTCCATAAAGTATTCATCGACGATAACCAGTCCCAGTTCCCTAATGGAAAGGAGCACTTTGGTGCCTTCTGTGTTCGTGGTAAGTAAATGCTTAAGTAATATGTTTTTTGTCTACTAAGTTTAGGTCCATGGAAACTTAAGGCTACGGAGTTTATAAAGCAACAAACTAACAGTAGGGAGTGGGACACCACATGAATGCAACAAGGGAATGAACAATAATTAGGAGAGCTAATGGGGAAGGAATCATAGCAACCTGCAAACATGTGGGGAGAGATCTGGGGTAAGGTTAATGAGGATAGAAAATATCACAGGTCAGGATGCTTTATTTTTGTATCCAAAGTATTATTTTTTTAAAAGGATATAGTACTTCAGCTGTTGAGATGATAGACCAGAGGTAGCATATTCACCTTTCAGCTGTCTATTCTTGGCTCTATCATTACCCAATAATAAACTGGCCCCCTGGTGCTTTGCATGCAGGGTTTTCCAAAGACTGGGCTGTTACTCAGATGGGATGTTAAGCCCGGGTACCGTCTGCCCAGCTTGGCTGCTGGTGAACGTTAAAGATCCCACGGTGTCTTTCATAAAGAGTAGGCCATTGTGTGCTGACATGCTGTCCAAATTCTAAATTCCAGCTCCAAATACCACTGAGAGCTAAATATCAAACCACTCAGTGTATTCCTTGCCATGAGACTGCTTTGGAAACACAACTGCCCTGGAAAGGGTCTCTGGATGCCAAATAAACTGCCTGAAAACAATTATTTTTCCTCAAAGCATCCAATCAACTTAATCCTGATAATTGGTTGTCCAGTCTGCAAGCAAGCATTTGTAGCTGTATTGGGTCCCCCAGTGCCTTCACAAGGAATAGGCCATTCATTGCGTGTGTAAAGTCTGATAAATTAACCATTCTCAAAACTCCACCTAGAGTATTTTCTGGTGGTGGCACGATTGTATCAATGTTTACGTCATCTGTGCAACAGGTATATTATCATACTGTACCCCTGCAGCATGGGTCAGCTGTATTTTTCATCTATTTGCTTGTAATATAATTCTAGGCAAACCACATAAACCACACACTTTTGTTTACCCAATAAAGCAATGGGTGGTCTCTTAGAAAGGACAATAGATTGATATCCCAGAGGCTGTAAGTTCACATCCGGCTGAAGGTAGTAGTTTCAAAGCTTTGTACTCTAAGCTTTTGGAAACTGAGCGAAAACTCTCAGGAGAATGATTGTCTCACTGATGGATTGTCAGTGAAAGCTCAGATGGCTCATCAATAAATCTTCTGGGAGGGGGTAATCAGTCTTCCCTCCATGGTATGATTTGCATGTGATGCCCGTCCACAAATTGTGATCGATTTTATGCCTTAGGGATGAGCACTATAATATTGCCTGTGAAAAAGCAATCATCCATAATCTCCCAAACCAAACAGGAAAACCCCTCTCATCACCTGATGTACGCAATAAGAAAATGCAGAATATGTTGTGAATGAGCTTTTGGTAATTATTTTATTTGCTCGTCAGCCTTGCTGCAAGAGACGGGGTTTTGTAAGTGTGTGTGTGTGTGTGTGTGTGTGTGTGTGTGTGTGTGTGTGTGTGTGTGTGTGTGTGTGTGTGTTTCTGTCGAGGCCATAACTTTATTTTTTACTATTCGAGCTGTTGTCATCAAATTTTCAAAAACCTTTTGTTATGAGAATATGGAAAAGTCTAATTAATAATTGGGTCAAACTATCAAAGGGCAAAGTCAAAGTAAGTAAAAAATACACCTTATTAGCTCATCCACCATACAGTGCCTGGTGTTGGCTTCATGGTTCGGGCGGTAGGCTGAGGATCTTAGGGTCCTGAGTTCAAATCACACTCAGCTGTTGAATTAATACCAGGTGGGGTTACCTCGGCCTGTCATCCTTCCGAGGTCGACAAAATGAGTGCCAGCATGCTGGTATACTGTGTCGGAGTGGCGACCCATCCAGGATTGTGCCCAATAGCCAAGGAGACTGCCAAAGCAGCACCAACGCTCTTCACAGAGTATGGTCCCAATATCTTCCTCCTCATACAGTGCGACACCATCCGGTTTTATAATTGCTTCTGTGTTTCGTTGTTTTCCATTTGAGCTTTTGTCATCAAATTTTCAACAAACCTTTATTTTGAAAATATGGAGAACACTGATAAATACATTTTACATTAATTTATTTATTTTATAGCTGTTTTTTTTTCATCAAGTTTGGTTCAAGTGCACAATTTATTTTTTTGGGGTAACTTTTCCAGACAAGAAAATAATATATTCTAAATGATGATGTGTTCATGAGCCATTCTAACAGAATTAAACTTTAAAGTGTTCCAGTGGGGTTTAAAAATAAAAACCTTGAATTAACCCCCTTTCATCTATTGTGGCACACGGAGAGAGAATCTTTATTTACAAGTTCAAGTATTAAGCTCATAGAGGCAATAAAGTATTTGGGATTTATTTTTATATGGCGGGCACCATATTGCCGTCTTCCTCAACAGAACCCATCAGAATCAAAACAGTCGTCTATCTTTGGTTCAGTCAGATCTAGAATCTTCTAACACTTGGATATTTCTCCTTTAGCCAGTTTGGCAGAAGCCAAGCATTTTCCTTCAGCCAAATTGGAATCATTTGCTTTGGCAAAAGGCCTGAAATTGTTTTGGCCAAATGAATTTTTGCCAAATCAGCCAAACTCAATCTTGTGCGCTGGCATACAAGTAAATTATAAAACCTGGTAAACAGAGGTAAATGTATATTTGATGATGAAGGCACCACTAGCACTAAAAGCTGCCCAGTAAGTAAAGCTCAGTCACCCGGGCCTTGATACTGAATAGCTTTACCAGTTAGTGGTACTTTGATTTTTTTTTCTTTGTTGTTTTTTAATCTGGATTTTCCCAACTGCAAGAAGTTTCTTGCAAACAGGTTAATGTATCCATGGGCAGATAATCATCCATATATTGTGAAACAAGACTGATTAATTATTGTCAAAGAAACAGAATTAATGTCTGAAATTCTCTTGCATAACCAGCTAGCTCCATTTAACCAGTGGCTGGTCAATTTTACAACAGAATCCCCAAAACCGTCCCCATTACATTACAATGCAGAGTCCGCGATGCAGTTTCATGGACTTTCTCCATTGTTCCTTACCAATCGTCTTCAACACCAAACTTTTATTACCTCTCTTAATTTAATTTCCTTCATGCTGATGTTTTGTGTAATTCTTAGGAATTCTGTAGTTAGGGAATATATTTGTTATGAGTTCCCCTCTGTTTTTGTTTTCATTCAATTTTCTGCATGAAAAGGATGTCGTTTCACATATTTTCTGAAGTTGGCAGCACCCTTCTATACTCAGTTGCTCCACAAAATATCAAATATAGCTCTCCACCATTTAAAAAAACGAACATGTAAAATTGACAATGTAATTGCTGAAAGACTGTTCCAGCATTCGTTCCAAGTGGCTTTTTGGCACGAGGGATGTGTAGAACTTCTGATTTACAAGTTTCCACGCTATGTAATTGCCTCAGTCAATAATTTTTCAACATGTGCACCTCTTGTACCCTTAGGTTTTTGAGGTGACATGAGACATTCTGAGCAAATTCGAAACAATCTTTCTGAGATACCAGCATGTGGATCATTCAAAAAACACACTGATTACCTTCTTTAAAAATCCATTACAATACCATGTCTGTCAAAAAATGACAGGAATCAAATTAGTTGACACCTTCAAGCAGGGCCTTCCATTAGCAGTGTTGCAAAGCTCTTCATTGTGAGGAGAGGAACTGTTTATGACCTCAGAATATTTTATCAAGCCACTGGATTAACAAGAGATATGCCAATAAGTGGACATGCCAGGATAATGACTCCTGCTCAGGACCAAAACATTCACACGACCCAAATATGCAATCGATTTCAAACTGCCCAGAGTACTACAAACACTCTCCCTGGACCTAGATGCATGATTTCTGCCAGAGGTGGACATACCCTGATACCTGGTATTGAGATTGATACTTCCACATTGGATCCCCATGTGAAAACATTTGCCACAATGGAGCATTCCATGATTAGGTCACAATGAAATTCAGCATTTATCTCTCGATTTGCACCCTATATGTGTCTCCTGATTTCACATAAATAAATCACATCAACAGCAATCATGTGTTGGGTTTTTTTGTTTAATGGCAGAGAGTATATTTGGTTGTGGTGCAAAATGTGTTTGATCTTTTATAGTACACTAGCAGGGTTACCCAGCATTGCCTGCTGTTGTAATCATGTTGGCATTTTGCAGAAATCAAACTTTGGGTATTTTTGTAATTATTTTTGAGGGCCGAAAACACTTCCCCACACCCAGGCAGGAATGTGGTTGGGGATGATTTAACATTTCCTTTCACATCACGACAAAGGCTTAGGCACTTCATCACCTGATAAAGTGATTAAAACACAATCCAAAAATAAATAAATAAGACTTCAAAACTTTTTTTTTCATATCTATTTTTGCCTATAACACTCCCCGGCACTCACTGGTGAACTTCTTTAAGTTTCACAAAGATCCATTTGGCCATCTCTGAGAAAATTGGCGACACATACAGACAGACACGCAAATGGCTCTCTTATAGTATAGATTGAGTGCCATATCCAGAGGTCTGTGTTGTAAAAAAAATGACCTCTGTTGGTGAAATGAAGTTCAGTAGATCTCCCCTTTCTTTTTGAGTCCAACCTTGTGTGTTTTGCTCAGAAATTATCCTGTTTAGATGGGTTATGTACATTAACTATTTTGAAGGAACTATGATCATATTGAAACTTCCTTTTTGTTTTTTGTTTTTATTTTTACTACTGTGCACCAACCAGAACTTGTTGGCCGACTTCGATGCTTTTTACCTCAATTATTCATTTTCCGAATTAAAACTCTGCTTGCAGGTGGGGTCGGCATCTAAATTTCTTCCGTGTTGGCTTATGTATTATATAGATGGTCCCAAGCAAAAAGTTGGATCTCAAATTGCAAATAAACTGGGTGTAAAAATATGGGCTAAACACCCGATTACAATTTGAGGACATGGCTGTATTTACAATAGCAATATAAACTGTTATCCTGGGATGACATTCCAGCTTTCTAAACAAAAAGTAATGTTAAAATATTAATTATTTTTCCTTTTGGGGGGAGGGGGAAGAGGATGGCATAAAACTATCACAGTATTCCTACAGTAAATGCACAGTCCTTTAGATTTCCCATTTATGGAAAACTAGTCATAAAAAGGACAGGAATTGGTCAATGTCAGTGGGGGGGGGGAAGAACAACAAATTTATTCAGAAAATACCACCATTTTTTCTTAGCTCGCCTGTGTGAAGAACAGAGAGCTATAGCGATACATCCTGCGTGAGCGTCAGCGTCAGCGTCAGCATGAGCGTGAAAATGTTAAAGTTTTTGGTGCAAGTTATTTAGAAGCTTGCCATTCATTTAATATATGTACTCAGATGCTGATATTTGGCATGGAGGTTCCTTTGGGGTATAAGATTGGTGTAGTGAAGTTGAAATTAAAAAATAATTTCAAATTTCTGAAATTTTTGACCTGTTTTGAACTTAACTTTTTTGTAGCACATCAACGTTAAAGTTTTTTTTTCGTTTCTCATGTTTTTATCTACCACATTATTTTTTACTGATTACAATATACAAATACATATATTGCTTTAAAATTATTTGGATCAGACTTCACTGCAATGCTTTATAAAAAAAACATTATTAGACTTGTCTTTTAAAAAGGATAAATGTATAAACAGGCGAGCATTGGGTGGCTTTGACACCAACTCTATGGTTTCTATAACAGCAAGGTAAAATTGACACGTTCAGGATAAACAAGCACGAGAGAGAGAGAAAAAGAGAGAGAGAGAGAGAGAGAGAGAGAGAGAGAGAGAGAGAGAGAGAGAGAGAGAGAGAGAGAGAGACACAGAGAGAGACACAGAGACAGAGACAGAGACAGAGACAGACAGACAGAGACAGAGAGACAGACAGAGAGAGAGACAGAGAGAGACAGACAGAGAGAGAGACAGACAGAGAGAGAGAGAGACAGAGAGAGAGACAGAGAGAGAGACAGAGAGAGACACAGTAATGCTTTGGATAATTCTTAGGAATTATGTAGTTAGCGATTTATATTTAATACTTACAAGTGGAAAACAAGAGGGAATTTTATTTCTGATGACCTTATATCATATTTGCATGATTGAGGCTGTATTTGACCTTATCTACCGATATAAAACACAATGTGTCTTTGTGCATTTGTCATTCCCCGTCATAAGGATGATTTGAGTCGGGTTTTAGAGGCCAATCTTTTAATATGACTGTGTATTCACTACTGTCTATTTTTTCAGGATAAAATTAAAACTCGAAAAACATTTTTCAATAAAGAGTAATTGCGTCTCTTGCATTGGAATTGTAGATGGTGACTTGCAAACCGAGCCTCAAGGGCAGTGTGCAGAAGCATTTAAAAATAACAATAAATGCAAGGTGCAGTGAGGTGAAATTCACTGCACATGATGTGTAATGGGTGCAGAGTAAAACGAGCGTTCATTTAAGTCTGAAGAATGTCTAATAAATAAAGAAGATAAAAGCATACCTGACTCTATGCCGAGGCTTCAGACTTTGGCACGCTCATGAGGCTTTACTATCAAAACACCCCAGAAGATAACGAAAATAGGGTCACATTTGTACACGTAGTGTTTTTAAATAATTTTTTTTTCTTGCCATGAAACATCATATCTTCCACTCTCCTTGAATATTTTGAATAAAATAATTCCAACCCATCATTTTTGATGGGCTTTTATACTCGTTGTAGAATAAATACTGATAATCCATTGTTTAAAATAAGAGTTATAAAAGAAGGAATTATTTTAACCTCTTGTTTTTCCTCTTCAACAACACTATTTGCAGATGCAAGCAAAGCTGAACCATTGTCAGGGATTGCAAATTCCTTCCCTAAGCTGGCTCAGGTAGCCCTGGCTGCACCACCGCAGAGTGATCAACAACCAAGGGCAATGACTCTACTCTACAATGCTGACTCAGCGCAGGCTCATGAGGATGGAGGTCTGCAGGGTGGTGAAAGGAGTGATTTACCAGACTATGATGAAAGTTACCATGATGCAACTGCGCAATCTTTGACACAAGCTTCAGAAGAAACCAGCGAACAACCGGAAAGTGAACCCTTAGTGTCTGAAGAAATTTTTGAACCATCAGAGGGCCCCAACTTTGGAGAAATAGTAGAGAGTACAGAGGTGCCCCAAGAGTTAGAAGCCACTGCAAATCTTGAGAGCACAGCCTTGCCTAACTCGTGGGCTGCAATTGAGGGTGAACGAGCCCCACCTAATTATGAGGTAGAGATGGACAGGGAAGAAATGTCACCTGATCATCTTCTTTTGGATGAGGAAGAACAGGTCTTACCACATAATGAAGGTGAAACTGATGGAGAAATCCCACCTGATATTTGGGCTATGGTTGATGCAGAACTTGTTTCACCTGAACTTCAGACTGAGGTTGATGGAGAACATTCACTTGATCCATTGGTTGGAAATGCGAGAGAACAGGTCTCAACAAATCCCGAGAATGATGTTTATGAAGAAGCTTCACTTGATACTTCGGGTGTGCTTGATGGAGAACAAGTTTCACCATATCATGAGGCTGAAGTTGATAGGGAAACATCACCTGATCATTGGGCTGTTGTTGAGGAAGAACAGGTCTCATCAAATCCTGAGGATGAGGCTAATTATAGAGAAGCTACACCTGATACTTGGGGCATGGTTGATGCAGAACAGGTTTTTCCTGAACTTGAGGCTGGAGTTGATCGGGAAAACATACTTGATCCACAGGGCTTAAATGAGGAAGATCAGATCTCACAATATCCTGAGGAGGATGCTAATTATGGAGAAGCTTCACAGGATACTTGGGGCATGGTTGATGCAGAACAGGTTTCACCTCAACTTGATGATGAAGTTAATGAAGAACCTTCATTAGATCCATTGGTTGTCAATGAGGGAGAACAGGGTTCACCAAGTCTTGAAGATGATGCCTATGGAGAAGTGTTACCTGGTACTTGGGATATGGCTGATGCAGACCAGGTTTCATCTGAACTTGAGGCTGGAGTTGATGGACAACACTCACTTGATCTATGGGGTTCAAGTGAGGAAGAACAGACATCACAATATCCTGAGATGGATGCTCATGGAGAAGCTTCACCTGCTACTTTGGGTGTGGTTGATGCAGAACAGGTTTCACCACATCATGAGGCTGAAGTTGATCGAGAAATATCACCTGATCCTTGGGCTGTTGCTGAGGAAGAGCAGGTCTTACCCAATTCTGAGTTTGAGGCAGATAGAGAAGCCTCACCTGGTCCATGGGATAGAGAAGCCTCACCTGGTCCATGGGATAGAGAAGCCTCACCTGATCCTTGGGCTGTTGCTGAGGAAGAGCAGGTCTTACCCAATTCTGAGTTTGAGGCAGATAGAGAAGCCTCACCTGGTCCATGGGATAGAGAAGCCTCACTTAATCACTGGGCTGTAAGTGAGGCTGAAGCTGCTGGAGAAACCATACTTGATTCCCAGGCTGTAAGTGAGAGAGGGCATATCTCATCCAATGCTGAGGACGATGCTTATGGAGAATCTTCACCTTATCCCCAGGCGGTGTTTGAGGGAGAACAGGTCTCAACTGATGTTGAAGCTGAAGCTGAAATAGAAACCTCATCTGATCCTTGGCCTGTGATTGAAGAACCTGAGGATGAGACTTTTAGAGAAACTTCACCTGATACATGGGGCATAGTTGATGGAGAACAAGTCTTACCACATCAGGAGGTTGAAGCTGATGGAGAAATGTCACCTGATCCTTGGGCAGTTGTTGAGGAAGAACATGCATCATCCAATCCTGAGGATGGGATTTATGGGGAAACTTCACCTGATACTTGGGGCATGGTTGATGGAGAACAAGTCTCAACATATCATGAGGCAGAAGATGGTAGACAAACAGCAGCTGAACCTTGGGCTTTTCCTGAAGATGAACATGACCCATCCAATCCTGGGGGTGGGGCTTATGGAGAAGCTTCACCTGGCACTTGGGGTATGGTTGATGGAGAACAAGTCTCACAACATCATGAGGCAGAAGATGGTGGAGAAACATCATTCGAGCATTGGGCTGGTGCTGAGGAAGAACAGGTCTCATCAAATCCTGAGGATGGGGCTTATGGAGAAGTTTCACCTGATACTTGGAGCATGGTTGATGGAGAACAGGTCTTACCTGAACATGAGGCTGATGCTGGGAATGAAGCATTACCGCACCCCTGGGCTATGGCTGAAGGAGAACAGGTCTCACCTCATAGTCCAGGTGCAGCTGATAGAGAAGCCTTACCTGATCCCTGGGCTGTGGTTGAGGGAGAACAGATTTCAGCCAGTCCTGCAACTGAGTCTGACGGAGAGGCATCTCCTTATCCTTGGTCTATGGTTGACAGGGAACGGATATCACCTCATTATGAGACTGAGGCTGAAAGAGATATGTTGCCTGATTCGTGGGCTATGGTTGAGGGAGAACAGGTTACACCTCCTCCTCAGACTGAGGATTATGGAGAAATCTCACCTAGTCCTTGGGCAACAACTGGGGGAGAACATATTTCACCTAATCCTACTGCTGAAACTAATGAAGAGGTGTCACCATATGCTTGGCCTGCAGTTGGAGGGGAACAGGTCTCACCTGATCATGAAACTGGGACTGATAGAGAAGCCTCACCTGATCCCTGGGCTATGAGTGAAGGAGAACAAGTTTCACCTGATCCCTTAGATACAGTCAGTGGAAATGAAGAGGACATGTCACCCGACCCATGGGGTATGGCTGAGGGAGAAGATAATCCATCGGACTCTCAGTATGAAGTTGAGAGCGAGCAGATTTCACCTGAATATTGGGATGCAACAGAAGCAGGTGAAACTTCACCTCACCCTTGGGCTGTAGAAGAGCAAGCACCACCATACAGTACAGAAGAGACAGTTACAGAATGGCCACATGATATATCCTCATCACTGGCAGAAGGGAGCCATGAATATGGGGATGAAATGGGCACAAGTGAAACAATGGAAAATGTATCACCACCATATGGTGAGATTAATCCCTCTCCTGTGTCACCTGAGACCCAATGGGGTGGGACTGATGCAACTGGGGATTCACATGCCATAGATGAAGGGATGGGTACATTCATTGATGGACACCTTCCTGATGATGCAATTCACCCCACACAAGTTTATCAAGAAGCAGAGGCTTCTGAACGGTCGTTAGATGGACATGAATATGCTTTTCCATCTGAGGAGGGAAGTGCTTACCATGATATTACGATTGTAGAACCAACAGTTGTGCCACTTGAACCAGAGAATTTTGGCACTGGACCAGAGGAGCCGAGTGAAGCAAGATCAGAAGATGACACAACGTGGGCCTGGTCTGATGCCACTGACATGCCTCCACACCATGAAGAAACAGGTGGGTGAAGGATACCGTCAAAGGTGTGATTGGAAATGCAACACGAAATGCTAACTATAATATGAAGTTGAAGATGTTTTTTATACCCAGAACATCATTTTAAAATATGCCACTCCTCTGTATGTATGTATGTATGTATGTATGTATGTGTGGATGAACCGTATAAAATCAAAAACGGCTTGGCCGATCTCCATTAAATTTTGCACGCACGTTAAAACTGGGTGTTTTAACTGTCATTGAAGAAAAAGACAACAGAACATTAGAAGCAACAAGAGCAATCAAAATAACCCCTCGACCACCCTCTATGGAAGGGTCTCAGCTCATGATCTACCACCAAGGTTCTTGCAGCTAAACAACAAAGGGTAATTATGTTACAGTCTACCTATGATGATGGCAGTGATGGACATACACAAAGAGGAAAGGGAAATAACACAAAAACGAGAAGCAGTGGCCCGGACAGGAACAGAATGGGAAAGTGGGACATCATGTGTAGGAGATTTGTGGATATTAATGGGTAAGCGCATGATGATGGGTTCAACAATCACAATATCATGACGTCTTCAGGAGGGTGAAGGTGATTTGAGATCCATTTCAGTATCATGAGGCTGAATATCATGACCACATTTGAAAGACTTACACGGGGAAGATGAGACAACTTGCACAGGGAACCAAATCCACAATCATGAGAATAAGATGATGAATAAATGCAATTGTGCCATGAGCCTGGACTTGGAGATGGTGAGCAAGTGAGTGTTTCTTTGTGGAGAGTGCTGAGCATCTATTGTACCAGTTGACTCAAGGTCTATAAAATTGTTCAGGAGTCACATGCCTTTGAACTCACTGGTTCTGGGTTTACTACCAGATTAAATTAATTTGAATGAAACTTGCTGTTCTGGTGAATGCATGAACCAAGAGTGCTGCATCCTGGGACTCTTAGTCTTATGAAGAGTACACTGAGAGAGCTTTTGTAAAGCCTGGTGTTGGCTTTGTGGTTAGGGTGGCTGGCTCGGGATCTTAGGGTACGGAGTTTGAGCCCTATTTTCCACTGAATTCACACCAGGTGGGGTTGACTGAGCCTGCCAACCTTCTGAGGTCAGTGAATTTGACTACCAGTGTACTGGTATAGTTGCGCAGCATCAGCAGCACAGCAGTGCCCCAACAAAATGATACCTACCCAACAGCCAAGCTACCATATGCAAGAATAACAAGAAGATAGCTATCCTCTCTGCATTCATAGATGAGAACAAGAAGGTTTCATTGTATTTTTCAGTGTTCATTAAAATGTAAGCTCATGTTGATGAAGTGGAGATGTAGAGATGTAAAGATACCTGCTCGAGTACTTAGAATAGGAATAGAATAGATATTGTAACGAAAAGGCCACCCTTCTCTAAATCCAATGTATCAAACGAAGTAATTCAGTACAATTTGGCTTGGTCACTTTCTTGTAAATATTAGTTAATAAAATATAACATGTCTTTCTCAGAAAAAGTGAACACTGTACACAAAGTGCTTCCTGTTGAGTTGAACTGGTGAATTGAAACTTTCACGCCAAAAAATGAACCTCCACAATGGAAGCTTGTTTTCCATGAATGGCTGGAAGTTTGTAGTGAAAGGAAGAGTTCATCATACCATCCTTGAATTGTTTGGGAGGCAAATGGGAAAGTAAGTTCCGAGTGTGAATCGTGACATGGAGGAGAACAACGTAATATGGACCCTCACAAATTCACAGGAACTTTTGAGGATATTCCTGAGTGCTTTCATTTTATTTCGTTTTGGTCGAGTGTGTCATGCATTTGATCTTGTAAAAATAATAATAATAATAATAATAATAATAATAATAATAATAATAATAATAATAATTTCAGTAACATATTGATAGAGATCGTGCATCCATACCTGGTCAGATTGGAATGAGAAATGTTATCAAGGGGTCCATATAACCCCAAACTCCTCGAAAAATGGATGCCCACATAATTACCCGAAATGGCAACTTTATCGCACTTTCCAATGCGTTTGCTCCAGAGCCTGGTGTCTTCTGGTAACGCAGTAATAATGGTTATTACCCCCACGCAAGCGAAGCGAAAAGCGAGCTTAAGCAATTGGTCCACTTCTGTCTGTCTGTCTACAAACGTCAGTTTACGATAGAAGAACAACTTAATTTCAATTGAATGCGATATTTTCAACATGAATCGGAAAACGAACCTGTAGTTTAGTCGCACTTTGGCTCTGAATTCCAACCAATTGCACACGTGCAGAGAGGAGTGAGATATATTTTTTTTTACTCCGTCTGACTGGCAGTCAAACAAAATTGAAAATCATTCCAAACAGGATGGTTGCTGTTTTTAAGGACGTCATAAAGGACACAAACAATAGGGGCAAATTGCTAATGTAACATGTTAAATAAGGTTGTGTAAAAGTCGCTGCATCAACAGCGGTAAACTTCCGAAAAATAATTTTCTACAACTTATAAAATCCTTATTTTATTTCAATTTAATTATATACTAGAACTTTGTCGAACACAAATCGCCGTTTTGGCACTTTCAAAAACCCTTCCATTTATCAGTCCTTGGACAAACTATGGCATTTTAAATCATCACGACCAATCAAATTTGTCTCTCGCAGACCCCGCCCATGTTCTTCTTTCTCAAGACTGTGCAGGGTAATGTGTTCCATGAACTCTCTAGTTTTAGTCGAAATCATTTCTGCTGTAACTCAAACTCAGAAACAGGTACCATTCAGATACAAAAACACAACATCGTGCTATTGTGCCACATTGTGTGTTGTGTTTGTGTTTGAATCCATGGTGGTCAAAGTATTTTAGTTCTCAGGATGCCAAATTCCAGTGTGTATGGCTGTTGAAACTTTCTGGAAGAAACCAATATCCCGAGTCTTTCATTGCCCTTCTTCACTTTCGCATCACAACTCATTGGAGCTTGCCTACATTTGCTTTTCCTCATGAAACTCTGATTGTTCCAATGCCATTATATAGAGCCATGGGATTATGGTATAGACATTACATCACGCAATATGTATGCCTTTTAGCTAACGTGTCCATCACAAATGGTAGAGAATGAATGTTTTGCATGCATCTACATTTTATCAACAATATTTTCTTACTTACCGCTGCCATATTGGAAGTTAAGAATAATACAGTATTTTCTTGTGTATTATGTCATGATGTACAATGTGCAAAACATAGCCATCAAACAACCATATTTCTCCTTCCCAACAGTCTTTCATCCTTCAGTTACTAATTGGAAACTAAAAGGTAGTACGACAAAAAGATGTAGCACACAGGGTCCTTATCTCAACTTGATGTGAAAATGCTCTCACTTTTGATTTTGGAATTTCTCATTGTGTTCTCTGCCTCCCCACCCCCACCCCCTCTTTCCATAGTAAGTGAAATTTCCAATGTTGGAGTTGAAAGCACTGTGGCACCTGACTACCCTGTGGAAATATCACATGATTATGGGGCCTCATCTACTGATACCGTGCACTTTCCCGAAAGCCCCGGCATCACAGAAGAGCATGGACAAACAGGCTTCGGTACATTTGAAGAGACCGGTCACATGACATCTGGAGCCGAACACCAGGAGCATTCTGTGGATGTTTCAGAAGTTTCCCCATTTCCAGATCCTGAGAGCCATTTGGGACAGCAATCGGGGTTCTATGAGCCAGAATCAATTCACCCACCAGCGACAAATGGCCTTGATATTGACACAGAGATTGACAATTATGGTACTCCTGTGACCACAACTCCTGTGTTTCCTTCTGTTGAAGAAGGCTCTCCCCAAGATCCTGTAAATCCTTCTGAAATATCACCAGTGTATGATAGCGCAACGGAGCATCTACCGAGATCTTTCACTGATGATGTATTTGGACTTCACTCTGAAGATTCAGATGGAGACATCTCATCCCAAGATCATCATGATGCGCATCATTATACAGTTCCTGATACAGAATACTCATATGAATTTCATCCTGAAGGATCCACTGTGAATGTTCAATTAGAAGGTCATAATATTACACATCAATACCCATTTCCTGGAACAGAACACACAGACATTTTGCCAGCATCTACAACTGAGCACACTTTTTGGGATACTCCACAAGGTTCTACTGTTGACATTGCCATGGGCAGACATTCTGGTGACCTCATAGCAGGAATTTGGCCAACTCCTCCAGCCCAGCATCAACATGAAATTCATGCTGAAATATCTACTTTTGGTGATACTTTGGAAGGTCATATCACACACAGCTCACCAGCTCCTACAACGCAGCTTCCATATCGAGTCAATTCTGAAGAATATTCTGGGAGTGTAACTGTGGAAGGATCATCAGGAAATCATTTTATGAGAGGTCTTTGGGCAGAACCCACAACACAATCCCCTTCTGAAGTCCATTCTGAAGGATCTGTGATTGATGAAGTTACCAATGGGATTGCCACCGATTACTGGTTTCCACATGCCACACAACAACCATTAGATGCACAAACTGAAAGATCTACTTTAGATGTGCCATTGGAGACCCATTTGGAAGATACATATTCAAATCTTGCAACAGAACCCACAGAACTTCAGGTAGTAACAACAACACAACATCCTTGGTTTGGTCACCCAGAAGACTCTGCTGCAAATGAAACTGTGGAATTGCCTTCAGAAGATCATGTTACAGAGCATTTTCCATTGCCAACACAGTATCCATATGAAGTCCATCCTGAAGGATCTACAGAAGATCAAATAACTGATGTACATGTTACAGATCATTGGCAAGCACCTGCAACCCAACAGCCTTACGACATTCATCCTGAAGGATCTTCTATTGATGAAGTAACCGATGGCCATGTCACAGATCTTCAGCCACCTCAAGCAACTGATTACTTGAATGAAAATTATCCAGAAGGATCTGCTGTTGATGTGCCACCAGAAGATCATAGTGTTCCAGATCAACAGCCAAGATCTGAATCAGAACATGCAGATGTTTGGCCACCACCTATAGCAGAAAGTCCATGGTCAGTCCATCCAGAAGGATCAGCTGTAGAAGGAATTGCTGAAGAGCCCTCTATAGATCATGGCACTGGAATATGGCCAGCACCAGCAACCCAACAGCCTCTTGAAGTTCAATCTGAGGGATCTGCAGTGGAACAAGTTACTGATGGACATATTACAGACGATTGGCAGCCATCTGTATCCCAGCAGCCCCTCGAAGTTCACCCAGAAGTATCTGCAATCGATGAAGGCAGCAATGGGCAAGATATGGATTATTGGCAACCACCTGAAACTCAGCAGCCACTTGAAGTTCATCCAGAAGGCTCTGCAGTTGATCATGAGGGTGAGGGACCCATCACAGATTACTGGCATCCACATGTAACTCAGCAACCTTCTGAAATCCTTCCTGAGGGATCTGCAGTCGATGAAGAAACTGTTGGACAAGATGCAGATTATTGGCAACCATCTGCAACCCAACAACCTATTGAAACTCATTCTGAAGGATCTGTAATAGACCAACAAACTCCTGAACATTATACAGATTATTGGCAACCACCTGCAACCCATCAGACTATAGAAGGGCATCCTGAAGGATCTGCAGTTGACGAAGATACTGTGGGACATGTTACAGATTACTGGCAACCACCTGTCACCCAGCAACCTATTGAAGCTCATCCTGAAGGTTCTGCTGTAGATCAAGATACTGATGGACATGGTACAGATTATTGGCAACCACCTGATACTCAGCAGCCTTCTGAACTCCCTCCTGAGGGGTCTGCACTAGATCAAGAAACTGCTGCATATGATGGAGATTATTGGCAACCCTCTGCAACTCAGCAGCCTCCTACAGTTCAATCTGAAGGGTCTGAAGTTGATCAAAGTGCTGCTGGGCATGACATAGATGTTTGGCAACCACTTGCTACTCAGCAACCTATTGAAGTTCATCCTGAAGGCTCTGCTGTAGATCAATATACTGATGTACATGGTACAGATTATTGGGAACCACCTGCAACTCACCAACCTCTTGAAGTCCTTCCTGAGGGATCTGCAGTAGAGCAAGATATTCATGGACATTTTCCAGAGTATTGGCAACCATCTGCAACTCAACAGCCCTCTGAGGTTCTTCCTGAAGGATCTACAGTAGATCAAGATACTGGTGGGCATGACATTGATTATTGGCAAGCAGCTGTCACCCAGCAACCTATTGAAGTTCCTCCTGAAGGCTCTGCTGTAGATCAAGACACTGATGTACATGGTACAGATTATTGGGAACCACCTGCAACTCACCAACCTCTTGAAGTCTTTCCTGAGGGATCTGCAGCAGATCAAGATGTTAATGGACATTTTCCAGAGTATTGGCAACCATCTGCAACTCAACTGCCCTCTGAAGTTCATCCTGAAGGATCTGCTGTTGATCAAGATACTGATGAACATGATAGAGATTATTGGGAAGCACCTGCAACTCAACAACCTATTGAAGTGCGTCCTGAAGGATCTGCAGTCGAGGAAGATACCACGGGACATGTAACAGATTATTGGCATCTACCTGAAATCCAACAGACTCCTGAAGTTCATCCCGAAGGCTCTGCTGTAGATCAAGATACAGATGAACATGTTAGAGATTATTGGGAAGCACCTGCAACTCAGCAACCTCTTGAAGTCCATCCTGAAAGATCTACAGTCGACCAAGATATTTATGGACATGCTACACAGTATTGGCAACCATCTGCAACTCAACAGCCCTCTGAAGTTCATCCAGAAGGATCTGCAGTTGGTCAAGGGACTGGTAGGTATGATATAGATTATTGGCAATCACCTGTGACCCAGCAACCTATCGAAACTCATTCTGGAGTACCTGCGGTAGATCAACAAACTTCTGGACATGACATAGATTATTGGCAACCACCTCCTACCCAGCAGACTATTGAAGTGCATTCTGAAGGATCTGCAGTCGAGGAAGATACAACGGGACATGTGACAGATTATTGGCAACTACCTGAAACCCAGCAGACTCCTGAAGTCCATCCTGAAGGCTCTGCTGTAGATCAAGATGCTGATGGACTTGGTACAGACTACTGGCAACCACCTTCAACCCAGCAACCTCTTGAAGTTAAAACTGAAGAACCGTCGGTCGATCAAGTTACTGATGAATACGCTACAGATTATTGGCAGCCACTTTCAACTCAGCAGCCACATGATGTTCATTCTGAAGGATCTGCAGTAGATTCAGATGCCTGGCCAATGCCAATAACCACTAAGCCATTGGAGGTTGCACCAAGCATCCCTGGAGATTCCATATCAGGAGATCACATTGACACTGATGTCTTTCCAGCTCCAGTAACTGAGCATCCTTTTGATGGAAGTGATGTTGATGAGATCACAACAGAATTGCCCTTTGGTTTGCCTGGTGAGGAGTGGCAGGAGGGTGTCACTTCAAAACCAGATATGGATGAGAGATCGGAGTTACCTCCACATGGACAAACTGAATTCCCAGAGGGGACTCAACCTCCAGATGATGTGGTTCACATCATCCCTGACACCTCCATCCTTGAAGAAATCAGTGGTACTGAGCCTACTTTAGAAGGGGTAGTTCCAGATATTGCTACCTTGCATCCTATTGTGGAGAGAACGACACGAGAATATGATCCCGATGTTGAAGGACTTCCAGGAGCAACAGTAGCTTCTGATGAGTCTGTTCATCTTCCGATGGCGACTTTTGCTCCATCTGTTCCATTCGATCAAGTTGAAGGAAGCTCATCTGAACCACCACACATGACCCCTGCACCACCACTTGTAGGTCAAGATCAAGACATCACTGTTGTTGATGAACTTCTCACTGATGTGGTTCAAGGTAGGTCGAAATATTTAAGGCGGGGGTGGGGGGTAGGAGGAAGTGGGTAAGTTATACGTAAAAGGAATGAAGAAAAAAAATATGAATGTTATGTGGGACATACAGAAGAAATGCAGAGGGGTCAAAAATTGTTCAATTTTTGCATACAAAGTATGCAAATTGCTCTTTGGCCTGAAGCTTTGGAACTCGCACTCTTTTGCTTATTGTTACAAGAAGGTGAAGGTTTGATGAATGACTATGATAGATATCAAACAGGAAAGACGTTTCTCACCTTTCATTCACATTATCTTGGAAGAAATAAAATTGTTTACATCAAATGTTGCTGCTTTTTTGACATTTATGATAAAATGGTTTTCATTCTGCAAGACTCATATTTTGGTATCCTAGTAAAATGTGTTTGTGATGTCGAGGATCGTGTTGAGCTTGTCATGTAATGTAATTGCTTTTTATTCCTCTAGCAGCTACACCTGGCACTTGTGAGGAGTCACCATGTTTGAATGGAGGCAGCTGTCATGAGAGCGCAGGAGGCATGCACATGTGCCACTGCCCAGCAGGATTTTCTGGTATCAGCTGCCAGATTGGTGAGTCTTACTGACAAGTGCATATTATTGTGATTTTTTATCAAACATCCATCTGGAAATTATGGGAATTCAACTTATAGGTATGTACATTTGCAATGACTTTGAACGTAAGTGTTCTCATTTAATGCCTGGAATGTGTGGGCCTCCATTCGATCTGAAGGAAGACCATGGTATGATTTAGGTGCCACCTCCTGGTAAACTTTAAACCAACATCAGCCTCAGCTGAGGGAAGATAGTGGAGGGAAGGGAGGAATGGAGGTGTCTTATGGCGAAGGACACTAATCAGAACAAAACATGTCCATGTGTGGCTTCTGCAGTTGCAGTTTGTGTAAACACTGACTTGGTCTGTTATAAAAGAATGCGTAAATGTCCGTCACCAGATTGAGGTGCTGGTATGAGATGCGACAATATGGAGCACATTGTACTTTAAACTAAACTGCTGTCTCATCTGCATTCACATGGATGTGAAAGATCACATGATTTTTCATCGAGAGACTTTTTGAGCTCCAAGCATAGCCAACCATAGCCAAACATACCCTGGCAATATATATTGAGACACAAGTTTGAAAAGTTACATGATGTCTTCCTCTTTCTCAAATGTTTTCTCGTAATGTGCTGGGGGCCGGGTTGTTTTGTAGACATTGATGAGTGCCACTCTAATCCATGTCGTAATGGAGGAACGTGTATGGATGGCCAAAATCTCTTCACCTGTCAGTGTCTACCCAGCTACGACGGTCCTCTCTGTGAGCTTGGTAAGACAAAAATCACGTTTTCAGTCCTTGGTTTTGCGTTTTACTCATAAACATTTTGCTTTCTTTCCATCAAGATCTACCTTACAATATATATGTAAATATCGGAGGTGGAAGGAAGGACCATCTGCTATTTTGGTTTCCAGGATGCTGTTTGCAATACTTGGTGTCAAGGTAGTGCGAATATCTACTCTTTGAAAACATTCCAAAAGTGAATTGCTAAGTCCTAAACTGCAATTCAAAAACAAAGCGAACTCTTCATGACATTTTTATTGGTTACCAACCAATCCTAAAAGACAGAGTTTAAGGGTGAGTACGATTCAGAGTAAGTTTCGGTACTGCCTGGTCAGCGAGCAATTCAAACAGAATCTGGAGAACAACA
>BROF01000908.1:88769-108774 GCA_024346535.1 Eptatretus burgeri | reverse complement strand
GTGCCATTGCACAGTCCTTTGGTAATGTCTCGTTTGTGTAATAGCATGTACTGCATATATGTATAAATTATATATATATATATATATATATATATATGTATTTATGTACTAGCATATACCCGTGCTCCGCACGGAGTTGAATGTGTGGCAAAAGGTGGATGAGGCATAATAGTTGATGTTATGTGAAGCTGGGGAGGGTGTCATGAGGGATGTGATGCACTATGGTTACCTGTCCTTAGTTTTCTAAGGGACCTCCCTGTACATGACATTTTGGGTGAGTGTCTTGTTGCTGAATAGTCCTTGTGAGGAATTATTGTCCACTTTGATAGATATGTAGGAGTAACCGCTTGCCCGTGAAAATGCAACATATAGTTGGCCATGGGAGAACACAGGGGCTGGGAGGTATATTCCGAGTTTGTCAAATGTTTGGCCCTGGGATTTGTTTATGGTCATCGAGTATGCGAGTCTGACTGGAAATTGCATCCTCTGCAGAGTGAATGGAAGGTTGGCGTCTGATGGGGAAAGTTTAACTCTCGGGATGAGAACTGTTTGTGTGACATGGCTTCCTGTGAGGATTTCGGCATGTAGTACATGCTCATGGAGGTGTCTAATGTATAGTCTTGTGCCATTGCACAGTCCTTTGGTAATGTCTAGGTTGCCTCATAGCATGATTATTGCACCTGGTTTTAAAATGAGGCGATGCGGTGGCATGCCGGTTGGGTGATAGAGTTAAGGAATTCCATGGGGTAGTTGTTGGCTTCATTTTCATCACGTGAGATGGCCTTGTCTGCACTGGTGTAGGTTTTTGGCAGACCTGGGAGTGTTTTTTTATGACTTTGTCATTCAGCGTCAATGTTGTCTCATTGAGTGGTGTCAGAATCACAGTGTTGGACAGTGCCTGAGGATTGGTTACATTTGTGAACACGGCATCCAGTATGTTGTCTTGTTCGGTGACGATGTTGCACTGGGGTGGGGTTTCGATGGATGATGGTGGTGCATTGGTCAGCTGACTGTGGAGTTTGCCATTGCCTAATTGTAGGAGCCATTGTGCGTAGTGTTGTTGATTTTCATGAATCCTCGTATTTTTTGTCAGCTTCACAATCTTGAAATGTGGCCATAGTGCGGAACGTTTGAGGCAGTTTTCAATAATGACAGTTTGTGATTGTTTTGGGACAACAGGTAACACTTGGCGAAAGTCTCCTCCCATGAGGAATACTTTTCCTCCGAATGGGGCATTTATGCCAGTGATGTCTTGTAACATTCTGTCGATTGCTGGGACCATGGAGGCTTCATCAACAATGAAGAGAGAGACTGATCGGAGGTAATGGGCATGCTTTGATACTGGAGAAATGTTGCAGGTGCTGGTGTCTAGGACTGGCACAGGAAGTTTGAAAAGATTGTGGACAGTTCTTCCTCCAGAGAGAAGTGTGGCGGCAATTCCTGTCCATGCAGATGATGCAACTTGGATGGATTTACTCCGGCAACAGGTGATGAGTGTGTTATATACTGTTGTTTTGCACTCCCGCCTGTACCATCTAAGAAGTAACATCGACTGGATGGTGTATGGTGTTGAGAAAGTGAATCCAGATCTTTTAGCACTTGATCAACTAAGGTGCGTTGGTCTTCGTTGAGGCGCATTAACTGGGTTTGGGCTTTTTCAGTTTCTGCTGCAATATGGATGTCTTCTGAGGGGAGATGTTCAATATCGAGTGGGTTAACATCTGGTAGTCCTAATGCTGATAAACTTGGACCATTTTGTTTCAGAGACCTGTTGATGTCTTGAAGGGCTAATTGTGTCGCTATGTGGGTGGAATATTGGCGATGGGTGTAATCTTCAATCATGGCATTCTGGTGTTTTTCCTAAAGTTGCTGGGGGTTGGTGGTGAAAAGGGATTGCAGCTGTTGTGGCATTTGGAGGAGAGTTGCTTCAGAGAGAGCTTTATCCCATTCTGTGTCATCAATCAGGCGGTGTCTACATATACATGCTTCTTTGAATGTGTCAGACTTGGCCGTCAACTGTTCGCAGGTCTTCAAATGAGGTTGGCCAAGCACGTGGAGCAGGAGGAGATGGAGACAGTCTCATTCCATGTCTTTGGAGCTGATGGAATATATGCGGCCTATAATGGTTTCAGCCCCTCGTTATCTTGGTCGCCATTCTTGTGTGGATTTGTTGAAGACATCGTGGTTTGGCAATTGATGATAGCAGAGGTCAGTGGGTTGCTGTATGTTGAGTTTGAAGAATGCTGTTAGCATTGTGTCCTTGTTGGTGGAGGCTTCTGCTGCAGCAATGTGGTTTCCTGGGGTGAAGTAAACTGGTTGCTGGCTGGGTAGATGGAGGGCGAGCCTGAGGATTGCATGAGATTGGTGGTGCATTTTGTATTCAGCCATTCTCCAATAAGCCTCTGGTGCGCTGATGTATCTGGCATCAATAAAGGTGGCAACTTCGTTGTGATGGAGCTGATTAGTTTCTGTGACCTGGATGTTGGTGCAGTCGTGGCCTTTGTAAACATACTTAAATAAGTATTTTACACTCTTGATTATAGTGCAGGCCTCGAGGTTGATATGGGCTTGGTATTTCTGGGATAAGTAAGTGTTGTACGGTACAATCCATCGGTTGTCTACTTGGTGCCAGCCGATGGTGATTGTGCGACCGTTATCTGACCTCTTATACAGTGCCATCAGTTGCAGTTGTTTTCCGGAACTCCTTAGGATAGTCCTTTGTGGATTTGTCGTCTAGCATACATGGTGCGTGTTTATTGAGGAGTCCACATGGACCATGAACCATGGTTGTCTTGATGACTTGAAACAACTCAGGATGTTGTGTTGGATCAGGTATTTCTGCTGATATAATGCTGTCGATGTCAGCTGGCTCTCTTAATTTGCTATTGTCTGCCAAAATGATGAGTAGATGACAATGTGGGAGACCACGTTTTTGGAACTCTATCACATAGATATGGGTGACCGGTTTGCCGAGTACATGTTTTTTTTCTTATGTCCATCATGAGTTCATGTAGGTGCTGTCGAAACACTGGCAACAATGTCTGGTCGATGTTGCGCTTGTTGGCCAGGGAGGAGGGCTTTTTGCACATCTTCGCATTTGGGATTACATGTAAAAGTGAGGAATAAGTCTGGTTTTCCGAATTTAGCAACAATGGCCATGGCATCCTGGTAGTTTTGTTGCATAGCGCGTGGTGAACCCTGAAAGGAAGATGGGAGTACAACAATTTTGCCGGGTTGGAGATTTCGCGTTTCAGTCTGAGTGTTTATGTGGTCCATGAGTCCTTGATAAAGTTCAACACGTAGGTTATTCTGTTTTGTTCGTATATACTGCAATCTGCCGGCTTCGACATGAATATATGCATCAACAACATACTGTTGGAAAAGCTTTCCACCGTAGAAAATTGGGGAGAACGATTCTCAAACTGACAGGCGATGGGCATAGTACTGCATGCAAGTAATGTGTCTTTTTTCTGACCTGTGCTGTTCATCATGTTGCATGTTGTGCTGCCAACCTAATTCTCCAAATGGGTAGAAGATGGGGTAAACCATGGGGTTTACCTGTTCGACGACAGGTAACAAATATGTTGGGATGGTTGACCTTTGGGATGCACAACAATATCTCTGTTATGTGGAGGTGCGCCATCTGGTGATGAAAAGCCAACTGCTATCTCATCTTGCCTTGGATCATTATATCACCACTGGTCACCACCTCTCAAGATGTGCATTGTTACAACAGGTTGTGGTGTTCCATTCTGATCAGCTATGTGGCGTTGTTCCGCTTCCACTTGTTGCATTTGTTTGTAGGCTGCTGAATATGGGTTGGTTCATTGTAGGACATTTTGAAGGAGTGATATGACATCTGGAAGACATTGTTGATTGGCAGGTTGTTGCATCCTGGCCTGTAGAGCTTGGCTTGCTTCTAAAATGTACAGTTGGCTATAGCATGGTGTGGTGCCTTGAGGAGGGTGAAGTGAGCCAGACCTGTGGTACACTTGGCCATGAAGTCTGAATGCATATGGGCCACAGCCTGGTGGGGACACAATGTTGGCACCAAATGATGCGAATGCCATGGAACTATTATAGCTGCGGATGTTGGCTCTAAAGTTTTGAGCTTGTGGTGTATCTGTTGTGAAAAGGTCTTTGAGTTCAGTTGAGTATGGTGCCAATGGTGGCAATTTAACTGCCTTTGTGGCAACAATTGTGGTTTTCCTTTTGAAACAGAAGTGCATTGCAGAATGAACATTTCGTTGTCAATGTTCCAATGGAGAATGGATCGACCTGCAGTGGGAATCGCCGGGCAAGGAACTGCACTATGTGTGCTGCAGCATGTCCTGTGCTGGAATTTGGTTGAACATTTTGCTGGGGACTTGTTCTGATGTATCATTATCAGCACTCTGCGACAGATGATAGCGGGTCATGTATGTTGCTCGGGCTGCCAACCTGCTTTCCCACTCTTCCTCCGTTTCTTGGTGTTGCTGATCATGTATCCTTTGGAGATTGGCTCTTTGTTGTGAAGGGGTCCTTGCCCCTGTGATGGTCCTTCGACGTCTAGGCATGGCGCATCAATGCTGCAGGGGGAGGAACGGACAGTGTCAAGAGATGGGTGGGTATTGTGTTGGTCGACCATTTGCTCCCAGCAGAATTCATAGTCAGGTAATTTGATTTGTGATGGGGAAAGAAGTCTGCTGGTAAGAATATGTGACTCACCACAGGAAATTCAGTCGTGTGGCGCAAATCATCAATTTGTATAAAAAGAAAGGGGTAGAAATTGTATTTGATGATTGGCTTGGCAATGAGGAGGTATATTATTCTGAGATGGTATCTGAAAAGTGAATTATATGTACATTACATTTCGTAAAAAATGGGGTAGAAATTGTAGTCGCCAAGGTATTAAACTCTCCAATTAACTGTCTTTGGTAGAAATGTTTGTTATTATAGGAAAAACAGATGTTTCATTGAGTTTCAGTTTGTGGTGTCTGGGATAAGGGGTAAAATTTCCCAAATGAGTGGTTTTGTCACTGTGTTCAGGCTGGCAGTATAATGTATGATGTCGTGTTTATTTCAGTGCTTCGTCATGCTTTAGAGATTCTTGGAATAGAATAAGCAGGTGAAAGTGAACTCTTGCTCTGTGTATAGTTTGGCTGGAGTGGATGGAACCTTACCTTGAACTTAGGTGTGAATCAATGAAGTGCAGAAGAGGGTACTGTTTATGTTATGGAGCTGAAAAATAAGTGAAATTATTAAATGTCAATGCATACTGTTATATGGCATGGGTTTGGCAATATTGGTCAATAATGCCTATGCGTAGTTATATTCAATTAATCGAAAATGCTGGTCCACTCCAGTCGAGTCGAGTTGTACTGCACTGTATTTTTCAAAGCAAAGAAAGTAGGCCTACTTTGAAGATGAAGATGCATGGCTCGATCCATGCAAAATTCACATGGCAACATAATGCTTCGATCCTCATGGTTGTTTGGTGTTGACATGACATAATACATGTGATATCGGCATAGCCCTAGACTTAACAGGGGCAGTGGAAGGTGACCGAGAATCAGAATGCAAATTTCAATGAACGGCACTTTTTGGCGGAAATCCGACGATCGATCACCGCTTGGACGCTTTAATTTGAGTATCACACACGCAAGACACGACACAGGTAATGATGGCGGTTGATATTGACAGTTAATGTAATGAACGGCAGTTGTTTGGGTGCATCCGACAATCGAACACCTCCTTAATTTGAACAGTTAACATGCACGCATTCACGGTACAGAATCTATTGTCTGACACCGCGCTTTCGAAGAACAAAGAAAAGAAGAGAATCCGGGCAATGAAGGGATGACCTCGTACCCATTCCCTGGTTCCCTGGTTCCCCCTACCTTCAGATTATAGCCTTTGATGTTATCTGGACGTAGGCCTATTGCAACTTATTTTCGGGTGTTTTTAATATGTACATTGGATTTCAGACAGAAATTGACAGTCTAAGAGGGCGTGTTCAGTCCGGGAAAGAGCCAATCGGAGTACATCATGTTGGCAGAGCTCTGGCGCTCATCGTACCCCTCCTTCCATGCTGATTTTAACAACATGACAACCATTGCTGATGTTCTGAGCTATACTATTTATTATCAGTTGTGTTTATGATCAGTGTTTGATGCAATGAGTACTCCCTTACTCGAGTTCATATTTTTTTGGATAGATGGCAGCACTTACCGGACAGCAGTTCAGCGATGGCGACCGAATGGGAATAAATGCGGCCGTCGATGGGTTGATGTTCTCATCAAATTCCAGCTTAGAAATTTAGCGCATCGTCTTCGTCACATTAAGAAACCCCAGTATATGAAAAATGAGCACATTCCTCTCAGCGGTGACGGTCTGTCGACGTAATGACGTTAGCGAATGACCGATGATGTCATGACGGAATTACGCCTCTCAGCGGTGACGTCACACGTCGCCATGCAAACGAACGTAAAAATTAGAAAATCGCCCAAAATTCCCAAACTTGTCCGTCTGGCGCGATCTCACATCGCCCATGCTATTCGTTAGACCACAGAGAACCTGCTTTCCGAAAATGGCGACAATCCGTCCAGCAGTTTTGGAGGAGATACGTTAACAGAAATAATATATACTAGCATAACCCGCGCTCTGCACGACATGTTGGGGTGGGTGTGTTTGAGAAAGGAACTGATGCAGCGTATCAGTAGTAATTTTACTTTAATGCAGTCAGTGGAATACGATTTCACTGTTTCAGAACCATTTTATTTACTTTTTTTGAATCATGCACCTCATATGGTCTTTGAGATAATGTAAGCCGAATATCACGTTACTCGAGCGCAGAACAAAGTCGAAGATAGCGCGACACGAAACCACAAACTCGGAAATAATATATAAGATACAGTATATATATATATATATATATATATATATATATATATATATATATATATATATATATATATATATATATATACATAAATACAATAAGTCATCAACTTTACGACCACGCCCGTGACCGCGATATGTACTGTATGTCTGGCCACGACTGCTCCCCGTCTGGCAGTGCGAGTGTTGCCCAGCTGGGCGTATGACAGTTTCCGCCCCAGCGGACGCCAGTGCTGGCATGTTATCGTGGTTTCGGTATAGCGCAGTTTATCCGTATCCATTTGTCCTAAAAAATTTACTTCAAACCCCCAAGATGTGTACGAAGAGGAAATTATCTTTGTCTACTCCTCAACCTGCGCCAAGAAGGAAAGAAAGGCCATTGATCTCGCCACGAAAATGCAGGTGATCAAACAGTACGAAGGAGGAAAGAAAGTGAGTGCAATCTTCTTTGACTGTTTGATGCAGTGTTTGACTTAAACCTGACAGACGTAAAACGGTATACAGTAACAATAAAAATGGTTTTTATAACCATGGTTATAACAATAATGAACAAAGAAAATGTTAATAAAATATGACTTACAGATGATTATTATATCATTATACAGTATAATATACATACGGTAATTTTTGCATTGGCCTATACACTATAAATAAAGGTTGGCTGACTTACGACTGGTCGGTCGTAACCAATCACAGTCGTAAGTTGACGACTTACTGTATATATATATATATATATGTATATGTATATGTATATGTATATATATATATATATATATGTATATATATGTATATATATATATATATATATATATATACACACATGCAATTATTTGAGAGATTTAAAAAATGTATGCACTCGCTCATGTACACATCTACAGCCTGTCCCTGGAAATATAATACCTTTAAACTAAGCCAAAAAAAAAAATTAAGCACTCATGAGTTCACTTTAAATATTCCTATCATGGTGCTTCTCTGGCAAGCAAGAGAAACCATGATCAAATCGAGAAACCTAAGGTAAGTTTCTTTCCTCCAAATGCCTCGGATAGCCCTATCTCTCGTAATACGAGCTCTATGAATTGCAGCTCTCACAAACCTTCTCCAAATATTAACTCTCATAATCTTACCTCTCATAATCCAAGGTTTCCTCACCCCAGCTCTAGTAACCCCTGAGCTCTCAAAACTTTATATTCCATCACCTTGTACTGCTCACAACTTGCGGTGTCCTAAAACAGGCTGTCAGAGCGCTACATCTCAGAACCATATCTCCCATAAACCTATACAACTGGTAAATTTAATTATAAAAATAAAGTTCTCGAAACTCCCGGCACTAAGAAACTTCCAGCTCGAACAAACACCTGGCTCTTGTAACCCTAATGCTGAAAAAACCTCGCTCTCATATTCCAAGCTCTCATAACCTCACTTTGAAAAACCTTCTACATCTTAGTGGCATGAGATGATGTGATAATTCTTCAAGCTACTGTACTGTTATTTTTGTTTTACATAAAAATAATGTACTTAGTGCCATCTAAAATACAGGTACCTTTGGCCGCTTGGTGTGGTCATCTGAATGCAGCAACCAATGAGAGCCATCGTCACTATAGGAAACCCTGAATGCACGTACAAACTGGGCTTTTCCAAAATCTCGTGCTCCCTGTATCACCACACCAGTCACTTTCCGTGGCTTCAGGAGGTCCACCTGGGAGAGGGTGAAACTCTAGTTAGTCCCTGAATTCTGTAGCTGAAATATTCCACTTTCAGAGCTTTTCTCTTTTGATGAAACTTCAAGTTCACTGTACCTTTGTTTCCTCCACTCTGAGGGCCCTGCAATTATGGTGATGAGAATGAGAGGAAATTTTCAATAGACCTGATCACCCATACAGAAGGATTTTGATTGAGTTTGGTTCATAGCTATTCCTTCTGGCACCATTTTCAGCAAGTTTCTGACCTCCTAGTATGAAGCCTTCTGATTAGGTAAATAGTCTCTTTAAGATAACTATTAATTTCATTCTCATATCATCTTGTGTTAGATATAGAAATTCGTCTCAGCAACAAACCTGCAACCACTGATGGTGATTGTTATGTCCAGCAACCCAAGCATTAACACGGCCATATTTGTCAAGTCGAGCAAGGCTCGGCTTCCACGTCCAGCAGTGCAGGCCAAATGAGAGGCGTGAGCTCGACGCTGTGATCTGTGCATCCAAAATCTTCCCACTCTTCATTCCCAATGGTTCTGAACAGCCTGATTGACATTAATTGCAGGATATAAGAAAGGAAGAATTGGAAATAATAATTGAGACAAGAGAAGCTCAAATAATTGGGGAGAAAGCTGAAAAGAGCAGAGGGAAATGCACAGGAAGAGAGATTTAAGAATTCTGCCATTTTGGCTTGGGGAATTATGTATATGAACCTCAGCATTCAACATACCAGTCAGTTCACAGCCGAGTAGCTCGAGACGCAATGAGCAGCGTTTACGACAGGTCTGGGGAAACACTCGAATGTACGATGCCTTGATGGCTGGTTGTAGAAGATTCCGCTGGGGAGAGTTGTTGTCCTTATTAGCCAAAAATACCTGTTTGGGACCAAATGACCACACAAATACGAAGCTGATTAAAGCCATTTTTTCTCCTCTTGTGTTAAGTGATACCTGCAAAACCATTTCCCATGCAACAGGTAAATTGCATTGAACCCAGAATAATATTACTATTTCAACGTTAACTGCAACGACATTGGTAGGTCAGGCCAGATCAGATCTGGAACTTGCTACAGGTACCATGTAAACCTATACTAACCTGTTTTCATGGTCGGGTTGTCAGTGACTAAACCATCTCTCCCACCAGGTTTCCTGGTGAGGAGGATGTATGGATATGAACAACCAGCAGGACTAAAAACAAAACCTGTCAAAGGGCGGAAGAGCTCCTTGTGAGCCAACAGCCATCTTCTTTTGCCCAACTGTATCTGTGGATGTCCCTCCTGCAGTTGGGTTACCTATTATAGGAGGTTGGTGGCAGCTTTTGCACTCTGGCCACCATAAAATAAACAAATAAATTTGCACTCTGACCACCATAAAGCAAATAAAACTGAAAACCCACTCCGTGGGAGTACCTCAAGTGCAGATGCCCTTTGCAGGGCAGCTCACCAAATGACAGCATTGGGAGAAAGCCTTTGGGACCCCCCATCCTTTGACGATAGGACAAAAAGCATGGGGTAACCTTCCTGGGTCAGGTTGTGGTGATGTGTGTCATGGTGATGCGGAGGTGTTGTCCACCAGACCGTGATTTCCTCAGGTTAACCTGACACGGTCCATTCGAGTGGGTGCCTGGAATGTCCGATCCCTAAGAGAGGATGATCACCTAACGCTGTTATCATCTGAGCTCAAGCATTTGAACATCGGTATTGCAGCACTCTCTGAGGTTCGGAGACCGGATAGTGGAGATATCATGGCAAGTGGTTACACCTACTATTAGTCTGGTCGCTCTGATGGTTACCATTCCCAAAGAGTTTCTGTAGCTGTGTCCAATAAGCTGACTCCAATAATAATTGAGGTAACACTGGTCAACAAGCATATTATAAGACTGCATTTGTCACTCCTTGGGTGTCGTTTCCCTGGTCTCAGTATATGCTCCGACTGAGGCAATACAAGTAATCTCACCGTGAAGGACGCATTCTATGCCGCATTTGATTCTGTGGTTGATCAGTGCCCTAGACGAGACACTTCTAGTCTTGGGGGATTTCAATGCATCAACTGGCACTGATAGGGATGGTTATGAGACACGTGTTTGTCCCCATGGGTCTTGAACTGTGCACCAGAATCGCACTAAATTCCTTGACCTTGCAAGAAGACATGGACTTTCGGTGGCTGGTTCATGGTTTCAGTGCCCACAGGCTCATCGCTGGACTTGTTATTGCAATGCTGGTGGTGTGGCAAAGGAGATTCACCATGTGCTCGTTGATAGTCGTTGTAAGGTGATTCTGAACTGCAGGGTCTATCTGAGAACTCAGATCCTCAACACCGACCACAGGGTTGTTGTAACCTGAAGTTGTTGTTGCACAGGAGAACTCTGAAGTTGCAGCTCAAATCTGGGAGAATAGCACCATCTCAACCTTGGCTGGATCTGGATGTTGGCAAGCTCAAGGATGAGAGGGTAGCTGAGGAGTTTGCAAACAGTTTGAGTGGGAATTTGGGGGAGTGGGGGGGGGGGTCTGGGTATTTTGGGAGATCCTGAATAGTTGTGGAGTGCCTTCAAGCCTACAATCCTTGATGTTGCCGGTGGTTGTTGTGGAACCCACCATCAGGCGAAGAAGAGCTTTGTCTCCCAAGGGACACTGCATACAATTGATCAGTCGCAGGGTCAGGTTTGATGGCAGAGTTGCAGAGTTGAGCTGTTCAGGGAGCTGAGGTGTAAAACTGTACACTCGCTGAGGGTGGACAAGGAGGCCTATGTGCAAGGAATCTGTGAAGGGGTGGAGTATCATATGTGGTCAGGTGATTCTCATCCTGCTTCGAGAGGAATTTGTGCATTGTGTTACTCTAAGCCCTTCCCTTGGCGTACTGCAATTCGAGGGGAGGATGGTGAGCTCATGACAGAGGAGGCTGTAGTGAGGCCGCTGAGCCAGTTACTTTGAGCGGCTGTATCTGGTTGACTCACCAGCTGTTGAGTTGGATGTCAAGGGTGTTACTATCCATATTGCTGACCCTCCAATAAAATGTGAACCACCTTTGTTTGTGGAAACAAAAGCTGTGGTGAACCAGTTGAAAGGCGGTAAAGCTCCTGGTATATGTGGCATCCATACTGAACTTCTCAAGGCTGGTGGAAATGCTGCACTCATGTCTTTGCATGCAGTTCTCTGCTCTGTCTGGAACACAGGAAATATCTCAACTGCCTTAAAAGGGGGCTTGTGTCTCTCTCTGGAAAGGGAAGGGTGATTGCCAAGACTGCAACAGTTACCAAGGTGTGACGCTGCTCTCAGTGCCGGGCAAGGTCTTTCCTCGGATAATTCTTGATAGGGTTCACCACCACCTGCATGAGCACCAATACCCAGAGCAGTCAGGCTTTTCACCAAAGAGGTCAATGATCGACCGTATCCTTGCTCTTCAGGACTTTACCGAATGCAGGTGAGAATTTCAGCATGGGCTGCTTACAGCCTCTGTTTATCTCCACAATACATTTGATTCAGTGAATCAGGATTCCCTCTGGAGGATCCTCAGTCTTTGTGATGTGGCACCAAAACTGATCAATCTCATATGTGAATTGTACTCTGGTACTGAGAGTGCTGTTTGGTGTCGTGGTTCCATCTCACACTTATTTCCAGTTGTTACTGGAGTTCATCAGGGGTGTGTACTGGCCCCCACTTTTCAACACTTGCATGGACTGGATTCTGGGGAGATGTCTGACAGTTCAAGCTGCGGTGCATTGTTTTGGAATGCCACGATCTCTGACCTTGATTTTGCGGAGGTGCTGGACATCCTTATAGGAGCCCTCCAGGCACTGAATGAGCCGTCTGAGCTGGTGGGATTATGGGTTTCCTGGGTCAAAACTAAGATCTATGCTTCCAATGACATCTTGGATGCTGCGATCCTGTCTGTACCTGTTTGTGGCGAGGATGTTGAGGTCACAGAGAGATTCACTTACCTTGGCAGTGATATTCACGTCTCCACATGTTGGTGAGCTCGAGGTCGATGGATGTCTGGGTCAGGCCTAGGGACTCATGGATTCCCTGGATCATGGGGCGTGGTGTTGTCGGTACCTATGCAGGAGGATGAAAGTCCGAGTCTTTAAGTCCTTGGTGCTTCCAGTCTTGCTCTACAGATGGGAGACTTGGACTCTGACCAAGGATAGGAGACGTAGACTGAACTCCTTCAGCACCAGGTCTCTTCAGAGAATCCTTGGCTACAGCTATTCAGACTTTGTGTCCAATGAGCATTTGCTGAGAGAGATTCAGATGAGATTTGTTCCCTGTATAGAGTCTGTGAGAGTCAGCTACGAATATATAGATATGTGGCTCATTTTCCTGAAGCTGATCCTGCTCACCAAATTCCCTCAGCGAGGGAGCCTCATGGGTGAAGGAGGCCAATGAGCCGACCACATGCCTCATGGTTGCAGCAGGTTGATCGGCATCTCAAGGAGCTGGGGATGGGCCAGACATATGCCTGGGGGATGACCAGATAGAGGCCTCTGGAATACCGTCGGAAAGTGGATGCAGCAACGTGCTGCTCCTGTGCATGCTCCCAGAACTGACCTGACATTGGTGGAGTGCATAACTGCCAGGCTGAATAGTTTATGTTTTGTATCCCACCGATAGGCCAGATCTGCATCCAGACCTGAACCAAAATTGAATCGGCTTGTTCTTGTCACTGACCCAACTCATCCACCAAGTTTGTATGAATCCATCCACAATGTTTTGAAATATGCTATATACACTGAATATCGTTTTTGGCTCTATCTCTCAATGTTGAAGAATAAATTCAAAGTTTAAAAAATTCTTGTATCTGGATCCGACTCCGTGTCTTCAACAAAATCGAATCAGTTTGACCTGGTCAGATACCCAATCTGTCCACCAAGTTTCGTCCAAATCCATACATAACTTCTTGAGATATTCCGCTCACAGACAAACATAACCTCTGTCCACTTCCGGGGGTGGAGGTAATAAGCTCGCTCTTTTTAGAATCGATGAAAATGATTTTCACAATTAGGTCAAGCGTACATCCAAGGACTAATAAAGCTTCATGGAGAAGAAACATTTATTCTGCAAGAAAAAGAAACAAAATGGGGAGAAACTTCAATGCGTTCTGTCGTGTTTTCGATTTTTTGGAGTTACAAACCTTATCTTGGCCGGTCGAGGAATCATTGTAAAAGGTCCACTCCTTGCCATTGTTGCTGTGTGCCAGTGTGAAGGTGTGCACATATTGGTGCCTTCCGAAATGCTTTGCACCCTGAGTCACGATGCCAGACAGTCGCATTTTTCTTCCAAGGTTAACCTGCAGTGAATATATTTGGGCAACAAATGTAAAGTTTGAAGGAAGTGATAAAAGCTCATATCACAATAACAACTGACTATAGAGCGATATAAATGTATCACAGCTCGTAATTTACCCAATATCTGAGTACAGTACTCTGCATACCCAAATAACATACCGACATAACACATAATACTTCATCCATTGGAATGGTTTATTTCACCACAGTGCAACTCAAGAAAGATTACACTCATTCAAGATAACATGGAATCTCTTATGGCTACATGATTGCAGAGGGACACGGCTGGACTAAAGGAAGACATGAATTAACATCCCACACCCCCTGGATTCGTACAGAGTTTGGAGAAGGATATGAGAGGTCAAACCTGAATCCAGGGCATGTAGTCCCAGTCATCAGGAGTCCAGGCATTTACCATGCCCCGATTGTTGAGGCGTCCATTGTGTGCAAACCATCTCTGCAGTCCAAATACGGCGGAGTGGAATGAAGAAGCGCTAAACCGGTTGTTGCGAATGAGACCACTCTCCAAGCCCAGTGGTGATGCACAGCCTGTAGTTGATTACGTGCAGGTAGTTTGCTTTCCAAATACATTTCAATACTAATCATGTATTTAACAGGACTTTTGGGGTTTTGCTAAAGAGTGGAAGTTGATATGTTTTGAACTCGTCTTTATCAACAATAATCAGTTTATCCTTTATCTTGATAAGCTTGAGACTTCAATATTGGCAGAATCAATATTTGATGCTTATTAGATGGTAGATTAGTAACCCATAATTCTGGCACTGACTCAACCTCTGCAGTCAAATTCCAAGACAAAGGGTTATGTTATCAGCCCACATTCTGACTCAAGAGAAGGTCTTGAAGAAATTCAAAGACAAGTGCTCAAGGTAAATCAATCATTCTTCAGAATTATTTAAACAGTACTGTATAAATATTCCAACAACAAAATGTCACTTACAAAGAACCAAATCCATAAAGATCCAAAAAAATCAATAATGGTCCAAAACCACATTGATCCATAAAGCAGATCAAATATTACTTCTCATTTTATTTCCTCATTCATGTGACATCATTATACAAAAATCAAAAAGTCCGTTTTGTTTCAATAGTCGAGGGGTAGAGACTTGATTTATGCAGCAAAACGTGTGATATCGATGCCTAACCAAGTAGCACACTCAAACATTTTTCCTTAATAGCACACAAAATGAAGGCTTACCAAGCTGGCAGTTCCGACCCAAGAACTCGGCAGTACAATGGCATTGATAATCCCCAACAAAATCGGTGCACACTCCGCCATTGAGGCATGGTGTCGATTCACAGTCATTGATGTCTGGGGAAAGGTGAAGTATTGATCAAAATGAGATGAGGTGACCAGCAACAGCAATCTGTATTTGATGGTTCACTATTAGCTGTTATCGCTTCAGGCCAAAGTCCAGAATTTGGTCACCAACAATCAGCTGCTCGTGACGCCGCAGCTTTGCTCAAATAGTCTGAGATGCTCCAGTTGCAGCAGAGATCTTCTTCGTAATAACCAGCTCGACGTACAAATCATCACTGGTTAATGATCAAGTAACAGGTTTTATCTCTTTCCTAAGAGATTGTACTGTTAATCCAGCTTTGGTAAGATATTGTACATTTCATTGGCCAGTAATGTAACCATCTATAGAATGGCCATGCATCCCCAAAGGAATATATTTTAACAGTAAATTCTGACTTTTCATTCAAATTTGTCTTGGAGTAAAGTCTTTCTTTTCTTTTTACACCATAACAACCAAGCAGAGTGCAAAGCAGGCCCTCCAAATATACTATTACTTGTAAATGGCAAAAAAAAATAATGATGCTGATCCTCTGACTAAAAGTGGATGAAACCAGAGAGATCGTGTACATTCACTTTACACAACACCCACTTGGCATTATTCATTAAAAAAAAATACATAAAACCAGCTAAATGCAGTTTTCATGTGCAATTATAAAATACTTTAACGTACAACACAATAGAGTAACCAGACTCACTGTCATTGTGGTTAGAGTTCTGAACCTGGGAGGTTAGCGGTTTGATTCTAACCTGGCTGAGTCATACGAAAGACTTTTAAAATAGCAATACTACTTCCTCACTTGAAGATCAGCATTTAGGGGATACAGCATGAACAAATCCTGTGTGTTAACATTCCATGGGGGAAGGAGGGAGATCTCTCCATAAAAATGCCTCACTGACTGTGGAGGGAAACGATGTACGCCGTCACGAGATGGCACCCTCGGCACCAATTGTGTTCCCCCAAAGTCAATGGTTGTGTTTGTCTTCAATCAAGTCCTGTGATGCCTGGTTGTGTGCGTGTGTATGTATCTACGTGACAGCTCTTCCATGAATTGCAAACATTTTCTTTAATCTTTCTGAACCACAGCTCTTCACCCTTTCCTATCTCAGTCTCGATAATGTGCCTCTTCCAAAGCAATTCCAACTTCCATGCGATCCTTCTCCACTGTTTGCTTTGTTCGGGTTCTTGTTCTTCCCACTGGCCTTTTACTGTTCAACCCACTTAAGTAAATTATTTTCACAAATCTTTCTTCCTCCATTCTCTTCAATATGTCTAAACCATTTCAGGCTAAATTAACGTATTCTCACACTCACTGGAATTTGTCCAAGTCTTTCCCTGCTATCTTAATTTTATTTTATTTTGTGTTTTTATAAAATTTGGCTTAATGGTTAAGGTAAGATCTTTGGGTCTTGAGGTTGAGCACGTCAAAAACCGTTAAATAACACCAGGTGGGTTGACTCGGCTTGTCATCCTCCGAAGGTCAGCAAAATGAGAACCAGCTTACTGGTAACATGGGCACTGCACCAGTGACACAGCTTTGCTCCCAGTAATGATGCGACCAGCAGCTGCATGTTTTTCTTTTCTTTTTTCTTATAAAATCTTCTCATTGTATGTATGTTTAGTATATTTCTCAAAAATACGTTTCAACGGAATCTAATTGTTCTTTTTTGCCTCACCTGTTTTTGGGTAAGAAAGTATGGAAAAGCCTTAGAAACAATGGAAAAAAAAATACTCGATGTCAATAAAATAATAAGCACTGTGTGTCAATTGTTCTTCAACCATTCTTTCCCTGGCTGAAGCGAATTACCTCCTAGAGTTAATGGATACAAATTTGGCTAAACCATCTTTGGGTATTTTTGTAGTGAAGTTCAGTCTGTCATTGTTTATTTCGCAGGACAGTAATCGAGGTTTCACAAATCTTTACTGTTTTTGCATTCAGAAATCGCCTTCTTCGGTGATTTTCTTCTTTGTCAATATTTTTTGCCGTGTATGTGGAATGAAATGGAATTTCTCCCGGAAAATACGAACGAGCAAAATCAAACATTCTGATTGGCCTATGTCGGACGTGAAGGGACATTCAGCGACGACATATCAACTTTAGCACTGCATTAGATGCAAGACGTAAACATGACCGAGTGAAGATGTGCACCAACGTGGTCGATAATTGGGATTCTTGTGAACCTGGAAGTTTTTGGAAGGTACCAGGTGCACAAATCGGAAGAACTTCCAGAAAACCAGGAGAGTTTGAGTTTCTCCTGATTATGACTCGTAAATGCTTTACAAGTTCATCAGGAACAGGAATTGGAGCCACAAATTAACCTGGAAACCTCAATTACAAAGCAAAGAATGACCAGGTGTACGTTCTTCACCACATGTCCCATAAAGTACCTTACCTATTTGGCAGTGATGACCTCGGTAACCTCGCTGGCATGTGCAGTGGAAATCAGTGTAGCTGTCTCCACGTGGGAGTACTTTCTCACAAACTCCTCCGTGATAACAAGGGTTTGGAACGCACAGGTCTGCCAGGGATAACAACCAGCCATGACGGTGCACTCCAAGGAACCTATACAATCCACATATCTTTCATATCAATTATGAAGATTAAACCAATCAAATGATGTATCAATATCATTTGTTTTTGTGATGATCATGTCTGAGGTCATCTTCCTGGATTTCAAAATGTCATGATTTTTTTCGACACACATGATTACATGGTGTCATCATATTATCTTGTCCTCATTAGAATTTTGAGTGTACCTGAACTATGGAATACTTAAAACTTCAGGAAACAGTAGAACAACATACTTTTACCATTGTTATTTGAAAGAGCCATTTAATGAGATGAAATAAAGGAAATCTCTGAATAAGATGATATAGGAATGAGATGGTGCTACCATCGAACAATAACTCACGTGAGCCTTTTCTTCCTTAGTCCAAGTCATATTCCAAGTCCATGGCCAGCGTCCTCCTTTAACAACCCAAATTCATTCCCTCCTTCTTGTGGGTCAGTTGGGGAAAGATCTCACCAAAGTCTTTCACAAACTGACGGGCCATGCCTGACATTCAAATGGAGCTGGTTTAAGCATGAATTTGGAAGTTGTTCAAGGTGCCAGTGATAACTTTCCTACTCTTCACAAAAGTGTGGCATATTTAATGCCTACCAACTAATTCCAATATATGGAACACACAGATGAATGTCCATCTGAGAGATGGCACAATTTGTGATACAACAAGCAGCTTGTTTAGTAGCAGTCAGACACTTTACTGTTAGGTCGTGAATCAAACCCAGACGAGACAGCTCAAAGATAAGCGTGCAATGTCTGCACCATCCTGTCAGACAAAATTTAGCTGTGGTGCCAGCGTATATTGACTTGCTCTTTTTCATAGGTAATATTGGAACTCTAATACGGTAATACCCACAAGCGAATTCAAATGGACCAGATAGTCGGCTTAACATCTCCCTCTCAAGGAAATTCTAATGAATGCAATACTCTGCCTGCAAAGCACCAGAATGACAGTTTATAATCAAGTCAGGAATCAAACCCAGACCACACAGTTCAAAACAGAGTGTGCTACTTTATGAGCGACTTTGTCACGACAGTTGATCGTTTTGAGGAAATGTACTGTATTTGAATGACTGATCAAGAAATGCTGTTCATATTACCGAAACATTTGGCTTGCCAGTATGATGAGACAATGCCAGACATGCAACAAAGCCTGTTTACCGAAGCAAGATTTATATTTTATTTTTTAAAGAAGCTCACTCTGATAGTTTGGCCAGAAATGCTCATTGAGACCCAGATAAGTATTCAGATAACCTTGGTTGCAAATGTAAAGTAGAATGGCACTCAGTAGAGTGTATACCTCTGCCAGACTGAACAGTTCATGTTTTGTATCCTACTGATAGGCTGGATCTGCATCCGGACCTGAACCAAAATCTAATCGGCTTGTTCTTGTCACCTACCCAACTAATCCACCTAGTTTTGTCATAAACCGTTGACAACTTTTTAAAAAACCATGCCATGCTGCGTATCATTTTTTGGCCCATCTCTCAATGGTAAAGAATCACTTTGAAAACGGAAAAAAATATTCTCAGATCTGGATCTTCACCAAAATCTAATCAATTCATTATTGTCACAACCTGTTCACCAAGTTTTGCCGAATCTGTGCATAACTATTTTTGAGATATCCTGCTCACAAACAGACAAACGGACGTGAAAACCATAACCTCTATCCACCTTTGGTGGTGGAGGTAAAAATACTGAGGTTACAATGCAATGTCCATGAAGGTAAGACAGGAATACGGAATTTAGGCTAGAGTACTGGCACACAATGGCCGACTGTTGACTGGTGACAGGATGTTTAAGCCACCAGTCAATGCCAGCACATGGGACAGCCAAATTCAAGTCCCCTCCTAAAAACGATGTACTCATTTATGTAACTCCCTGTTTAAAATTAAAATAAAAAAACTACCATGATGACCATTGACAGCTTGGCTGGGAACGAGACAGTTCTCATCAGGTGAGTAAACTATCTCCGAGCTACCTTGTCAGCCTTGTAACGGAATCATAACTAAAGCTATATACAGATTATTTTACCACCAGAACCTCGTTGGAGTCGTCTGTACTGAAGTTCCTCCATGGCAGCCAGCATAAGGTACAAAAGAAACCTTTGAGATGTTATTCATTAACACAAAAGTAACTTTAGGGAATGAGATAAAGGAATTCCTTCGTAAGCCTGATTAAACCGTTGTGTTGTCTCCATTAGTTGAGGGGGACAAAACAATCTGGTAATAAATACAAATAAGAGCAGTGAGGTAAATGTTATCACGATATA
>BROF01000908.1:63898-77017 GCA_024346535.1 Eptatretus burgeri | reverse complement strand
ACCCTCGTTTCGCTGGTCACAGCGTACCACCGTCTACCCAGCGACTCGTTTTCAGAGGCAAAATCCCGACGTTCGGCTGGACAAACGCTAAAGCTGCACCACCATCCACCTGCCAAAGGCCAGACATGTGCGGTGTGGGCGGACCATACCAGAGTCTGGCTGAAACCCAGCCCAGAAAGGCGGACCACGTGAAGGGCCGGTCCAATCGGCATGCTCGGCTCGGACAATGACGTCAGGTTTCGGCAAGGCTCCTCCCCGACCTCTGGGTTCTAAAAAGTGCGGACCTCCGTGTAGTTGGTTGGTTGGGAAGAGAATTCCAAGTTGGTTGGAAGGAGAATTGAGAGAGTTTTTTGAGAAGGAGTAAGGAGAATTGAAGGAGAGGAGTCCTTGAGAGTGAGTGTTCCTGCCACTTGTCTCCGCCGACAGGACGTCGAACCGCCCCTTGCTTCTCGATCAAGCCTCCTGTCTGGCCCCACTTTCTGTTCCTTATCTCCGACCTCACGACCTCGACGAACGGCCTCTTGCCTGGTCCTGCCTGCTGCTCATCTCTCGCCCCCCCCCTTTTGACTCCGCTCTTCTCCACTCGAGCCCCTCCTGCAGACACGATCTCCACACGTACGGTTGTGGCCGAACAACTCAACCATTGTCGGGTGTCGCACCACGGAGCATCCCTCCCCCGAAATGCTCAAGTTCCGAGAAACTGTTACCTCAACTCCCTCCCTGGCTGCAAAAGTCCCTTTCACAATTGGGTTTACTTTGAGTGTGTGTCTGAGAGTGTTGGTGCCTGTCCATTAAGTAAGCCTGTATAAGATATTTTATTTTTCTGATTGTTGCTTAATTAATCTCGCGTCAAGTCTGCACTGTGTCTGCTTTGGAAGTTGCTTGTAAAATTGCCACACCCCACACCTCTCTCATCTTTCCCTGCATTATACCCCAAGAAACCTTTGTTGTGCCACATGCTTTCCCTTGCTTATTGTAAATAAATAATTGTTGTAAAAATGTTCCCAGCTCACCTTTGTCTTTTCCCTCATTGGTCCAGCATGGTTCGGATCTGAGACTCGCCGGGTCTTTATTCCCAACAATCCGTTCCTTCTAGCCGGTACATCCTTGGCAGTGCAGCTCGGCTGCATCCAATCCGGAAAGGAGATCCGATCCGGTAGAGTGATCCAGTTCGGACAAGGCGTACCGAGAGCGTGGTTCCCCGGTGGTTAAGCCGCATGGTTAATTAGGTAACCCGATTCACCGATAGGCGGGAGGACCCTAGGCCACGCGGTTGAGTTCAGAAAATATCAGAAAATTCTCACGCTAATATTGCAAGACAGTGATAGACACTGAGCCCATTGTTGGTGGTGTGGGTTGGTTAATCTAATGTCGAAGTGTCGGATATCGCCATTCACGGGGGATACGATCCTGAAAGATGCTGTGAATGTCGGGGCATTGTTTCAATGTGAACAAGTGAAATCCTTCAATACAGCGCGTGTGGTGAAGCAAATGAGTACATTAATGTTAAAATATGCAATTTATGCTTTTTCAGTTGTAAAACAATTAAAAAGCGTACTTAATATTTGAAATGTAAAAATCTTGTTATTATTGTGATCAGCACCTTTATATATAACAGAAGGAATGAAATCGTTCGATACAGCATGGCAGATGGCTGCGAAAGAATGATGGCATAAGAAGAACTTAGCTTTCAGCGTTCGGCGCGAAATGCGATGGTGGGCGGAAATGACGTCTTTCGTTCGTTCGTACATGAGAGGTGAGCGTTTCTTGTTTTTTCCATCAAGCAATAAATTCAATGGTTTTCACTTATATAACACATTAGTTTCACAAATTTCCATTGAAATACTCGAGTGTTTCTGTCAATTGTCGCCATTTCCGTCTAGGTTACACACTGCCATCTACCGGACGGCCGTCATTGGCTGTCTTGAGAGGCATGTGGGGGGGGGGGGACACCAGAGACGTGGTAGACACCGGGGACATTTCAAACTCTGTACAATTGTATACAGCGCACGCGCTGTAAAAAGGGGGATAGCTTTCCAGTGGTTTATGATTCATAAGGGAAAATCAAAAATCCCATTTAAAAAAACCACAAATACACCTGCAAAAAACCGCGAACACATGAAGCACAGGGCTGTGAATGCAGGAGAAGGTCAGAAAAACCATGAACACGCCTGTGAAAAACCACGGATATGTGAAGCACAGGGCCGCAAATGTAGAAGCCAGACAGAAAAATCACGAGATGTGGAAGCAGGTCAAAAAAGCCACGAATACTCCCGCCAATTATGTGAAGCATGGACCCTGAATGCCGAAGCCAGTAAGAAAAACCGTGAATATGTGCATCACAGGGCCACAAATGTAGAAGCCGGTCAGAAAAATAACGAATGTAGAAGCAGGTCAGAAAAACCATGAATACTCTCACGAATATGTGAAGCACAGCGCCACCAATTTAGAAGCTGGTCAGAACAACCACAAATACATGAAGCACTAGGCCACAAATGTAGAAGCAGGTCAGAAAAATCACGATATGTAGAAGCAGGTCAGAAAAACCATGAATACTCCCACAAATACGTGAAGCACATAGCCGCAAATGTAGAAGCTGGGCAGAAAAATCCTGAGATGTTGAAGCAGATCAGAAAAGCCACGAATACTCCCATGAATTATGTGAAGCACGGACCACGAATGATGAAGCCAGTAAGAAAAGCCGCGAATATGTGCATCACATGGCCACAAATGTAGAAGCACGTCAGAAAAACCACGAATACTCGTGCAAATACATGAAGCACAGGGCCAAGAATGTAAAAGCTTGTCAGAAAAACCACAGTACATGAAGCACAGGGCCACGAATGTAGAAGCACGTCAGAAAAACCATGATATTTAGAAACAGGTCAGAAAAACCATGAATACTCCCGTGAATATGCAAAGCACAGGGCTGAGAATATAGAAACAGGTCACATTTTATGAACCGCGAATATGCGAAAAAAAGTGCGAATTCGTGATGCACTGGGCCAGGAATATAGAAGCATGTGAGAAAAAACACGTATGTAGAAGCAGGTCAGAAAAACTATGAATACTCCTGAAAATATGCGAAGCACAGGGCTGCGAATGTAGAAACCGGTTACATTTTATGAACAGCGAATACGCGAAAAAAAACCTGCGAAAACGCGAAGCACTGGGCCGTGAATGTAGAAACCGGTTACGTTTTATGAACAGCGAAAAAAGCCGTGAATACGCAAAGCACAGGGCCGCTTATTTAGAAACAGGTGACATTTTATGAACAGCGAATACGTGAAAAAAAACCTGCGAATACGCGAAGCACTGCGCTGTGAATGTAGAAGCAGGTCACATTTTATGAACCGCGAATATGCGGGGTCTGCGAAAAGCGGAACTGCAAATGTCGGGGTCCAACAGTTTGTGTGAATGGTTCTACAACAGTGAAGCTCTGTAAATATGTAAGTCCTTTTCTATGCTCCTGTAATTCCATCCGTGTCATGTTTTTCCCCATTGGTGAGTTGGTGTACCTTATGCAATTAAAATATGTCAAGTTTTTGGCTTTGCCAACTTTTGTGAAAAGATAAATACTTTTCAGCTCTCATAACCAACTGTAATGTTTTCTATATGCTCATTCGTCGTAACTGACGCAAAACTCCATCATTGTTTTACATGACCAAGTACTGATTTACCATAAAAATTGCTATATGTCAAGATTTCATGGGAAGGAAGCAGTAACATGCATCTGAGGGTAACAAACCCCCCAAAAATCTAATTTTCATTGCTGTGTCGGGATTGCACTTGAGGTTGTTTCCTGGGAATAAATGCATAATTATTTTAATCACAAAGCAAACAACCCCAAGCAATTTAACTGAATTATACTAATTTCTTTCATAACCTACCACACCTGTCAGAATTTCTAGCTTATTAGAGGGGTGTTCAGCATCGTTGGCATTGTTATTCTTCTGACCCCAGAAGCACCCACATTCTTATGATGACAGCAGATAGACCAAAGCTGCAATTTAAACCAGGAACACTGCAAAGTATATAATTGTTGACAGGTGGCAAGTTTCTACAAGACGAGAGGTGTAGGATTATACATTAACTTATATTATACATTAACGAGAGTCTTCTACATTAACTGTACCCAGGCTAGCACTGGTGAGGTTGAGACTTTTAAGATAATGCCTTTTGGGTCCTCTTTAATGGGGCGGGTGCCTGTCATCCAACGTGCTCTCCAAAGACTGAAACAACGGTTCTGATTGGTGAAAATGAAGCCACCAATCTTGGTGCAGCTCTTTGGGAACCACAATGTTGAGCACCTTATCGGTAATGCTTAAATTTGAGATGAGATTGCAGTTTGCTTAAGGCTTGCCCTCTCTGAGACTTTTGCATTCTCTTGTGTGACTGAAACTCTCCAGTTAATCCTTGAGACTACACCTGTCATGAGTTCCAGAAGTGGCTGTGTGACATGTCACGGTCAATAATTATTGATACAGGGCATGAGCATCTCCCGATGTGGAAGAGATACCTTGTTTGTAAACCTGTAAATGTCTATTTCATGCAGTCAATTCTGATTTTGCCTGAGTGCTGCGACTTACTGATGAACTTTTCAAGGGACTCGTTTAATATGTGATGGCTTGAGCTTTAATGATGAGCTTTGCGGAAGATCGGAGCTTTACGAAGCTACAAGCAACATATCTGATCACCAGCAAGCTCTTCCTGTTTTATTTCCTTTCTTCCTTTCCACAAGCATGGACATTTCCCATAAAACTTGTACAAATTGAAATGTGGATAGACTGTAAGTGTTCAGGTGTGAGACAGGAAATGCACATGAACATTCCATTTAAAATGTTACTTATTGAAGGTGGTAAAGAAAGAGTGAGCTGGGAAAGATTTGTTTTTTTTTTTTCTCTCCAAAACAGTGAGGCTCATGGAAGAAGCGTACGGTTAAATTGACAGTGGGTCGAGCATGGCAACAATTGAGCACAACCAGAAAGGAAATAAACAAACAGGAAAGGAAGAGAAAGAGAAAAAGAAACAGGTTGAGAAGGAAACATTAAAACCAGCAAATAATTGGTTTGGGTTAGGAAGGGTTCATCTTTTAACATATAAAACAATGTGTGTTTCTGAATTTGTGTATCCCCCTTCAAAAGCACGATTTGAGTCGGGTTTTAAAGGCCAATCTTAAAACACGATTGGGTGTCCACTATGGTCAAAAGAACCGAAGGACCCATAAGACCCCAAGGACTCAGAAGACCCAAAATATCCCGAGGACCCAAAAGACCCAGATGACTCGGAGGATCCAAAAGATCCCGAGGACCCAAAATACCTGAGCACCCAAAAGACCCCAAGGACCCAGAAAACCCAAATAAATGATGACTATGGGTCTATTTTTCAGGTCAAAATAAACTTTAAAACATTTTTCATAAAAGAGTAATTCCGTCTCTTCTTTAGGCCTGGTTTTGGCTTAATATCCTAGGGTCTTGAGTCCAAGCCCCTGTCTTTCCGTTGAATTCGCAACAGGTAGGGTTGACTCAGCTTGTCATCCTTCCGAGGTCAGCAAAATGAGTACCAGCATGCTGGTAACAGGGGCATTGCTTCAGTGGCACAGTCACACACCGAGAAAATGATGCAGCCAAGCACCCACAAGCTGCATAGGAATAAATAAATGAATAACATCTCTTCTATTGGAATTGTAGATTGGTGATTTGAAACTGGACCTCGTGGGTGGTGTACGGAAGCATTTTCTTAAATAACAAATACAAGGCGCAGGGAGGTGAAATGCACTGCACATGATGTGCAATGTGTGCAGAGTAAAACGAGTGTTCATTTACGTCTGTAGGATGTCTAATAAAGAAAGAAAATATACTGTAAGCACACCTGAAGCTAGGCCGAGGCTTCAGATCTTGGTATGCTTACGACTGTCAAAATGAAACGTCTCAGAAGATAAAGAAAATAGGATCACATATGTTCAGGTAGTGGTTTAAAGCAACGGTTTTTTTTAACTTTTTTTGCTGTGAATAGAAACATATCTTCCAGTCTCCTTGAATATTTTGAATAAAATCATTCCAACTCGTCATTTTTGATGAGCTTTTATACAAGTGGGGTAATAAAGATCATGGGTCAGGATGGGGGATGACATGAGGTGGTGGGGCACTGCCTGATTGAAACCTTGGAGGGAAGAATGGGAAAGAACCTGACCTGCTTGTGATATGAGAGAAACAGATCTTGTGCTTTGGCCTCATCGTGAGAGATTCTGATAATATTGAGAGCTTTAGATTACACAGAGTCCAGGAGAGACAGATGTGATGCTGGAGTGCCAGCCCATATGCGAGAGGAAGACTCCATTTAGCAACAGACAAAAGCCTTGTAGACTGTGAGGAGCTCTAATTTTTCCAAGGAAAGAATTGGATCAACGGAGGATGCTCAGTCTGCAGCTCACTTTGGAGCCTTGTAATGAGTAATGTGGGAAATATAAGAAGAGGAGACAAATGATGGGGGAAGTGGGGAAGATTTGAACTGTGTAAGGATGGTGGGACGATTGGTATGTGCATGAGGATAGATGGCTAGACAATGGAAATTGTGGTGAAAAGAGGATAGCAACAGGGGGATTGAGCAACAGGCAGGAAGTGGCAGAGTGGTGGAAGCGACTCCAAGTGACTTTAATGTTGTCGTGATGTTCAAATTCAACAAGGGTTTTTTGTTCCCCATTTACAGGGTCTGAAATGAGCAATAATTTTAACTTCCTTGTTATAAAGATGCACGGTAACTTTTACAAATACACCAAATTGGTCCAAAACAGGTAAAATGTTTTGAAAACGTGGTACTCCTGAATCTGCAAAAAATGCACAAACTTATAACCAAGGGGAGATTTTGTCTGAGAACAGAAGGTAAAAGGTTAAACATTCTGACCCCACAGTGGCCCTAAATGGGACTGGTTCTGTGGTCAAATCCCTTAACCTCTGATGCTTAATCTCAAGAAAAAAAAAATCTCCCGTTATTTCTATTTTTATACAAAGTCCAGGCTCATGAAAGAGAGTGAGGTGAGTGAATGAGGATAAAAAGAATGATACTGACATCGGCAATACTTACATGGACACAACAAACAAGGAAATGAGGGGGAAGACAGAGGAGTGGGAAGGAAATATTTTTTATTCTATTTTATTTTTACAGATTCAAGACTTGTGAAAGAAAAAAAAAACTGAACGGATCAGGATGCAACAGGGGATAAAAGGAACGGCACAGCGTGGGGGACACACCAGCAGCAGGGTTGAAGGACAAACTAGAGGGAGACTTGGACAAACAATGGGTGTGGGGAGGAATGACAGGTTGGAAAAGGATGCATGGGTAGAGAAGATGGATACAGAAGGAACTCCAAGGGGGGGGGGGGAAACTAAAAAATTGGAAGGAAGAGGGATTTTGGTGTGGAAGGGGGTTGGAGACGACACATTGTTTTGTAATTACCTCACAAATGCAAAGTGAAAAGCGGGGTTAAGCAATTGGTTAAGGTCCGTCCGTCTGTCCGTATGGTCATCTGTCTTATCAGTTTATGATCGAGGAACAACTTATTTAAAATGAATTTTTTTTTTTAACATGAATCGGAACATTAATCAGAAGACAAGTTTGCCGTTTTGCAGTACTTTACTCTGAATTTATCCTGATTGTGCATGTGCAGAGAGAAGTGAGATAATATCCTTTCACTCTGACTGCCTGCCTCAGGCGGTCAAACAAAGTTGAGAATCATTCCAAACAGGAAACATTGCTTTTAAGGAAGTCATAAAGGACATAAACAACAGGCATGAAGAATTGATGTAACGTGTTAGATACGGTGATGTCATAGACACTGGGTAAAACGTCGGTATAACCCAGAATTAATTATTTTTATATGCCTTTAAACCTATCTAATCCTTTATTTTAATTGAATTTTATATATATATATATATATATATATATATATACTTGAACAATGTAGAACATAAATCGCCTTCATAATACTGCTACTCCCAATAAATTCCAGTTTTGCAAGACTTGGACATATATTCTCTTGGGTGGTGTGTAAGGGTGGTGTATAAGACTGCTTCATAGCTCAAACTTCTGGATTCTTTAAAAATGATCTTTAAAATAATTGTTTCACTAAAATTGAAGTATTTTGAAATTATGACAAGCTTGGAGGTAGGGTGAATAGCAGAGGGGGTAGTGATCAGATTCAGGAAAGTATTGATGCTTGGCAGATGAAATTTAACCTGAGCAAGTGCAAGGTGTTGTGGATGGGAAAGAACAATGAAAATAGAGATTACCGGATGCAAGGGGTAATTTTGGAGCGTGTTACACAGGAGAAGGATCTGGGTGTGGTAATAGATATGGGAGGTAATATATATGGCAGCACAATGCCAGGCAGCTATTGGTAAAGCTAATAGGGTTTTAGGAAGTATTCGGAGGGGGATCATTTATAAATCAAAAGGTGGTGTTAACATTGTACAGGAATTTAGTGAGGGCCACATCTAGAATATTGTGTGCAGTTTTGGTCACCACAACTCAGGAAGGACATAGATGCCATAGAGAGGGTTCAGCGCAGGGATACTATATTGATTCTGGGCCAAGCTAGATTCGGGTGTGAGGAGCAGCTGAAGGAGACAGGGCTTTATATACGAGAAAGAAGGTGGTTATGAGGAGATATGATGGAGATGTTTAAGATAATGAAAGGTACAGATAAAATAAGTGCAGATAAATTATTCAACATTGTAGACAGTGATAGGACCAGGGGCCATAGACTGGGAGTAAAGAAGAGGAGGGTTAAGACGGTAAGGCAGGGGACTTTTACTCACAGAGTAGTTAATGCATGGAATGGTCTCCCTGGAAAGGTAATGGCAGAAGAAACAGTAGATAAGTTTAAATTAGAATTACATAGGTACCTGGAAGTTATGGAGATCGAGGGGTATGGGGATGTTGGCAGGACTTTTGGGTAGTTTGAGCATTGATGGCTGATTGTGTGCATATGTATGGAGTGTTGTTTGTGGGGGTCTCGTCAAGGGGTGGTGTGTGGGAGATGTGTTTCTCACCCAAGAATTGCCTTCGCCCACTCCCCCCTCCCTTCCCGGAAAGATAAATAAATAGATAAAACTACAAAAAAGAAAACATTTTGCATTTTTCTTTTTAAAAATAAATTGCTGTGGTGTTGATGTGGCCAGGCATGATGGGCTGAATGGCCTCCTCCTATGTCTAATTTCCTTCTGCCTATCCTTGTGAGGTATATACTTGGATACTATGCAGGGCATCCTGTTCAATTTTTTGTATTTTTTTTGCATACATTGTCAAGGCTCGAATGAGAGCTAACACACAATGCACAGCAAGGGGGGCGTGAGACAAGAGGGGTGGGACAGGGAAGGACAAAACAGTGGGGAACAGAGACATTATTAGGAGATCTGTGGAAGGGAGAGGGATGGGGTGGGGAACATGGGGTATGTGCTGTATCACGTGATTGGGTTTTCGTGTGTCATGACTCGCCCGCTCGGGGTGGCGTTGATGTACATTTGGACGGGCAATAAAGCGGAGTTACTGCCAACGCTCTCGCCCTCCATGTTCCGCTGCACCTCGGATACCACAATTGGCTGACGAGGATGGTTGATCGACGAGTCACGGCGCACGGACAGGTGCCCGTTTTCGTCGGAGGCGACTTCGAATTGTTTCGGAACAGTTGGGGTGCTATTTCCATGCGAATGATGTCGTCGACGAGAGCAAACAAGTCGATCTTGCTCGCCTCGCTATCGACGGAACATTTTTGACTGCTGAGTGATTTGGTGGCGCCGGACAAGCCCAGTAGGGACACGCTGTCGTTTCGGGACATTGTGCAGAAGATGAAAGCACACATGGCGCCGGAGAAGTCATTACAGCTGGCTCGATACCAGTTTGATCGTCTCGCGAAAGGTACAAAGGAGCGCGTCGCTGATTTCGTGGCGCGAGTGAAGCATTCTTCCGCGGCCTGCAAGTTCACGGCAGAGGAGCGTCCAGCTCGGCTCAGCGATCGCTTTATTTCCGGTTTGCGAGATGCGAAAATGGTTTCGGCAGTTCTACGGCTGAAGGGTGAAGCCATTACATTTACCTCAGCGGTCGACACTGCTACAGCTGTTGAGCAGACTCTCGGAGATGTTCGGGCCATCACCGGCCGCAGCATGCCGGATGGCCCGGGGGCCCACGCGGTGTCGCGAGCGCCTCAGGACGCACGCACGACCTTCGGTGCGGGTCGGGGCCAGACGTCGCCGCGCGGCCGCACGAGCAGCGAGGTGACCCCGCCGACGTGTTTGGGATGCGGAGATCGACACCTGCGCCATGTGTGCCCATTTAAAAGCACCATGTATTTACGTTGTCACAAGGTGGGTCATCTGAAGCGTGTGTGCCGAGGGACGTTGGCCACCGTTAAGGTCATGGACGGCGATGTGCGAGGCGACCCGGGGCGAAACCGGCAACCGTTGATGGGCCTGTTTTCAATTGGTCCTGCGGCGGCGCGCCGGATGACAGTGGAAGTCGAAGTGAACAACACGCCGATCACGTTTCAGGTTGATACGGGAGCGGCGGTGTCGATCATCGGCGAACAGACCGCACGTAGACTCAATGACCTGAAGCTTATCAGGTCCGACCTCACACTGTTCACGTACACCCGCGAGAAGATAACTCCAGTCGGGATGGCAGACATGTCTGTGCGGTAGCAAGGCCAGGTCGCCGCGCTTCCGTTGTACGTCGTGCTGGGGAGGGGTCCGTCGCTCCTAGGCCGAGACTGGCTGACCCGCATCAGGCTAGACTGGGCCGCCGTTCACCTTGTGCAACCCGTAAAGAGCCGATGGGAGGATCACTTGGAGAAGCTTCTTCAAAGACATCAAGGTTTGTTTTGCGACGACCTTGGGAAACTCAATGGCGTGGAGGCAAAGCTCTTCCTGAAGGAGGGGGTGTTTCCTCGTTTTTGTAAACCACGACTGGTGTCGTATGCTCTGCGGGAAAAGGTCAAGGGTGAACTGGATAGGCTGGAGGCCTGTTGAGTGATCGAACGGGTGTCGTACTCAGATTGGGCCACCCCGGTCGTCACGGTGCTGAAACGGAATGGAGACGTCCGATTGTGTGGGGACTTCAAATCCACGGTTAACCCGGGGCTCAGCGTGGAGCAATATCCACTGCCGTCAATCGATGAAATATATGCACGATTGGCGGGGGAGTCAATACTTCACGAAGCTTGATCTGAGTGATGCATATTTTCACCTGCCGATGGATCCCGGGAGTAGCGACCTTTTGACAATCAACATGTGTCAAGGGCTCAATCGATATACCCGACTCTGTTTTGGGATTGCTTCGGCCCCCGCCTTGTGGCAGAAAGCCATAGATCAGGTTTGCATTGGCCTGCCCGCTCAAACCTACCTGGACGATGTGCTCATTGCGGGGAAAATGGCGGACGAGCATCTTGCGAACATTGCCCAAGTGCTGACGAAGCTAGAAGCGTGCGGCCTGCACTTGAACAGAGACAAGTGCGCGTTCTTCAAGCAGCGCTTGGAATACCTCAGGCACATCATCACACCGGAGGGGCTGTTGAAAGGCCCTCGGAAGGTGGAGGCGATTCAGCACATGCCACCACCTCGCGACAAGACGCAGCTGCGCTCGTTCATTGGTATGGCCCAGTATTAACAAAGGTTTGTGCGCGGGCTCAGCTCACAGCTTGCGCCGTTAACACGGTTGCTCAGGAAGGACGAGCGCTGGGCCTGGAGGCCTGCACACCAGGCGGCGTTCGACCGCGTCAAGCGGCTGCTCACAGAGGATACGGTCCTCATGCACTACGAGCCTGCTCGTCCGCTCTTATTGGCATGCGACAGCTCTGCATATGGCATCGGGGCAGTGCTCTCCCACAGGATGGACGATGGTTCCGAGCAGCCTGTTTGTTTTGCATCCCGGACCCTGTCCGCAGCAGAGCGGGAATATGCCCAGATCGAGCGCAAGGCTCTCAGCCTCGTCTGGGTTGTGCGGAGGTTTCATCAATATCTGCTGGGGCGGCATTTCACTTTGCAGACGGATCACAAACCACTTCAGTTCATCCTGAGACCCGAACGCGGGGTACCGGTGGTAGCGGCGCGCGGATACAGTTGTGGTGTCTGTTTCTTGCTGCTTACGATTACGATATTCAGTTCTGGAGCACCAAAAAGCATGTTAACTGCGACGGGCTCTCGCGCTTGCCTTGCGCGGAGGGTCCAGCTGCGTCTCAGTTGGCCGACCGGGTTGATGTGTTCGCGATGGGCCAGGTCCAAAGCGGGCCGATCATGGCCAAACAGGTCGCAGTGGAATCGGCTCATGATCTAGTGCTCGCCCGTGTCGTCCAGGCAATTTCTACAGGGAATTGGAGCGATCTACCTTCAACACCGGCATTTCAGCCTTTCGCGTCGTGCGCATCGGAGCTGTCGTTGGTCCAATGGTGCGTTATGTGGGGAATGAGAGTGGTGATTCCACCGAAGTTCAGGCTCCGGTGTTTGGAAGAACTGCATGTCAGTCACCTTGGCGTCGTGAAGACCAAGAATCTTACTCGTAGCCTGTTGTGGTGGCCGGGGTTGGACAAAGACATTGAGCAATTGGTTAAGCGTTGCACCACGTGTCAAACAGATGCTGATAACCCGCGTTGAGCTTCGGGACTATGGCCTACCCCAGACAGGGGCTGGCAGAGGGTCCATGTGGATTTTGCGGGGCCGGTTAATGGCAAAATATTTTTGATTGTGATCTCCTGATCAAGGAGAAGGTGATGAAACTGGCCGAGCTGATGCACATCCCAGACTTCATGGCGAGCGACGGTTGGTTGGGCAATTTCAAGAAGCGCCACGGCATCACGTTCAAGACAGTGCAGGGCGAAGCTGGAGCGGTGGATTCGCAATCCCTTCTTGAGTGGCAACAACAGGTTCTCCGGCCCTTACTCGGGCAGTTCTCCGTCTTCAACCTGGACGAGACTGGACTCTTCTGGCAGCTGCTTCCGAACAAGTCCATGGCTTTCAGGGGAGAGCGGTGTACTGGAGGAAAGAAAAGCAAGCAAAGGATCACTCTTCTGGTTGGGGCAAACATGAGCGGCAGCGAGAAGTTCCCTCTTCTGGTGATTGGCAATTCCAAGAA
>BROF01000908.1:6968-45761 GCA_024346535.1 Eptatretus burgeri | reverse complement strand
ACCGCCATCACACAACAACCACGCCACCGCCACCATCTACGCTCCCACATCATCGCATCACCGCCATTCCCAAACGGCACCATAACCATCAAACCACCACCGAAAACCCTCCACCACCTTCACCTCTCCTTCTACGGCCATTCCCGCACCACCTGTGAACACTGAACGTCGGGCTGTCTCGGGCCCGTTCGGCATTTGATGCCCTGCGCACCGAGCCGCGAGCGCAAATGGTGGCCTTTCCGAGGGAAAATTCGGATCAAAAACGCTACACGCCCACTTCTCCTCCGTCCAATTAGCGAGCGCGGGGCGGCTTGGCCCCGCCTCCAAGCGTGTGTATGTGAAGTCCGTATATGCAAATTTTAGGATCAGGAGAGGTTCACACCCATTTTTGCCCAACCAATGGCTGACCGGGGGGGGGCGGCGTGGCCCCGCCTCCAATCGCGTTCTGATCCTAAAATTTGCATCTTGGCTTCTCCTGCCCGCCTATAAAAAGGCGAGCGCAAGGCGAATTGAGAGTCGGTCGGGTGAGGAGAGTGCGGAACTGAGAACAGTGGCAGAGTCGAGTTGGTCGGGTGAGGAGAGTGCGGAACTGAGAAGAGTTGCAGGAAGAGTTGAGTTCTGGAGTTGCCTGAAGAGGGTCGTCGAGCAGTGGCTGTTGGGGACACGTTGCGTTGCGTTGGTGAAGTTGACGCGAGTGCGCGCGGTGGAACTGCAGGCAAGGGAGCTCGGGTCCGAGGCGAGAAGGACGGCGGTCAGCGACGAGGTTATGGTGTGGGGGATCGCTCGTCTCGTCACGGGACCCAAGCCAGCCAGCCACTCCCCTCCCCCAGGGCATCAACAATCTCCCTTTCCCCCGCGCTGAGATAGTGCAAAAGGGGGCCCCGTTCCCAACCCCCCCACACACACACGTGGTGCCAACGAAACCCACCAAGGAGCACGGAGTCGGGGCACAGCCGCGCGGCCGCATTTGCGGCTCGCCCGTCAGCCCCCCCCCGGTCTCGCAGACCTGGCCGCTCCTCTAGGTCCCGCGCACATTTGGCCTACAGGCCTGTCTGCCTCCTTGTCTATGAGGGTGGCTTCTCTCCTTTGCTTTTGTGTAAATGTGTGTTGGCGCCGTCTGTGAAGTAAAACTGTATAAGTGTTGCCATGTGTGCGCGTAGTCAGTATTAACTCTGCGTCGTTGTTGCTTTTATTGTTTTGGTTGCTTTATGTGCATTTTGACTGTATGGCTGTATATACGTGCTTTCCGTGTGCCGGGAAATAAATGTGCATTGTGTGAACTCTTTTCCCGTTTCGCTTCGTCTCCTTCCTTTTAATTGACTCTCCATCCTGCTTCACGTAAAGGGTTCGTAGTGGGTGCAAAACGCCTGGTAAATAATCTGAACCGTCAAGTCGACGATAACACCGCTCGGTTATCCCGATAGTACAGAACGGGCCGCCCAAGCGGCTCGTGTCCGTAGTTGACCTGCGGCGACGTACGATGGCCCGGTTTACCATCCGCGTGGGTACTTAGGTAGGTCGAGTTTGGCGAACAACCCTATCCTATGCGGGTGGCCGATTGGCACGATTGTGGTGAGGTCGAAAGGCCCACCTGTGACTGGCTCCGGGCGATAGTTCCCGGAGGGTCACGACTGAAGTGGGCAACGTGCCACGATCCGAGTTATGTGGCCGTTCGCACGCCGGCGGGCGCGAATTCACAACAATATATATTTTATCATCAAATGCTGTTAGAGCTTTCTTACCAACAGTCTCTGAGAATATTTCATGTTTATAATTTCTATTAAGATTCATCTCTCTATAAACATATTTTCTCTTCTATATGCATTCAAGGTAATGTTGAAAGTTCATGGTCTCTTTTAATACACTCTTCTTTAGACCTTTAAGTTTCTTTTCACATTTGAATTCATTTAATCCTCTCATTAAGTATTTATAAGCATATGCTTTTGATCTAACATCCACAAATTCACTTAGTATCTTTTCACCAAATTCATCTTTAAATTTACCAATAACCTTTTTATTCTTATTTGAAAAAAGCAGGTTATTTGGATCATAATTACTTACATCATAAATATCTTCATCTTCTTTCATATCCTTATAAACATTACCTGTAGTTATTTCTAGTATGAAGCTATCCATATCCATATATAGCAATTCAATATTCTCACCATATCAACTCTTTAGATTATTATAAAAGTAATCAAATGTTAAATACTTTGAAAGATCTAAAACAGCTGTTCCCACATAAATCGGTTTATCTATCTTTATACTCTTTATTCAAATGAACAGCACAAAAATTATCTTAAAATATTTCTATTCTTTATCGACTCTTTTAAAACTTGGTTTATTTATCAACTTCTCCTCCTACTCCCAAGTTGTAGCAAGCAAGAGAAAACCTAAAAAAACGTGGACTGATGAGTGCACAGAGTTCTACAACAAAACATTTCTGAATTTTCTTAAATATAACGGTATTACATTATACAGCACCTTTAATGAAGGAAAAGCCGTTGTTATTGAGTTTTTTTTTAATCGCACTTTAAAAGAGAGACTATATAAAAAAATTCACTCAACTCGTTTCTCAACAATGGTTATCTTTAATTCAGGACATTGTAGATAAGTACAACGATATGATTCATGCTTCAACAAAATCCAAGCCATCAAACATTTACAAAATTAAAATATGAAAATGAGATTAATCTGAGAAAGCCTAATTTTATGATTAGTGATGTTGTAAGAATATTTCGGTGGAAATCACATTTTTAAAAAGGTTATACTGAGCGATGGACGAATGAACTTTTTAAAATCGTTGATGTAATAGATGCAGTTCCTTAGACTTACAAATTGTATCATTTAAAGGGAGAAGAAACCTTGGGTTCATTTTATTCACAGGAATTACAAAAGATGAAGATAATAAATTAAAAATACAAAAATTCAAAAAAATTGACTCCACCCCATATTTGACTTTGCCCACACAAACCATGCCCATGCAAGCCACACCCACACAAGCCACACCTACACACCACATCCACATCCATCATATCCATATTCATACACCACATCCATATCCATCATACAATGATTAGTTTCTTAGTTTCTGGGGTGGAAAATAACTCTATTTCCACAAGTTGGATCAGCATACCAAAGAAGAATCTTTAATTTCATACATATGGAGGAAAAACATTGAATGATTCACTGAAACATTCAAATGGACTTCACTGAAACAGAAGCCCGGAGCAATTCTTCTTGTATACAATTTGACATTTCAAAGAATGGGAGGGTGTGACATTTGGCCACTCAACTACAGGATTAGCTGATAAGCATGAGGCAAAAAACCCTCAAAACTGCAATACGTGTCCACTTTGGGTGGAAGGGAGAGAATGACACAATCGTGTAAAAAGTTTGCAGTGTTATCAACCAGGTCACACTGTTTCAAAGTAAGACATTCCTTTTATCAATATGTAAGTCAAAAGACTCTTGGGTAAAGGGAAACATTACTGACAGCCAATTTGACTATAGTATAAAAATTAAATGTATAAAGTACCAGCAACAATTGTAATTGAGAGTACATGAATATAATTATTTTTTGGAGTTTTTTAGTTCCCCACACAATGATGTCAATGATTAGTTTCTTAGTTCCCCACACACAACGCATTTAATTTAAAAAATTCACTCTGCCCTCCCCTTCTTTGTTGCCACACCTCCACAAGCCGCACCCATGCAAGCCACACCCACACAAGCCACACCCATATACCCCATCATCCCCTCCCCTTGTGCACTCCCACCCTTGACCCATCACCCATGCAAGCCACACCCACACGTCACACCCATGCAAGCCACACCCATGCAAGCCACACCCACTGTTGACCCAACACCCATCTTCATTCCACCCCCACTTCCCTACCCAAACAAGCCACACCCATATACCCCATCATCCCCTCCCTTTGTGTGCCCCCACCCTTGTCCCACCACCCCACCCTCCCCCCCTCACACACACGGGGAAGGGAGGGTGGGATGAGGGGGGTAATGGGTCATTGGGGGGAGCGCACCTTCCCCCCCCCACCCCTCCCCCCTTTCTTTTTTTACACCTCCTTTAGATATATATATATTTTTTTTTTTTAAATTAAGAATTAAATAATTGTAAGAAAAGCAGACATGATTAAACAACATTGAAAACATTAAACTTTTTTCTTTGGGTGGGAATTATATATTCAATTGTAAAACAAAATGTGCTTTCGCAGCAGTCTGCTGCAGATTGCGTGCAATTTTGAAACTCAGACACCATATTCTGTTTGAAACAGAGGGAAGAACCATTAGGGTATCTAAAGATGATTATCTCATGATATTAATAAAATAATGAGAAAAAAAAACCTCCAGAAGATTGAGTTTTGTGTCAGGTTCATCCAGATGGAGGTTTAAACTGGAACAGGTTGGGAATGAGTCAGCACTCCATGGAATTTCAAAATCGTCCCATTCAAGGTTGTGAAATTCATTACTTTCATAACCAATCATCATGTTGTTTGGTTCATTTTAATACTGGAAATAAAAACAAGCAGGGAAAAATTAACACCAACTTGTCTCTCATGCTTTTCAAAGGTTGTGTATATATGTGTATATGTGTATGTGTATGTGTATATATATATATATATATATATATATATATATATATATATATATATATATATATATATATATATACACAACGTGTGTTCAAAAAGTATCCAACTTTAATTTTTCGTGCGTAAACAAATGAAGCTAGGGAGGCGTGGTTTGGTGCACGTATGTAGGCGATCCTAATCCGTATGCGTGAATATTTTCTCGCCTGCAGAAGCTGTCAGTTGCCGACAGACCGCCGATGAGTGAGGAAGCGTAAGTGAGCGCCATCAGATTTTCGTTTTTGACAAAATGACGGAAAAACTTCAACAACGCTACTGCATCAAATTTTGTGTAAAGCTTGGCGATTCCCAAGTGGAAGCTCCCTGCAAAATTCAACAGGCCTTCGGGAAAGAAGCAATGGGCACCACACAGATAAAAGAGTGGTACAACCACTTCAAAGATGGTCGCACATCAGTGGAAAGTGAAGCACGTTCTGGTAGGCCCTCAACATCCCGAAATGAGATGGTCATTGACCAAGTGAGGACCCTGCTGATGCAGGATCGTCGAATCACGATCAGAGAACTTGCAGACGAGGCGGGCGTCAGCGTTGGATCCATTCATTCCATTGTGACTGAGGATTTGGGATTAAGGAGAATCTTAGTGAAGTTCGTGCCAAAACTGCTAACGATCGAGCAGAAGCAACTCCGTTTGGAGATCGCACAGGACATGCTGGAGACTGTGAACAGCGATCCCAACTTCTTCAACACAATGATCACTGGCGATGAGACCACAGTGATCCGTCATTTTGTCAAAAATGAAAATCCAACGGCACTCACTTACACTTCCTCACTCATCGGCGGTCTGTCGGCGACTGTCAGCTTCTGCAGGCGGCAAAATATTCACGCATACGAATTAGGATTGCCTACATACGTGCACAAAACCACGCCTCCCTAGCTTCATTTGTTTACGCACAAAAAATTAAGCTTGGATGCTTTTTGAACAGACCTCGTATATATACAGTCATCCCTCGCTATATCGCGGTTCACCTATCGCACCCCCGGTTCATCGTGGGTTTTCCCTTGGAACCTAACTAATTTTTTATGCGGATTCCCCCGGTATATTGCGGTAATAATATATAAAATATAAATTATTTAAGCAATAAATTATAACGTGTGGCACTCGACCAGTCACACAACGCACGAGACAAAGTTTCGCTTGTGAACTTCGAATATTTTCGACGTTTTTTCTCCAAGCCCTACGATGCCACCCAAACGCCCTGCACCTTCTAAGGCTTCTGGCAAGGAACCGAAGCGCCAGAGGAAGGTCCTGACGCTCCAGGAGAAGGTTAAGGTGCTAGATATGCTTCGGAAAGGAAAAAGGTTTGCCGCGGTTGGACGAGCACTGCCAAACCGACCAGACCAGACGATTCGATCTCCGCCACCTTGAACCCGATCACTGCCAAGCCGACCAGACCAGACGAGTCGATCTCCGGCACCTCAAACCCGATCACTGCCAAGCTGACCAGACCAGACGAGTCGATCTCCGGCAGCTCGAACCCGATCACTGCCAAGCCGACCAGACCGGACGAGTCGATTTTTTTTTTTGGGGGGGGGGGCGGAGGCATCCATTCATCATGGATTTTCACTTCTCGCGGGGGGTGGGGTTGAGGGGGTGGTTGGAACGTAACCCGCGCGATAAACAGGGGATGACTATATTGTTGTAGATTTCCCGCCCGTCGGCGAGCGAGCGACCGCGTCTAGCCAATAGCGGCCGCTTCGCCCACCGAACGGACAATCTTGTCGCGGCTTTCCGGATCAACGCCGGAAACCAGCCACGGGTGTGTTTTTAACCACACCACAACCTTGTCCGCACTCTACCCGCGCTACGGGGTCTGATCGCCAAATCTTCGATTTACCTAATTATTCGCGCGGGTAGGTTACCAAGAGATTGTACCTCAACGGGACCGCTTGGAAACGAGCCGCTTAAGCAGCTCGCTTCCTTTTGGGATAAACAAGCGGGGTATTATCACACAGTCCCATTGGACCCGATCACTTTACCGGCTATTTAAAAACCAACTATATTCCGAGTGCAAGATGGGGCAGTTCAATGAGGGAATGGACGCAACGAACAGGTTTACATTCACACAAGGACATTTATTATAATAAAGCACGTATGCAATTAAATAAGGCAAAACACGTATGCAATTATACAAGCAACAAAAGCACGACAAAAGAACTACAACCATCTACTTATTATGTACAGTCACTTGAACTTCACCACTGTCCCTACTTATTAGACGGGCTCACGGACACACGTACACACGTACACACACACACACACACACACACACACACACACACACACACACACAATGGTGGCAGAGGCCTTTAATAACGAGCTCCAGCTTGGAGGACAGGTGAGCTGAAACTCAGAACCTATCTCGAACCTCTCCACCTCGTGTGGTTTTTAAATTGCTCGGACCTGGGCTCCAGTGAGAGCGAGCTGGACCCAATTGCCACGAGCTGCGATCCTTCCCGAGCTCTCGCGAATCCTCCCGCGCTTCTCAACACGTGCTGGTGAGACGAGGCGCCGATCCTTCCCGTCGATGCGTCGCTTCCCCGAGGAACCACCTCCAAGAAGAGGTCGATGAGTCGCACCAAGCCGGGAACCAAAATGGAGAACAAAGCGCTCCACAAACCAAGAAGAAGAAGAAGCCACCATTCGCAGCTCGAACCAAGCAACCGGCTCAACTTCCTTCCAAAACAAAGCAGCTCGAAGCAAAAAGCTCTCCCGAACCAAACAGAAGCCGAAGCTCACTGAACCACCAAAGCAAAAGCCTCCTCCCGAGCCAGGCCTCAGCCGAAGCTCACTGAGCCAGCCGAAGCAAAAAGCTTCCGAAGGCCTCAACCCTAACCCAAGCCAAACAGGACCCGAAGGTCTGCTGAACGATTACTCTCTGCGAAGCAAAAAGCTTACTCCTCCAACTCCCGAACACAAACAAAGAAAAGATCTCCTCTTATCCTTCTCCCGCCCTTCCCCCGCTCCCGGCGTGACTCATGACTCGTGCCCTCATGCTCCATCCCCCGCTCAGCCACGGGTGGGAGGGAGTTGTTGACATCATGAGCCATGGGACGGCAGGGTTCTTCTTGCTCTTCGCAGAAGAGGGGGAGGGATGTCTCCATTGTTCGTTCCCTAACTATTAAATCGATTCGCAGCGCATCTAATCGATTTCTGAACATTTAAACAATGGAAGGTGAGCTATCTAGCACACAAGCACTTATCGACATAGCTGACTAAAGGAACCTGTATGTTGTGTGCAATCTAATTCCAAATTCGTAACAATATATATATATATATATATATATATATATATATATATATATATATATATATATATATATATATATATATATATATATATATATATATATATTTCTTACCACTAATTTAACTTCTCATCCAAACTTGATAAATCTTCTAAACATTTCATTTCATTATGTAATTCCCTTCAAACTGATTGAAGTTCTGTCAATTTCATTCATATTCTGCCATTCTTCATGACATTCATTGGCTTCATTTTCAACATCAGTTATCCACTTTGTTATTGGGGACAGCCTGTCAGAAAAAAACAAAGATTATTAATCGTATAGTGATTTGGTTCTATATATACAACAAATAATGAATCAGTTTAAACATAACTCACCTTTCCTCTTGTGAAAAAGATTAATCTGCAAGGTCAGAATACTCCTCAACTGACATCCTCTGAATGAAACGAGCCGTACTCTGGGTTCGGCAATAAATATGATCAGTTGATGACATCACGGAAATGAGAAAACAATGGGTTTTTTTCAGGCGTGTCTCTCAAAGGAAGGGATGAACATTTTCCATCTCCTGACCAGCATTTTTGTCTCGGTCAAGGGAAGACTTCTGCAAAACTAGTTTCTCAGGCAGGCTGGCTGATTTTAATACAGAAAAGATAACACTTGCTACAAATGATTTTGAGAAGAATTTTTTTTTATAATTAATGAATGATGTTGTATTTGGAAAGACTGAAAAATGTTAGGAATAGACAAAACATCAGACTTGCTAGATCTTGGAAACAAGCATCCAAATTAATTAATAAACCAAGTTTTCAAAGAGTTTTGAAAAATGAATACAAGAAGTTATAAACATCATTCATATATGGAGGAGGTAAATAAGAAGGCATTGGGGGCCTTTGATGATGAGGTTTATTTTAGAAAATGGGATTGACAGCCTCCCTTATGGATATATATGACGTGTAAGAACAAAATAGGGGTTGGGGGGGGTTTGAACGGACTACCACCACCTTCTTTAAAATTGATGAATAAATTATGTTGTTCCCCCCAAAAAAACACAAATATTTATCGGATCTCCATTTGACTACTCAATTTGATTAAAGAAATGACCATGTGAAGGAAGGCGAAGCCCCAGCCCCGAGCAGGGTGTAGTGTCAAAAGGGAGGTGTTTAACGAAGTAATGTATTCCAGTTTGTAAAGGATAAATATGAGTGCGCGTAAGTGAGCAAATATTGCGACTTTGAGAAATGGGACACATTACTGCATCAAATCCTCCCTTTTGACATGACTAACATCTCATTCCAAAATCATGGGCATTGGAGTTAATCTCCCCTTTGCTACTATAACAGCTTCCACTCTTGTGGGAAGGCTTTCCACTAGATGTTGGAACATTGCTGCAGGGATTTGCTTCCATTCAGTCACAAGAACATTTGTGAGGTCGGGCACTGATGTTGGGCGATTTAGGTCTGGCTCGCAGTCTGTGTTCCAATTCATCCCAAAGGTGTTTGAGGGGGTTGAGGTTAGGGCTCTGTGCAGGCCAGTCAAGTTCTTTCACACCGATTTTGACAAACCATTTCTGTATAGACCTCGTTTTGTGCACGGAGGGATTGTCATGCTGAAACAGGAAAGGGCCTTCCACAAAGTTGGAAGTACAGAATCATCGAGAATGTCATTGTATGCTGTCACGTTAAGATTTCCCTTCACTGGAACGAAGGGGCCTCGCCCGAACCATGAAAAACAGCCCTAGACCATTATTCCTCCTCCACCAATCTTTACAGTTGGCACTATGCATTCAGACAGGTAGCATTCTCCTGGCATCCACCAAACCCAGATTAGTCCGTCAGATTCCCAGATGGTGAAGCGTGATTCATCACTCCAGAGAACGTGTTTGCACTGCTCCAGAGTCCAATGGCGGTGAGCTTTACACCCCTGCATCCAACACTTGGCATTGCGCATTGTGATCTTTGGCTTGTGTGCGGCTGCTTGGCCATGGAAACCCATTTCATGAAGCTCTCAATGAACAGTGCTTGTGCTGACGTTGCTTCCAGAGTCAATTTGATCTCTCAGTGGTGTGTGTTGCAACCTACGACAGACAACTTTCCCACGCTACGCACTTCAGCACTCATTGGTCCCGTTCTGTGAGCTTATGTGGCCTGCTACTTCGCAGCTGAGCTGTTGTTGCTCTTAGACATTTCCACTTCACAATAACAGTACTTACAGTTGACCACGGCAGCTATCGCAGGGCAGAAATTTGATGAACTGACTTGTTGGAAAGGTGGCATCCTTTGATGGTGCCATGTTGAAAGTCACTGAGCTCTTCAGTATAGCCCATTCTACTGCCAATGCTTGTCTATGGAGATTGCATGGCTGTGTGCTTTATTTTAATACACCTGCCAGCAATGGGTGTGGCTGAAATAGCCGAATCCACTAATTAGAAGAGGTGTCCGCATACTTTTGGCCATGTCATGTATATTCAACACCAGAGAGAATGGAATGTTCTTACAACAGTGTACAAATTCTCATGTTGCCTTTTATTGAATGAGTCGATGCTCTAGATAACATTCTTCTCAGGGCAAGGGTTGTATGACAGAAAACAAAACTTGGTGTTGTACTGCAACTGCCTGCTTTTGGGTCCGTGGGTGCTGTTGCGGTACTTTGCCGAGCATATGCACCATGAATACGTGCTCAGAAGTCTCACACTATAAATATGAACTATGCTATGATAATTTTATTTTTTAGCAGTTTGTTGCTTGGTACAGAGATTGACTTGCGAAAGATTCATTGCTGTCAAGCACTTTGCTCCACGATGCAGCACCCCTGCTGATCTTTCACCCTCACGGCAGTTGTAATGTCGTATTAATGTGGTTTCACCACGGGGTAAAAGCCAGGTGGGTTCCGAACAGCAAGCTCTCATTGGTGTCCACTGCAGGTGGAAGAGGTGAAAGTATGGCCCAAACTTTGTGAAAATATAGAACACTAATGTCATTTCAGATTTGGAGAAACAACGGATGATTCATGGGAATAATGACAGCCTTACCTGTGGATTTGTTGTTTTTTTTTTGAAAGGGATAGTCTTTCAGATTAATTTCAATCAAATGATAGCAGGTTTTTTGGTTTGTTTTGGGGGTTTTTTTTTCGACTTGTCTATTCTTTTCATTCGGCCTCATATTTTGCATTTTGCTGTTTTTGTTCTTTTTTTAAAAATTGAGATTCTTTCAGAAAGACTGCTCCTATTAATAGACTGCCAAAGGTCATTTCAGAGGTTTTATGTGCATCTTCATTGAACGTTATTGAGACATGCAATCGACAAAAAGGATTACAAGTGAATGTCAAAGCTGTGACCCCCACCATTCCATTTATACACCCTGAAGTTCAATGTCCGTGCCAGCGGTGTGGCAAGTGAACATTGGCTGCACGGTAAGCATCAGCAGATGCCTGCATGGCCTCCCTGTTGTTGTATACAGTCTTAAATGTTTTGTTTATTTGTGATCTAAGGCTAATGGGGCTGGGGAGGGGAGGATGGCAGGATAACCGAGAGGTATGCATACTTGCCTCTGTGTTGTTTCGCCTGGGTTCAAATCCTGGCCCAGCTATAAACTGTCATCCTGGTGTTTCGCAAGCAGGAAGAGGCATCAATGTGTGTACCATTCCTCGAATGAACATTAAACGTCCTGTCTGCCGGCATTAGTTGGTGGGCGTTAAAGATCACACGCTGTCCTTCGTGAAGAGTATGCGACATCGCCGGCACCCTGAACAAATTACAAATTCCTGCTCCAAATGACTGCTGGGAAGGCCAGGGCAAACCACCCAGCATAACCCTTGCCAAGAAATTGCTGTGGCATCACCAATACAGTGTAAAGAATATGGTTCATCTTATCTCAAGACTCATGGAGGAGCTTCTACATACAGTATCTCATGTGCAGGGAAAATATGTTACGAGACCCCAATGTATATACTACTACATGGATTAAAAGGATATTGTAGACCAAGGACTAACAAACATTATATATGGTTCCTTGCATAATGACCCATCTGTTCAGATGGTACCACTAACAGAGGCCTTCACAGCCGTTCCTTCATGTATGGATACTGAAAGTAATCACATGGTAACAGATTAGGGGAATAAGGAAACTGTGGAACAATCTCTCAGTCCCACTTCTGCAGCAAAACTAACTGCACTTCTTGTTTCCGATGAGTCACTCTCCTTCGTCTTGGAGGAAAATTATACCATCCTGCAACAATTTGGATAGCTTCTGAAGCAGCTCTGGCTGCATTTTTTTTTGTTTTGTTTTGTTTTATTTTATTTTTGCAGTACATTTGTGTCCCTTTTACAGTCTCGTCAAGCACCATGTTATGGTAGAAGAACATGATGAAAATTTTTGAGGGTCATCTACAGATATAATGATTCACAAAAAAAAAAAATTGATGACGTCATCGTTCACCTGATTCAGTGGCCATATTGTTTTTTGTTTTTTTTTAACCTCAAACATCTCTGAAATGGCTGAATAGATTGAGGCGAAACTCTACACATATAACCGTCTATCCATGAGGAACAAAACGTTCACACATGATGTCATAGGTCTCATGGTTTGGCAGCCATATTGGATTTACCCTAAAACATATAAAAAATTTCTTCTCCAGAACAGCTGGACAGATTGAGAGGAAACGTCACATAAATATTCCCCAAGGTATGGGTGTACAAGGTTGTTAAGGAATAGTTGATGTCACATTGTGTGACAGCTATATTGGATTTTAGGAGATTATTAAATAATGTTCTCTCTGGAACTGCTTAATCAATCGATGTGAAACTTCAAAATTATGATCTAGTAGTGAGAAGGTATACATGTTTTAAATTTCAACTTGATCGGATGCATGTTATGGCAGCCAGAATTATTTGATTTTTTGATCTGGGTTTTTATTTTTTATTTATTTTTTGAATAACGCTCACTTGGCTGTGCCTGGATGGGTTTGAAGGTATTGAAGTAGCAGCTGAAATGCGAATCCTATCCAGGTTCCTCCTGCTGACTTCATCTTTTCTTTTTTTGCTTGTTTGGGTTCCTTCTGATTACTCCAATGCAGGACTGTACCTATTTGATCTTCCATTTGATTTGAATTTAATTTATTTTAATCCCATTCTGAATTCAATTGAATTATAAAAACGTCATGGGTCAGGTGTCAGATCAAAGCGGGACATCTTGGTACCCGGTCATCACTGCCAGCAGTTATATAGTGGCAGTTCTAATTATGTCTCTTATGAATTACGTAACACACCAGTATACAAACACCACACAAAACTATACAAACACCACACAATATACACCACACAAAACAAGTCCCGGAGAGGGTCTGCAATCTCTGATTGCTCTTTCTATTGTTTTAAGTGAAAGTTAATGGTCCCGCAACACCACCATCGTAAGCTGATGAAACTCCGCTGGAGTTTTTCTCAGCAGAATGTGAAATTCCCAACAGAATGAATTCCAGAACAATATATATATATATATATATATATATATATATATATATATATATATATATATATATATATATATGCCTAAATTACTCACTTTTAGTGCATGCCGTTTCATTGCTCAGCTCCACCTGATAGCTGTAGCAGCAGCTGTACATTAATGACTTGATGATGAAGGTTCCTGTAACTACTCGGCACCATGACATTTGGAAAAGCTGCGAGGAGTTTGGCATGCCAATGTAGTGCACAAAGTTTTTAAAATGATATTAACACTTTGTCTCGACTATCACAGTTTTGCTATATACGAGTTTGCTTCTTCGACAGATGATTTCACAATGGTCATCTGTCCTGGCATTGCAAATCACAGCGAGAAGCAGTATATTCGTACATTTGTGGATCACTCGCTACGTCATGGCTATCGCTGTGCTGTACTCAACCACCTCGGTGCCCTGCCTAACGTCAAGCTCACAGCCCCACGCATGTTTACCTATGGTGAGTCAGACATGTCTTACTTTATGTAGGATGTGGACCAGCCGGTCCATTATACTGTCGGAATATATCATTTGGATTTTTACCCTGCGCATGCGAAGCGAAAATTGGGGTTAAGCAATTTGTTCAATTTGTCTGTTTGTCTGTCTTTCTACGAACTAACAGCTTATGATCGAAAAGCAACTTCATTTCAATTGAATGTTATAATTTGAACATGAAACACGAATCTGAACGTGAATTGGAAAACAAACCTGTAGTTTAGCAGAACTTTGGCTCATAATTTGTCCCAATCACGGATGTGCAGAGAGGAGTAAGATAATTATTTTACTCTGGCTACCTGGCAGTCAAACAAAATAGAAAATAATTCCGAAACAGGAAACTTACTGTTTTTAAGGACGTCATAAATGACACAAACAACAGGCACAAATAACTAATGTAATGTGTTAAGTGAGGTGGTGTAAAAGATGCTGCATCATCGGTGGTAAACTTCCCCAAAAAAATATTTATACAACCTTTAAAATCTTTATTTTATTTCAGTTCGCTTCCCCTGTTCCGGCTTTGGTTTGCACGTGCGGTGAATACTGAGCTCCTCGTTTCCACCTCAAAAATCTGAGTTTTCTGAACCAGATTTGTCGTGTTTTTATGTTGTGTTTTTCTCTCGGTGTTTCTGTTGTATCCCATACAATATTTCATGTTGATTCGTTCATTGTTTTATACTATTTGTTTCATTCATTTTGTATTGTTCAAGGCCTGATATGGCCTTCCTTTGAATAGAAAGTGTCTTGCGAGTGTGCTTCTGTCCTGGGTATATTTCTTGGGATCTTGCTTTGATTTCCTCAACACTATCCAATTTCCTCTCCTTGCTTCAAGCAAATCAAAACAAACAAAGAACCAAAAAAAAACAAAACTTTATTTTTCGCTCCATAACAATTCTCATTTCCATTTGAATTTCCTTCTGCTTCTGGTTCTATACCCTCCCCCACTTTTTTCTCCAAAATGAATCCACATTAAATATAAACGCTTCTTTTAAAAAAAAAATCATTTTAAGAATGCATCTCAATCCTTGTAGTATCTCCATAAATGCTACACGTGTTCTTCTCCTCTATGATATGTCTCTTCTTCACAAGGATTATTTCAGCTCTGCGGCTGGTCTACCATCCTCTCCTTCCCCTCCCCACACTCATTCAGCGTTGCATTTCTCAGTGCCTTCAACAAGCGATCTTATCTCCCATTCTATGATCTTTATCTCCTTTCATCAAAGTTGGGAATTTGGAATCAGAATAAGTGTCCATCCCCACCCCACCCCACCCCTCATAGCTTCATGCCCCCCTTTCTGCATCCATCCCCCCCCCCACTCTCTCAATGCTTCTCCCTCACGCCATCCTCTTAATGCGTCCCCACACCCCACCCTCTAAAACCTTTCCACGCACCCCACACACTGAAACCTTCCTCCGCACCCCACACAATCGCACCTTCCCCCTCATCTTGCCCCTGCAAAGCCTCTTCTCCCCCCCCTGATATTTATAACTGTGTGAACCTCAAACTTTTGAGGTCTCCATTCTAAACTAACAGATGTCTCAATCTGGCATTCTTCGTTACTCTCCAAACTCTGCCTTTGGCACCCAAGGCAAACTCCACACATACCTTACTGACTTGCTCGATTCTCGTAGCCAACGTGTATGGCTCTCAATGGAATGGAATCCTTTCAATGGAATGGAATCTCCTTTGCCCGTCAAGGCTGAATTGCTCCAAGGCAGTGTTGTGGACCCAGTTCTATTCCTGATCTTCATCAATGATCTTTCTGATTCTCTGGGAAACCCCCTTTATCTATTTGCTGATGACACCACCTTCTGCCATGACATCTCTCATCCTTCATACAGGCAGGCTGCAGCCTCTTCCTGCTCTTCAGACCTTGACAAAATCACAAGCTGGTCAAGCACTTGAAATATGTTTTTTAATCTTGACAAATCACACACTCTCACTGTCTCTCTCTGAAAAGACCATCTGACAAACCCTCCTAGCTACGTTCTTGACAACCCTCTTGATGAAGTTCAGTCATTCAAACTCCTGGCTTTTACTATCAGCCATGATCTTTCTTGGGCAAACCACATTTCAAAGGCGGCCTCCATTTGTACCTGCCGACTGGGCATCTTCCATTACACAAAATCCTTCCTTGGCATACCTGAACTCCTATCCACTGACGAGGCATTCATCTGCAGCTTGATGGAGTACTACTCTCCCCTCTAGGGTGGTTTCCGTGCCTCTCATCCTGCTTGGCTTGATGTCATGGAAACAAAGGACTTCAAGATTATTGGAATCTCCCATGATGAAGCTGAGTCTGTCAGTGGTCTCTGTCTTCTAACACCTTCTTTCTGCTCTTGCAACCTCTGCTCTTTCCATGCTTTGTCCCCCTCCCTCCCCCACCCGCAGGTTTTCTGCAGGGCTCACATGGTCCACCATCAACGTGCTTCTGGTGAAACTTCTGAAACCCAGGATCACTGCTCACCTCCATTCATTTGTTCCTATTTTTTTCCCCACCTGTGGAACCAACTTCCACAATCTCATCAGTCTCATTCTTCCCTCCAGGTTTTAAAGAGAGCTTTTCACCATCTCTGTTTTGAAAACCATGATCTTGTCTATCCTCATTAACCCCCCACCAAATTGCTCCTCCTTCCAAATTTCAAGTTTTCCCTCGAGAGTTTCCTTCTGTATCCATCTTGTCCATCCCATGCCTCTCCTGCCCCCCCTCTGCCCCCCATTTCTCCCCACACCCATTGTTTGTCCAAGTCTCCTTCTATCTTGGCCTTCAACTCTGCTATTGGTGTTTCCCCCCCCCCCCTTTCTCTGCTGTTTCCCCCCCTTTCTCTGCTGTTTCTTTTATCCTGCTATGCCCTTATCCGTTCAGTGTACTTGTACGAGCTGTCCCATGAGTCTTGACAATATACCAAAAAAATTTGATTTTTATACTTGACCACTATAGAGGATAAATCACCTTTTTTACACTTTCAGAAACCGTTCATTTCACAGTACTTGGACAAAATATGGCATTTTACATCATCTTGACCAATCACATTTAGTGCTAGTAGGCCCTGCCCATGTCCTTTTTTCTCAAGATTGCCCAGGGTAAGGTGGTCTCTGAATTATCTTGGTGGTGGTGTTGTTTTACCTGGGAAATAAACTAATATGATTCATCTCATGGTTTTCACTCTTATGCTGCATGTCATTTGTGTTATTGCTCTATTTTGTTGTGGCCTACTTGGAAGGATTGCAAGTCTTGAAATGGACAGATAGTTATGATCTTGTGGCATACAGTAACAATAAACATTTCCTAGTACTTCACAGCCATCTTTGTACATTGACATTTCACAAATACACATGTGTGCCATGGTTGTCTTGCTCTCAGTTGCCTTTCAAAATGAATTTGCCATCACATGATAGTACTCTGGCTAAATTCTAAATTGCCCCTGGGAAGGCAACGGCAAGCTATCGAGCATATTTATTGCTATAAAGATTTATTTAGTAGCACCTTCCTTCCTATCAAGAGGATGGTTTATCGGATTGGATCAAAATGTCTTGTGTGACCCACATACATGTTGATGGAGATGTACGTATGTGGGCATGGTGAGTAATGATTTGGTTTGTTTTGAAGTTTGAACTAATGTTTGATTATGGTAATCGGTTTACTTGTTGCCAGTGGTGACCATTTGGTTTCCATTGCAGGTTGTACGTGGGAGTTTGGCTCAATGGTTCAGAAGGTACGGCGACTCCACCCTCAAACTAAGCTCGTGGTCATTGGTTTCAGCATGGGTGGCAACATCGTGTGCAAATACCTCGGAGAGGACTGTGCCAATCAGGATGGGGTGCTGTGTGCCGTGAGTGTGGGCCAGGGCTACAATGCACTCAAGTGAGTGTAAAGTGGCAGATCGACACTTCTGCATTGGGCATTTATGAGGTTGCTCATGATGGTGTCTGACTGGGCAGGAAGTTTATAAAGTACATTGCATCGTTTTATTGCTGCACATGGAAGATTTTGAAGTTTGATGCCATTTTACAAGTTACTTTGAGTGCTTTTGAAAAATAAAATATATTTATAAGAAACCAAGCTAGCAAACATTCTGAAGTGAAAAAAAACTAAATGAGCAACTTGTTTGCAAACTTCAAGGATAAAAATGTTTTACTTTTACCTTATCTTTCTTAAAGCAGCAGATTAAGAAAATGTGCTTACATTTTGGAAGGAGACTCTGCCCCGAATGAAGCTAAAACTGCAAACAAAAGAAGATATGCTCTGTTTGATGTACAAGGTTATCCTTCAGCTGTCATATTGCAGACATATCCAAGAGAGGAAATGCCAAACTTGCAATCATCGGGAGGTCATTCTCAGCACTGGGGCAGGAAAGGCCGACTCCGACTTTACAAAACCATATTACGACCAACACTGGAATACTGAACTCGGTATGGTGCCCAATGTGTAAGAAGGATGAGGATCTACTTGGAAAAACTCCAACAGAGAGCAACCAGACTGTATCCTGACCTCCAACACTTGAAATATTCAGACAGATTGAGAGCATTGAAATTGCCTTCACTAGTCTGTGGGAGACAATGGGCTGAACTCGTCCAGATCTTCAAAATCGGTAAGGGAAGACCAGACTCTGTGGCATAATGGTTTAGAGCATCTGCTCTACATCTGGGAGGTCAGCAATTCGAACCCTGGCCAAGTCGTACCAAAGACATTTGTCCTTAAGTGTGGAGAGAAAAGCAACGTCATAAAGATGACATCGTTCGTACCCAGAGTGCACCTCTCCCAATCTAAGCAGCTGTGTTTGTGTCTAGTCTGGTGTTGTCTCATGTATCGATCTGTCTGCGTGTGTCCATTATTTGTGTCACCACTCTTACATGAGCATTACAGCCTGTTAAAAAGAAAATAAAAAATGATGTCCATAAATTATTTGTGATGAATGAGGGCTCGAGAACTAGAGAATATGACACGAAGATAAGGAAATGGCACTGCAGTCTATCCCAACGAAGCCAAACACTGTCAGAAGCCTCAACAAATGCAATGCACTACCATGATACATTGACAATGTGCTTAAGATAAACCAATTCAAGTCTGCATTGGAGAAACATGGGATTGACCTTCCACTGAAAATCCTTACCAATGAGGATCCAGTACAGTGAGTTCTTTCGTTCGTATGCAGCACAAGGCTGCAGGGTAGCATTATTGACCAAGAGCGTCGCTGTACTACTGATGCAATACCATCTGCTCATTAGGGCTGGAATTTTGAACTTGGCCATGGTGCCAGTGATAGCTCGCCTACTCTTTACCAAGGATACAGTGGGATCTTTAATTTCCACGAATGAATCCCAGCAAACAGGACACATGCTTAACCTCCATCTGAGGGACTGCACAAACACACTGATGAATCGCCTTGCTTGTGAAACACCGGAATAACATTTTATAGCTCGTTCTGGATTCAAACCCAGGCTAGACATCCTACAGGTGAGTCTATGTACCTCTTGGCCATCCTGTCAGCCCTCCAGTAGAGTAACGAGGGACAAATAAACAATGCTTCACATCTTGACATTCAGTAAATTATGTTATTGATGAAAGGTGACGTCTTGGTTCACATTTTGCAACTTTTGCTTTTCAAACTACTCCCATGTATTTACCTGGACTATCGGTGTGTCATCGTTTAGGTATGCGCATTAAAGGTGTGACCGTGCCTCTACGTTTATCGAATGTTTATATTTAGGCAAATTCTTGAAGTTTTGGAGAGAGTGCTCATCGCATGACACAAATTGTGGAATCAAGTGATAATATATCTATTTTTTTTATTAGTTTGTGACTTGCTTGACACTCATGAAAGGACTTTGAACACTACAGTTGAAAATTTCAGACCAATTACAGGGTTGTTTGTAATTTTGAAGCATTATCATGCATTTTCAGATTAACTTCACTTTCGGTGTTTTGGACTTCACTTTCATTGGAAGAGATGCAGCAAGAGCTGCAACCAAAATAATAATAATACTCATTTCAAGGGGTGGGGGAGCTTAAGCTAACTCAAAAAAAAAAATGGAAATACAGGAATGTACGATGACGTGTTGTCTGGAGATATCAATAAATATAGGCTACATCAAATGCAGGGAATCTTATTCACAGCAAAACTGAATCTGGTGGAATGTTGTGTAGTTGCTTTATCTTATGGGATGGGGGAAAGAGGTTATTTAAAAGGTTCCCTTTTCAAAGGGTTTTGGAGCAAAAAAACATGACTTTTATAATGGAATCTGAAAACTCATTCACTGTTGGGAAAAATGTGTGACATTGGCTGGAAACTACGTACAGTGCCATGCCAGACTAAAATGAACACCTGTGATTGTTAAAATGCCATTTGTTTATAATCTGGGATGTGTGCATAATCAAAGGATTGCATATTGTTATAATGAATCCAGTCTAGAGGGAGAAAGGGGGGATAGACAAGAATAGTTATTTCATAGTCCATGTTAACAAGTGTGATATTCCTTTAAATAATATAATGTGTTTCGAAAGATCTAGTCTTCCCGCCCAAGTGTCTCAATCTCCACTCTGCCTTTCACCACTCCCTACAATCTAAAACCTTCCCATCGTACATCTGTCTCTCTGTGCAATTTTCCGTGATAAGCAGCGAATCGGCACAGCCAACAGTGACCCCAAATTCGACTAAAGCTCACCAGACAGCCTTAAACAAGGCCAGCCATCATCATCTGTCAAAGATCTGGAATTGTGCTCGCTTCATGGCCAATGGGCGCAAACTCACTAATCAAGATGTGCCAAATTCAAGGCCACCAGATGGCAGGAGGTAATAAAAGATGGACAGAGCACACTCTGGCTGGCAGTACCTTGTTGGGTGGTTGTTGCTGTTTGTGTCATTGGAGTGCTGGTGCACTGTGATTGCAGAAGCACACATTACATGGCAGCAGACTGCCGCATGCCTAGACAAGACCCCGACCGTGTGCGAGCAGGACTCACACCACACAGGTTTCTTTTTGTCTTGTTATCTCTCTCAGTCTCGTCCTCCCCAAGTGCATGTTTTTTTGTGAAGGTTATTTGTTAAGCCAACATGGTTTCAGGGCACGTCGGGTAAATTTATTAATTGGTTACTGTCTATGATCGCCACTGCGTGGCCATGTTCTTCCTCCCCTTTTCTCCCCATAAGAAATTCCCATTTTGATGAAACGTTGAGTGGTCATAGGGAGTGGGCTTCATTGTGCTGAGTGAAATTGGCTTATTAACCTGTTACACGGGCAGATTGAGTTCCCACAACAAATGCGAATCGCTAACAAAACTTCGCTCTGCTCTTCCTGTCAGCAGATTCGCCATGGTCGTGTGTTCTCAGATATTTTTGTTTGCCAATTCACGCCAAATTAACCCAGCGGGCATGGAGATCTTTTCGTCCCATACCTGCCGGGTGGCATGATGGTCATTGAAGGCTGCGCGATCATAACACTTTACTGTATTAGTATCTGGTGGCATGTCCTTTGGCATCATATAGTTCCTGAACCCGTGAAGGCATTGAATGAATGATTATCGAGTATGACAATCTCATCCAGATTCTGCCGAATGTAGATTTTCTTTCAGTTTTTTTTCTCGAATCAGAATATGTCATCCATTTGATTGTGTTTGTATCACAGGTTGTTAAAATTAAGTTTGTTTACAATCATGGTGTTCATTTTATTCTCGCAGTACACTGTGTAGCAAAGGATTACTATCTGTAGAATGGAAAACTCATCTTTCAGAAGACTTGTGTCGGTCAAAAATGATTGATAGAATATTGTATGTAGTCATACATACATACACACATACATATATATGCACGTATGTACGTATATATTGTTATGGTTGTGGAAATTCACATTACACCATAAAGAGTCTTCAGGTGAGATATCTCGGTAAGTCCATGTGTAGTTAGCCCAAACCCATTGTATAGAGGGAATATGTGTGATTCATCTGGGCTGCGACGCCTTGAGTTAGCCATTTTTCTTTCTTTGTCGTTATTTTGAACCAACCACGTCTCAACCACCATTACAACAACCACCTTAACCACAATGCCAACAATGCCACCATCACAACAACCACGACCACCCCAACTACCAACCGCACCACCTGTGAACACTGAACGTCGGGCTGTCTAGGGCCCGTTCGGCGATCGGTGCCAAACGCATCGAGCCACGAGCGCGAATGGCGGCCTTTCTGAGGGAGAATTCGGATACAGAAGGCTTCATGCCCCTTTTTCTCCGTCCAATGGGCAAGCGTCGGTTTGTATGGCCCCGCCTCCAAGCACGATGAACGTGGATTCTCCACGAGCAGAATTTGGATCAGGAATGCTTCACGCCCCCTTTCTGCCCGACCAATGGCTGAACAGAGGGTGGCGTGGCCCCGCCTCCAATCGCGTTTTGATCCGAATATTTGCATATAGGCTCCTCCTGAGACCTATAATGATGCGAGCGCAAGGCGACTCGTGCGCGTGAGTTGAGTTCGGGAGAGAGTTGAGCTGGGAGGAGTTCGAGAACAGTTGGAGAGAAGTTGCGGAGGAGTTGCAGGGGAGACGGCGGACGGCAACGAGGTTGTGGTGTGGGGGTCGCTCGTCTCGTCGCAGGATCCAAGCCAACCAGCCATACCCCTCTCCCTAAGCATCAGCGATTATTCCCCCCCCCCCATTCGCGCTGAGATAGTGCCGAGGGGGCCCCCGTTCCTCCCCCACCCTAAACGTGGTGCCAACAAGACCGCTCGTGCGGAGCACGCCGGAGATGACTCGCCGACCACGCCAGGGCACGGAGTCGGGGCGCAGCGGCGCGAACATTGCGGCTTGCCCGCCATCGCGTCACGAGGACGCAGGTAAGACCTCCCCGGTCTCGTGGACCTGGCTGATCCTCCAGGATCCACCTACATTTGGTCTACGGACCTGTCTGCCTACTTGCTTATGAGGGTGGCTTTCTTTCTTTCGGGTTGAATGCATGCTGTGGCGCCATGTCTTGTAAAGTAGAAACTGTTTAAGTGCATGTAAGTAAACCTTTGCTTTTATTCGGTTGTAGCTCTGCATTTGCTTTTGTTGCATTATTGTATTGCTGTATATACGTGCTTCGGTGTGTGTCCGTATTAAAGTGCATTGCTTGTTGAACTGTTTCCCGCTTTGCTTCATCTCCTTCCTTTTGTTGAATCTCCATCTTGCATCATGTAAGGGATTCGATAGTGGGTTTAAAACGCCCGGTAATTAATCGGAACCGTCAAGGCTGACGATAACTCCGCTCTGTTATCCCTGTTATACGGAACGAACCGCTTAAGCGGTTCGTGTCCGGAGTCGGCCTGTGGCGTGGTACGATCGCCCGGTCGACCACTCGCGCAGGTACTTGGGTAGGTCGAATTTGGCGAGCAACGCTATCCTGCGCGGGTGGGCAATTGGCACGATCGTCGTGAGGTTAACCCCCACCCGTGACTGGTTCCGGGCGATCGTTCCCGGAGGGTCACGACTGAATTGTCCGTTCCGGTGGGTGAGGCGGCCGCCATTCGAGTTACGTGGCCGATCGCACGCCGGGCGGGCCAGAATTCGCAACAATATGTTCATACATACATGTGCTGAGTTTCGCTAGTGCAGGTTTGGTCCTTCGAGATTTTGTGGAATACATTTGACTTCCCCTTGTGTTCAAGGTTTTCCTCCACAAAAAGACAATTTTTAAACTTTGCAATGAACGTTTTCTGTGTATAAACCGACAATGTATCAAATGTCTGTCCTTTACAGAGCGCAGCCAACATTTCTGCAGTGGGACAATTTCCGCAGGTTTTACAACTTCATCATGGCAGACAACATGAAACGCATTATTTTGAGCAACAGGTATGCACAGAAAAATATTTTGTAATTTCTCTTTTTGAGCTGCGTATTATAAACTAACATTTTAAACATTTTATCTGCCAATGTATGAATATAATAGTTCTGTTTTAATTGTGATATTCCTGCTCACCATTTATTAGGTGTATTGAAGAACAGTTGGAATAAACGTTTACTCGTGAAAATTCTGCTTCAAGTTCATCAAACCCTCTCTATTCAGGACTCACGATATGAAACAAACCATGTGCAGTATTGAGAAAACTAACTAACTCGTGAAAAGTCCGTGGTTAATACATCTTTGACCTCGGGGAAGATGTGGAATGTCCGTGAGTAAAAGGAAAATATCTCTGGCAAGCACAAGAACTAGTGAAAAATTCAACTGATAAAGTAATATCCACAACCTGGTCGTGTCCATCGTTTCTGGTGAGGTCATTCTCTCTCGATGAAGGTTTGCCGAGAAGTAAAAGAATTCGCCTTTTCTTTTTTCCTTTCCCAATTGTGGAAAAAGCACCCAGAAAGAAAAGCATCAATTGTTAAAAACAGTAAAACCAAGCTTCGTGGTAGAACAGTCGCACGACTCTTGGAATAGTGTCACCAATGGTAGGAGACCCGACATTTCTAAAGACTAAAATATATCAACCTCCTCCCTCCCCTCAATTCACCCTGCTGGTTTGTAACACCATGCAGGAGTCTACATATTATTTATGCAGATTGACAAAACGTAAATGGTTAACTCCCCTCTTACCTCTCTGAATTGGCCCACACATAACCCTCTCCTCCTCCTCCTCATCCTCTTCCTCCTCATCCTCCTCCTCCTCCTCCCCTTACTCCTAGCTCTTCTCATTTTTATTTCTGATCACTACCCAATTCCCTCGTCCTCTGTATTTTTCTTTCACTCAATTTTATTTTTAATTTACCCCTTTTGTAGCAGTAAATATGATGCCCTTCATCAAGATTGTTGAATCTCATTTTTGTAGGACATTCAAATCAATATACTTATCTTGATCATTTTTTCTCATACAAAAGATGATCTCGCATTGATAAAAAAAAGAAGAAGCTAATTTCACAACAGATTGGTTAGGTCGGCCGAGTTTTTTTTTTTTTTTTCTTCTTGCAATCAGAATCCAGGATGAATGGCTTACCTTTACTCTCAAGGTTCTTAGCTTGAGGAAAGCTTAGTGTGCCGAGTCAGCTGTGCAGTTTAAATGGCCCATTGTTTCGGGGCCTTTGTAATCTCTCATTCATAATTTGGTCAGTTGAGACTACTTTCAGCTTCCAACTTTTTGTCACAGCATGGCTGTAGTATCCTGCTACGGCAAAGAAGACTTTCATGCGAGACTTGTGGCTGTCCACATGCAGCAATTGAGCATGACAGTTGACAATCTTATTATATATATATATATATATATATATATATATATATATATATATATATATACACATTAATTTATGTTTATTTTATTTTTTTGCAGGGACATGATTTTTGGAGAAAATGGCCACAACAGACATGTGGACCTGGAGGACATGGATTTGAGAATGCTGTACATGGCAACCTCCCTCGTTCAAATTGACGACAATATTATGAGGTGCTCTTGCCAAAAGGCAAATTCGAGTGTGTCAAGATTTCTTTTTTATATTTTTTTTATGTTCTCATCACATTGTGATATGCTCAGAGATGGCAGTGACCAGTAGTACCCAGCAGGGAGCACAATGAACGTGCATCAAATGAGTCAGTCTCATTGAATGTTTGGCCAACTTGTTTAACAGCAGTCATTTTATGTGCACCACAAACATCGCAACATGATTGTGATGAAAGCAATCAATGATAAGTAATGGCACTAATTCCATCCAGATTCGGAGGAGGAAGGAAAATGGAGCAAAATTATTGCTCTATCCCTCCACTCTCAGGACTTGTATCATAATTCAGCATTTAAACCAGAATGATTTGATAAATTGGAGTATAATAGTTTTTAAAGCAATGAAGAAATTGGTTCTGTGAAAAAAAAAAAATGAAGGAACGAAGATAGAACTTCCAACACCAAAGCATATTGAAGAGGTCATGACATTTTCCGAATTCCAGGTGGCCCAATCAAGGTGACAAAGTAAGTGTTGACCACAGGTTGGGCAAGCAGCATATTCAGACATTTTGCACGGCTCTAATGTCCACAGTGAAATTGGTAGAACAGCCATGGTGGAATAAAAGCAGCTTCTAAACCATAATTGTCACTGAGATTGTAACTTGGCCAATGACCATATGCCAATACCTGCTGATGCTGAGCTGCAGCCACTTTGCACCATGCTGAACCGAATTGGCTTCAACATCACTGGAAGACCATAAGCGTTTTTTGATCTTCATAGTTCTGATCTATGGATACATGATGGTAGATGTTGAGACTGTACGTAATGATTGCAAACAACAGCAGTCACGTGAAGAGCAGCATTTGGCTCTGAGCAAAATTTAGAGATTTGGCCTTTAAACTGGGTGTCCCATCTGCTCGCATCAGTTGGTGGATGTTAAAGTCCATCCAAGAGACGGTGCACACACTAATGCCTTGCCCTGCCTGCGAAACACCAGGATAGCTTTGGCCAAGATGCAAACCCAAACAGCTCAGAGGTAACTCCGCACACCTCTAGGCTATTCTGCCACCCTCTATTACCATTAGGCAACTAACAAAAAAGGTTTCGGAAGAATCTTGCACTGTGATTACCAATTTGTTTGTTTTTGTATTTTTCAGGAAATTTCATGGCTACTCCTCTGTCCAGGAATACTATGAAAAGGAAAGTTGTTCTCATTACCTACACAATGTATGTGCTTCTCTTCCTCGCATTATATTTATACCAGCTGTCCAGCAGGACTTTGCACCCACAATGCACCCGTTTCAGTGTCGGGAAACTTGTGTATGTTAATGTGTGCTTTTATTTCGTTTGTCATTCAATAATAAAAACATCTCTCGGTCTGTCGTTGATGTCCAAACTTTGGGCTTTTAACACCATGTTAGCCAGGACTTGTAATCCCTGACCAACCCAAATAAATTTGATTTTGACTTTAATGGCAAGATAACAGGTGCACCTGGGTTAGCGTGATCACCTCTCATGTGCTGCCAGGTTCTGAGTTTCATCTCTGGCAATATGAAATCCAGCTAAAACTGCTGGTTTGATCCCTTTTCTAGAATGCAGGACACAAAATAATGGAGATTCCCCTCTCTTTGAGGGATTATTTATTTGTCCAAGATTTTTGCAAAGCCCACCTACCAACTGTCTGACAATGATGGCCATAAACAGTCTGAGGACTGATAACTTGTCCAAAGAGTCCAAATACAATTTATTTATTGCTTCTTTTCAAAAGGTCAGCTTGTAGTGCAGTCTACCCAAGGGCATGAAGGTACACTTAGCTTCCAAAATACTGACCTTTGCATCTCACTGATTTGGTGTGGTTTTTCTGAGAAGGATAAACTTGGCATTTCATAGTTTCCTTTTTTATTTTTATTTTTATTTTTTTCATCTGCAGATAGATGACCTCATATGTGAATTTAATTGCAGGTAGTCTTGAAGTGCCTCAGATCTATGCATTTAGATTTATCTTACTGTTTGCACAACTTGATTTGAATAGGTACCATTTGCAAGTGGGAGAGATCTGGATCATTACTCAGGCCAAATTCCACATTCCTTGAATACGTTGTGTGCAGTTGACAAAACTGGTATTATTAAGACCACTCTTAACGCTTAACATTGCATGAGGATCAATCACCAGAGAGTCTCAAAATGCAGATAAAATGAGACCGGATCAGCATTACTGTGGCTATATTTGGTTTCTCCATCTCTGGCACCCGTACTTATTTCCAACTAGCTGAAGTACCCGGTAATACCCGGGACATTGCCCTATTTTCCTCACGCTAGTTAGACTGAGGCATTAGTTGTATGGAGAAAATTAGGAAGGCTTCTTTTATTCCTCAGATTTATGGAAGGAAGGCTTTATGCTGCCGTAATCCTCAGATAGGTCATAGTTGAAGGCATCCTTGAGCCACTCACTGTTTCTAGCAGCAGTGGCAACTGTCCTTGATGTCCTGGCAAAACCCGGACCTAGAAAGCTGGAACGTGAGTTTTGTGCTTTTCTCGCCCGTCGGTGTGACGCTCTATTTGCAGTTAGGCGTGTCTCTCTCTCTCTCTCTTTCTCTCTCTCTCTCTTTCTCTCTCTCTCTCTCTCTTCCCCCCCCCCACTTTATTGACCCGTCAGCGAAACAACTGGTTGTATTTTCTTGTAATGTTCACATTATATCTGATGTAAGACTGATCTGATGGTGTTGTTCTGCAGATCCATGTGCCATTGATGTTGCTAAATGCAAGAGATGATCCGATTGTGCATTCGAGTCTCTTGGCCATTCCACAAGGTTTAGCAGGTGTGTGTGTGTGTATGTGTGTGTTGTTATTGCTCACAAGTGTTTATACATACACGACCTGATGTCTCGTCTTCTTTCCTCTTCCTTCCCAACCCAACCTGCTACAAATGTGCAGAAAAGAAGGAAAACGTTATTTTTGTACTGACTGAACATGGTGGCCACCTGGGCTTCTTCGAAGGTGCTGTTCTCTTCCCCAAGCCATTAACTTGGATGGACAAACTGGTGGTTGAATACGCCAACACACTTGCACAGTGGGATAAGACGCCTTGCAAGACAGTAACTTGATTCCCAACTCACCATTCACGCCACGTGCCTCTGTAGTCCATTTAGACGGAGATTGGAGACTATTTCATCCGGAAGCAACACACCGTTGTTGCTCGACCATGAAAAGGCAATTACTTGTCGCTTTTTTAAATCTTAATTTTTACTCTTTTACTGATTTCACCAACAGATGTGTGAAAAAGCATTTTTACATTCCAATTTTTTTTCCCCAACACTTATTTGATACCTTGCATTTTATTTTATTTTTATTTTTATTTTTTACGTATTTGTGCATTCGAGGTTTCTAATTTTACAATAGCATTTTTCCTTTTCCAATTATCCCATTCTCACGCATCGGCACTTGAATAGTAATCCTCAAATAGGTGATTGGATCCACGGTTTCAAGGCACTCAAGAAGATGAAGATCATTCCATGCTCCCTTTAAATCCACACTCGAAAGTTCTGACGTGTGGTCTTTTTGTGTTACCTGATGTTACCATGATGGTGGAGGATGCAACCTTCACTTTGGTAAGCAGTACTTTACTTTTGAAGATGGTGGTCTTCCTCCTTGGCCCTCAACTCATCCTTTCTCACACCCTTGGAGCCACATGTTCCACATCTTTATCCAGTTGGGTTCCATAAAATGCTTGATTGGAATGTACTGTAATTCGATTTCTGCAAGCATAATCTCACAAAGTTATTGCCTTCCCTTTCATTTGTGTCGTTTTTTTCTTTTTTTATCATTCTAATCCATCAGTGTGTTTGGCAGTCTATCAGTCCAACGGCTTCTCCATCAAAAAGAGCTTGTCATTACTATTAGGGAGATGATCGAGCATTTTGTTTGCATAACTGTAACAAGTAGCAAATGGCAGCAAAGTTCAGTGACGTCCAACAAGTACGTGATGGTGATTACCAACTGTCCCATGGGACTTCACGGCTCTGCTTTATGTGCGCAAAATGCTAACCACTTCGAAATACCAACCAGACTCAGTGGCGTAATGGTTAGAATGTCCGCTCTGAGTCTGTGAGGTCAGTGGTTCAAACCCCGACCGAGTCATATAAAAGACTTTATAAATGGTATGTGCTGCTTCCTTGCTTGACACTCAGCATTTTAAAGGATAGAGCATGGACAGTGCTGGGAAGGAAGGAAATGGCAAACCACCCAGTATAACCCTTGCCAAGAAATTGCTTTGGCAGCACCAATGCTCTGCAAAGAGTACGCTACGTCAAAGTCAAATAATCTAAATACCATCACTGTCCATTACGATTCAGCGACATATGCAAAGCACAATATCCACAATTTTTTGGAGTGTTTGTTAGTGGGAGGTTTGTTTTACCTCATCTCTCCTGTTCATTAGGATTGAGTCGATGTCACTTCCGCTTGTTCTCTATTGTTGGAAGTAATCTCAAGGGAAGGCATCTTGCATCGGCTGATGAAGTCCTTCCGGTCACATATACCATGCTGAATGTGGTTTTGGGAAAGAAAAAGTTATTTGCCTCGGATCGACAAGCTTGTGGTCCGTCGGGCTATAAGGGCTGTTATATGTTATATGAATATGTTATATATGTTATATGTTGGACAAATACAGATTTGTGTTTGATAAAAGGTTGGGTAGGAAGCATCCATGATGATTCTGGAATAACTTTTCTGCGCAATCGTACAACTTGCACCTCACGCAAGCGGACTTTAGCATCAAGTGTTGTTTTCTTATTTTCTTTGTAAATCATTTGCACATCAATTACCTTCCCCTTCATTTGTATCATTATTTTTCTTTCTTTATCGTTATAATACAACAACTTACTTTGTGTCCATTAATTCTCACCCTCAAGCGTAACATTGTAAACATTCCTTCCCAGCAAAGAACTCCAAAATGCAATCTTGCAGTTCGGTGGTTCTACGCATTCCTAACTGTCAGGCACACACACTCTTTACTCTATCTTGTTGGACTTTCATTCGGAACTTACTGAATGTTTCTTGCTTTGGCCCCAAACTACGGTTCCTTTCTCTTTGTGGCCACTGTGTTGGCACATGCACTTGCAAGCTCATTGTAATCGCACCCATGCATTGTCATTGTTCTTTCTCGAATGTTGAAGGGCAAGCTTCGTTAGCCAGGGTAACACAGGTATTTGGGGAGCAGTTGGGATGAAAATAATTGGCTCAAATATGCATAATGAAATGGGTACACTGCTTGGAGACAACTGCAAAATGAAAAGATGCATTGCTGCAAAAATGCCTCTAAAATGCTAAAGTTGCTTTTCTTTTGTAGCACTTGAAATAATGTTACTTTTCTTTTCTTTCCTTCTTTTTTGGAGGTCGATGCACTGTGGAGTAAAAGTGCAGATGTGTGCACCCTTGACTTTAGTGGTCATGACCTTTGGAAGTTTGTGCTGCACAGAGTACGAAATGTCAACAAGCCGGTTCCATCACGCGCAATTGCACTGCAATTTACTAAATGTCGGGTTGCACTTTCTTTCTTTTTAAAGTTAGAATCTTTGCTTGGGATTAGCAAAATGGTTTAAATATCCCGGAGATGGGAGTGGGTTCTTTAAACCAGCCTTCTTTTCTCAGAGGGCAAGGGTTGAAGTTATCCTGCACTTTACTGCAGAATATATTCTTTTGTGTTTTCCTGAAATGCAAAACTGGCTACCTGGTGCTTTTTTTTTGGCTTGTTGATGCTAAAGAGCTAACCACATCATAAAATAAACTCTTTCATACTCTTCCTTTTTTATTTCTTTCCCTTGTTTTCACAAGCATGATATAATTTTATTTGGATAAAGTGAAGCTGGTTGGGCTGGCAGAATAACCTGGAGGTATGTAGACATGCAGCTGAGCTGTCTAGCCTGCGTTTGAATCTCGGTCCAATTACAAACTGTCATCCTGGTGGCTCGCAAGCTGGGGGCGAGGCATAAACGTGTGTGCCACCCCCCCCCCCCCATGGACGTTAACCTGGGTGTCCTGTCTCCTGGAATTAATTGCTTAGACATTAAATATCCCATGGTGTCCTTTGCAAAGAGTTGGTGAGCTATCACTCGCACTCTGAACAAATTCCAATTTCCTGCTCAAACCTACATGAGCCACTACATCAGGAGCACAGCTGTGCTCCCACCAAATTATGTTTTCTGCAGCCATGTGCTGTGTATGAAAGAAAAAGTGAATCTGGATGATGATGATTAATTATGAATGCAGATGATGTGATGCAAGTTGACAGAAATCAGATAAGTTGCTGCCCTAAATGAAGTTAGCAGGTAGAGCAGGTACATGTCTGCATCTCGCCAAGAGATACCAACGATGTTCAGTTTTGAAACGGATGAGGTAAGGACGTACCAAATATGACGTGGTAATATAGAACACTGAACAAGTTCTTTGTCGTGGTCAACTAGTTGGTCCAGAAAATATGGCAAAGATGGAATATATCCAGTTTGTCTGGTCCACCAATATTGCCCCACACTTTATGGAGCAAGGCACTTGAGTGATTGGGTTTCTCTCAAGAGCTGGTTAAAAAACGGTCCTCAAGTGAAATCATGTCAACGTGAAAGCTGTCTGCATTCCATGACATGTTCCATTTTTCGGATGAGATTGATCTAGTCCAGATCATTCGGTGATGTTGGATCTGTTGGGGGTGGAATGACAGGTCGGTATTCTTCAAGTTGTTAGTTGGTGTTGGATCCCTAATGGGGTCTGACATAACTACTGCTATCCCAGTTACAGTTGCTGCATCTTGGAGAATGCTGCCCCTGGATGGGGGATGTAGGTCTGCAGTTTAGTTGCATCCTACCATTTGCAATTGTTCACTAGCTTTGACACCAATGCAAATTTTTATTACAGAAGCTAGGAATCAAAAAGCTACTTGTATCAAACAAACAGGTTCCTTGCTACCATTAGAGTATTTAAATTGCATCAGATGTGGAAATAAATGTGAATTGTTGCTCCCAGCTTGCCAGCTCGATGACCGAAGACGCCATTTGCATTTCGCTATCTCCATTCCTACCTCGTTTGGAATCCCGTGTGGGCACGGGCAACTTGCTAATCTCTTAAAAAGAGAAAGCCATCAATGTACCTTGGTCAAATTTCTTATTTTGGATTAGCTATAAAATTCAGACTCTGCAGTACATAGTGCTGAGATGCCACAGGCACGATTAGCCAAATGGCCTTTATCTGGTTTAAAACCTTGGGGTGGGGGAGATGTAGATCGAGTGACTTAGGAAATATAAGAGAGGCGTCTGCAAAGTTAAATTAAATGGAATTTTAAGTCAGTGCCATCATGTCACCGATTTTTAAAATACCAATCAATCGGACCAAGAACGGTAAACTGATTGTAGAGTACAGCTGCTTGTTAGAAAGATTGTTGTACGTAGTCATATTTATCACAAGCTTGTAAAAGTCTCGGCCCCATTTTGTTCAATTATTATTATTTTTTACACACAAAACCTAAAATCTTTACTTTTTTTTTACTTTTTACCACCAATCATAAACTTCTTGTATTTAATGACCGGTCGTACACAGATCCAGTTTTAAATATATGACTCCTGTTAATGTTATTTAATGGTGTAGTGTGCTGAATGCCATCAGGTGTGTGTTTGTGTGTGTCGTTGGTTGTTGTCTACATAGGCCGGTTCCAGAAGGTGGAACAAAGTCCTCCCAGGTCTCGAAGTATCCACCTTCATTTCGGTAAGGGGTCATGATTCATAGACAAAGCTGTGAAGTTTTATGTTCTCAAAGTTGTGTTCCGAGGACTCTCTTCAGGATTGTCACTGAGCCCCGGACAACTTCCAACTGCAGATTGTTTGAAGTAATATTCCCAGGGATGTTTTTAATGATCACTGTAAGGTTCTTCTTCATCATTGCCGTTGCTCCAATTGTAATCGCTGGTACAATTTCCGATCTCTTCAACTTCCAGGATCTTTTGATTTCATTTTTGACACCCTGGTATTTTTTTGTTTTGTTTATTTTTTGTATACAAAGTCGAGGATCATGGAAGAGCTTGGAACACCGAATGGATCAGGACACAACAGTAGAAAGAGGGGTTTGGGGGGAGGGCACCAACAGCAGAGTTGAGGACAAAATAGAGGGAGACTTGGACAAATAAGGACTATGGTGTAGACAAAATGGATGCAAAAGCAAATTCAAGAAGGAAAAACTGAAAATTTTGAAGGGGGTTGGGGTGGGGGCTTTGGAGGCTAACTTTGACGTGTGCTTTGCCCAAGAAAGATGGCTGATGATGAAATCCAGGAGTTTGAATGATTGAACGTCCTCAATAGGATTCCTAAGAAAGTAGGGTTTGCTCGACGGTCCTTTCAGAGAGGAGAGTGAGAGATTTGATCATCTTGATTTCTGCTGCTACCCACACAACAACCATCTTGAGATAGCAATTGCAGTGTACTTTGCGTCAAAGGAGCCTCCAAGAAGACTGGACCACTCATTACCCACAGTCTGGAAAGGAATTTAGAATTTGTTCAGGGTGCCAACGATGGATTGTCAACTCTTCGCAAAGGACACTGTGGGGTCTTTAATGCCCACCGATTTAATGCCAACAGATCGGGCACCCAGTTCAATGTCCATCTGATGCTTTAAATATTTGGGATGAAATTAAAATCACATACACATACCTGTAAGGCTAAGCTGTCATGCCACCCTGTATGAGTAAGACCTACATTATAGCAAATCACATGATATACCTGACTGAGCTCGTCGTTTGTAATGCACATTGATTCATCGCAGACATGATGGCCATAAAGGTCGTACCATGTGCTGTTATCATTAAAAGGTGGTTGTGGTAGTATAATAAGTCGCCGATGTACATTTCGGTTGAAAGCGATAGTAACTATTGGTATAAACCACTTGCAGATCATCCTCTGAATATGATGGTTTGAATTTAAACTGCTGGACCTACCTCCATTGTCCATATCTCGTGGTTTTCCTGGAATGCGCTCTTATAGTCGTGGCCATAATACTTTGGCAACATTTACAGGCCCAGGGTGGACATTGTTTTGGTCTCTGCAAATGTTTTGCAAGGAAATAAACAAACCTCCACCCTGGCCCTGGTCCAATCGGTAGGGGAGGGGTACGAATGAAAGAGAGGAGCCTCGACTTGCCGAACTTTTGTTGAATTCTAGTTGTGGGGCCTGTGGGTGCTTCCTAATTAGACCCTTTCCTGTTTCACTCTCCCCCCCCCCTTTCCCTACAGAGTTTTCCTGTTCCTCCCAAGGTGCATTTTCTGCACTTCAGCAAAATAAAGGCCACCACATTCATAAGGGTCTCTTGTACGCATTTTATGATCAATTCATCAGCAGTCCTGCGGTCTTATAATCCATACCACATGGAAATGTGGTATGTTTGGCTTGAGGAATTGGGAAGAGTAATAAAATCCGTTTGCTTATGCATGTATAAGCAGGTGGATAATGTTGGGCCTTTTTCACCATCATTTAATTTATTCGAACGATACCATCTTGTATTCTTCTAAGATGCATCAGAAGAAGGATAGGTGTGAGTGGGGCTGGCAGCCATGTCATGTTAATTCGTGATCCGAAACTGGTGTGATCTGTGCCTTTTAAAGGGACTCGAGGGAACTTTAATGAGTCGATCCACATTTTGATATGTTCGCATTCCACTGTGGTAGTCTAGCGTAGTAGCCTCGAAAGTATGTCTCGCTCTCACACTTTAATCCACATTTGCTAACAATTTGAAAAAATTGTAGGAAAACTCCATCATTGCAATTTGCCACATTTCTATAGATGCTCGGCCACCAAAAGGCATTAAATCATTACTGATGAGTTGCGAGGGACATTATAAAGATAATCATTTCCAATGTACATGCTGACGGGACTGACAGAGAATGCTGTTCCTTTTTCCTCCCACCAGGAAAGTTTCATAAAATCCCATTTGATCCTGGCTCGTGAATTAGAGGGAAATAGAGAATTAGTTCATTGACTCAGTCAGTCCAAGCAGCGGGGGTATGGACCATAACTCCCCAGGATGGACTGTCAGGATACCCTGCCAGCCCACGAGGAGGTGTTTCACGAGAAGGTGCAAGAGATTGAGAAGCTCAAGTGTAGAGTGAGAGCACAGGAAGAAGAGAGAAAAGTTAGTCTTGCTGCTCTTGAAGATGCCATGGGGAGGTACAGGCAGCACAGCCATCGTTTTCTCGAGCAACACGTGATTATGGAGAAACTGAGGGCAAATCGGAGCAAGCTGTCAGTGAGATAATCATCAGATCTTGTGTACCCAGGAACGATTGGAATTGCTGTTGGTGGAGTTATGATGCTCAAAACAAATTTACAGGTTTTCCTTTCTTTTTGACTGCCCATTCATTATTTTTTTCCCCCCTTCAACTGCTGCCTTGTTGTGCAACTTATATAATGACCCAGTTAAAGGACTATGATCTTGTGTTGCCATTTTTTTTTTCATTTTGCGTTTTCTTGCTTTTGGATCTTGTGATACGTTGGTGTGGTGGAGGCATGATGGGCTGAATGGCCTCCACTTGCGTCTAATTTTGTTGTGATTCCTTGTGAAGTGCCTGAAGAGTGGAACAAAGATTGAAAACGATGCCAACGATCCAGGGTCGTCTGAGATCAAAGCACTGAAGCACAACCTTCATCGGACAAACACGGATCCATTTTAGGTTAGAGGGGGTGCAAAGACTTTCATTACACTGAAAAATATAATTTCGCCGAGCACAGCGAATGGAATATTTTTTTTTGCGGATGCCTCTTTTTGCCATATATTCCAAAGACTATTCTAAATCTCCATAAAGAACACCCTTATACACTTGAAAGGAAGTACTCTAATGAAGAAAAATTGCTCAAAACTCAACATTTATTACTTGCAAAATCGAAGATTTGCCAGTATATTGGTCAGTCGACTTTGTTAGTACTTGGCAAAAAAATATTTTCCACCGAGTATGTTGGTCTGTTGTGTTTGTTTGCGATACGATTTTTAGCCACAGTTTACAAGCAATAGTTCTGAATTTTTTTGTGTGTAGGTGACCGGCAAAGAACAACAATGCTTAATTTTGGTGAAGGTCCAAATCCAAATCTGGATTTGAGATTTATTTAATTTTTAATTGATTCTTTACCATTGAGAGATGGGACAAAAAACGATATATTATAGCACAATATCTCTACAAAAAGTTGTGGACGGATTCGGATGAAACTTGGTGGACATGTTGGGTGTGTGACAAAGACTAATTGATTCCATTGTGGTGAAGATCCGAATCTGATAATTTTAAAGTGATTCTTTGCCATTGAGAGATGGGGGCAAAAAACTATGTACTGTATATTGTGATATCTCAAAAAGTTGTGGACGAGTTATGACAAAACTCGGTGGATGAGTTGGTTCGGTGACAAGAACAAGCAGATTAGATTTTGATTAAGGTCCGGATTCACATCCGACCTATCGGTGGCATACAGAATGTAAACTATTTGGCCTCGCGCAGGTATGTGCTCTACCGAGTGCCATTCTGTTTCACCAAGTTGTTACTCCATGAGTGATTTTTCATTACTTGGTGAAAAAATATTTTGCCAAAATGTTGGTCTGTTGTGTATGTCTGTCTGTCTGTCTGTCTGTCTGTCTGTTTGTCCATTTGTCACTTGATTTTTTTGTCCACAGTTTTCAAGCAATTGTTCTGAAATTATTTGTGTATGTAGGTCTCTTCATATACAGCCTTTTTGGCTGCTGGTTGCATCATTGGTGAGGGGTGCGGCTATGCCACTGATGCAGTGCCCCTATTACCAGTGCACTGGTGCTCATTTCACCAACCTCGGAAGAATGACAGGCTGAGTCAACCCCCTGATGTTAATTCAGTGGAAAACGGGACTCAAACTCAGGACCCTAGGATCCCAAACCAGCACCAGGCTTTGTACGTAGGTGACCGGCCAAGGTCAACAAGGCTAAATTTTGGTGAAGATCTGCATCCGGATCCGGATCTGATAATTTTATAGTGATTTTTCACCATTGAGAGATCGGGCCTTAAACGATATGTTACACAATATCTGAAAAGATTATGGATGGATTCGGACGGAACTTGGTGGACACTGGTGGTGACAATACCGAATCAGTTCAATTATGGTGAAGATCCAAATCCAGATCTGCATACGAGAATTGTTTAATTTTTAACTGATTCTTCGCCATTGAGAGGTGGGGCTAATCATTACATTGCATGATATCTCAAAACGGTGTGGACAGATTCAGATGAAAGTTGGTGGACATGTTGGTTGTGTGACAAGGACCAATTAATTCGATTTTGGTGAAGTTTTGAACGAGTTATGACAAAACTTGATGGATGAGTTGGTTAGGTGACAAGAACAACCCGATTCGATTTTGGTTAAGGTCCGACCTATCAGTGGGATATGTAAACTGATACAAAATGTAAACTGTTCAGCCTGGCGGAGGTCTGCGCTCTCACGAGTGCAGTTCCCTTTCGTCAAGTGTGATTTTTCATTCTGTTTGTTTCTTTGTATGTCAATCGCCTACAGATGACATTTTTAAACTGATCTTCAAGAAACCTCACCACTTGTTAGAGTTCGTTATAAGAAAGAAGCCTATTGTTTTTGAGGTCAGAAGGTCAACAATTTTGTCAAATTTCTAAAATCCTCAATTTTCATCCGATTGACTTGAAATTTAAACAGGATTTGCACATTATGTCACTGAATACAACTGCCAATTATTTTTGAGGTCAACATAGACCAATTTTCTAAAATCGTCAATTTTCATCCGATTCACTTGAAATATGTAGAGGACTTGCATATTTTGTCATTGAATTGAAGCACCAATTATTTTTAAGGTCAAATTTGTTTGATTGATCTCGCAAGTATCGTGTTCTGCACGACGTCCGTCTTGTTTTAATTATTGTCTCATCATAAAAAATCCAATCAAACGAAAATCGGACTGCACAATCTATCTATAATTCCAGCAGTCTGTGTGTGTGTGTGTGTGTGCGTGCGTGCGCGTGCGTGCGTGCGTGCGTGCGTGCGTGTGTGTGTGCGCGCGCGCGTGTGTGTGTGTGTGTGTGTGTGTGTGTGTGTGTGTGCGCGTGCGTGCGTGACTGCTGTTTCCCGACAACCACCGGTCCAATCTAATTGAAACTTGCCAGATATATTGCTGGGGACCTGAGAATGTGCCTTTTCAAGGTTTGATATTAATCGGACAACTGCTTCCCAAGTTATGGCCATTTATTTACCAACCAATGACAAGACACGTTGCTGCGTGGGCAATGGGGGAAGGGAACCTCAGTCGCGTTTCCCATTACGGGTTACAACGTACGGGCTTCCAGAGAGTGATGACTTTGTGTATTCTAATAATTTCTCGATTTCTTATGCGCATTTATAGATAAACACAATGCCCCAAGTTATGATCGTTTTCATATTAGACGGTGCATAAATTTCGGTAACATCAGATTGAGCTGGTATGCTCCGAACTA